>JAHTLZ010003747.1:0-13536 GCA_023846285.1 Phrynocephalus versicolor | reverse complement strand
GGCAGACAGTGACAGGCGGCGGGGGGATGGGCGGCAGTGGCCAGCAATGGGGGGTAGCAGGCTGGCCAGTGCCCCCTCTCCATTTTGGCGCCCTAGGCAACTGCCTAGTTCGCCTTAATGGACACACCGGCCCTGGTAGGAAGCAATGGGAAATAGTCAAGAAGGCCTATAAAATGACCTGTGGCAAGAGATGTTGCCATTTGGGATATGGTGTGTCAGAGAGAGACTGGGGGAAGGGAGATATCTTGCAAGTACTAAAGCATCTTTTGTCATTTCTCATGTGAAATGAAAGAAAGAAAATGGTGAATTGAAAAGACTGGGGTTGTCTTTTGATCTCTCTCTATTCAGATTGCTGGGCAAAATTATTGATGTTTATAAAACTGTTTCATGACTGGTGAGGCCAGAAATGGCAGCTCAGTGTTGTTGGATATTCCCCACTTGTGGCAGCCATTTTGTGAGTGCCCCTAGTACTTTCTTAAACTTCCTAAAATGCCTAGTGACATCAACATTTTGGAAACTTCTTGTTTATTCATATAATCCTGAGAACTTCTTTGGGATTTAGGGCAGAATGATACCTTATGAAGAACATGGGGTTGCAAACAGAAATGGACCCCATAGATTGAGATACCTACCGCTCTGTAACTCATAAGTTATAACAAAACATCTTAGGAAAATGATACCTGTTGCGAGTTTTTCAGGCTGTTTGGCCATGTTCTGTAAGTTTTTCTTCCTTACATTTTGCCAGACTATGTGGCTAGCATCTTCAGAGGGCAAGGAGCTCAGGGAACTAGGAGTTCTCTCTGTGCTCTGGGAGTATAGAGTGAGTGAGAATGTGGGGTTTTAAAGTTGTGGAAGAGGGGAAATTTGTCTTATGCAGGAGAATAGGTGTTAAGTCATTGTATTGTGATGGAGGGATTAAGAAGTTTCATTGCAATCAGGAGTGGTAGGGATCCTTCTCTGCAGTTGATGAGTATCATGGTCATATGCAAACTGGAACGCCAATTAGGACACAAGGTCTACAGAAAACCTACCCACACAGACAGGTACCTACATAAAAATTCCAACCACCACCCATGACAAAAAAGAGGCATAATCAAAACACTTGTAGACTATACAAACCAAAACTATGAAGCTGAATTCCTCAACACTGAACTGAATTGGGCCCTGCAGGCAAATGGCTTTTCCAAGAATGAAATCAAAAGAGCCATCAAACAAAAAAACAAAAATACCAACTCTGAACTGAAGAAGAAAAACAGTCCCCAACAAACAAAGTATTTCTGCCATACATAAAAGGCATCACAGACTGCATGGACAAAGTGTTGAAAAAACACAACCTACAAACAGTATTTAGACCCACCACAAAAATACAACAGATGCTATGGTCAGCAAAGGACAAAAGGAACCCACTCGCCACTGCAGGAGTTTACCAGATACCTTGTAGTTGTGGCCAGGTATATATTGGGACCACAAAGCACAGCATCCAGACCCAAATCAAAGAACATAAAAGACACTGCAGACTAAAACAACCAGAAAAATCAGCAGTAGCTGAACACACCCTGAAACAAACCGGACATGAAATCCTCTTCCAGGACACAGAGGTACAGGACAACACTAACAATCACTATGTCCGATTGACAGGGAAGCCATTGAAATCCACAAACAAGCACAGTTTCAACAAAAAAGAAGAAAGTCTAAAATTCAACAAAGCCTGGCTTCCAGTAAATGACAGCTTGCAAAAGATCGAAGATCAGCGATTCCCACCCAGCCATAAGCACGAGTGATAAGTTCACACAATAAAACAGCTAATGACACCCGTCAACTGCGGAGGATTGCTGCCACCCCTTATTGCAGTGGAACTTCTTAAACCCTCCACCACAATACAATGACTAACACCTATTCTCCTGCATATGACAAGTTTCCCCTTTCCCACAACTCTACAACCCCACCACCTCACTCACTCTATATTCCCAGAGCACAGAGAGAACTCCTAGTTCCCTGAGCTCCTTGCCCTCTGGAGGCACCAGCCACAGAGTATCAAGAAAGAAAATCTTACAGAACATGGCAAATCAGCCTGAAAAACTCACAACAACTATCAGATCCCGGCTGTGAAAGCCTTCGAGAATACATCTTAGGAAAACTTTCCACAACATTACTTTGCAGTCACTAAAGAGGCTGTCACCTGCATCTTTGCATAATATAGCATTTTGGCTTTGCTTTCTGCCATCTTTGCTACTTCAATGGATCTGAGCAGAGATTTCAATCACCACTGATACAGAGAGGCAGATTAGTTACCTTTCACAGAGGAGAAAATTGCCAGTTGATTTTCTACACAAGTGTGTGGTTAAAAGTAAAACAGTTTATATTGTAACTTGTTTCTTTTTTGGGATGGGGGAGCAAGTTCATTTCAGAAACAAGCACACATGCATGAACTTTCTAAAGTTCCAAACATGGATTTGAGGGCCATTTCAGGCTTGCAACTGTCAATGGAGCCTAAACTCCCTTCTTTCTATCTGTGAAGATTCTCAGCCATCCATGGCCCAACACAAGAGGGGCAACAGCTCGGCCATATTCAGCAGTATTCCTCCACTTGAAGGACAAAGGGCACTCATTCAAAGATGAGGATGTACACATATTAGACTGAGAAGACAGGTCGTTCAAGAGAGGGGTCAGGAAAGCCATTCACGTGTGTATTGAAAACTCATCTCTTAACAGATGTGGGGAATCAGGCACAATTTGCTACTTATCAAGCTACCATTTCAACAATCCCCACTCCAGACAAATCAAGAATACTTCACACCTCCACCAACAAGACCATGGTTAATGATTCATATTTTATGGGTGTTGGGAAGGTCGTAAAGGTGGGGCATTGTCCACCTAATGAGCCTATTTAGGCCGTTGTTCAACTTATGAGCCTATTTCAGACCAGGGTGACATGAGGTAAAAGTGAACTATAAAATGGAGGACTCACAACTAGTTTTCCTCAGACTGATGAAGCTGTTTGGATGAGCAGTGAAACGTTTCAATCTCTCAAGAAAAGAAATCCAGTTGTCATGACTCAACGTCCAGATCCCTTATTTCTACTTCACATATATCCAGGTTTAAAACCACCAGTTTTGTGTGTGTGTGTGTGACATGTAACTCTGTATTGTTGATAGCTTTGGCAGCCATCCCTTACTCCCCTGCTTCTCCTCCATCTTTCCCAATCAGTCTTAATTAAAGTGTTTGCAAGCTGCAGCCTATATTCTTACAACAAAACAGTTAAAATTAGAATGAAATTAGCCAATCATGGTTTACAGGGATAATGTTTAGGGAACACAGCAGGCAGCTGAAATCATCTCATGCCAGTGAAGAATAAGTGAAGGTTCTTAAAGGGAGGTCTAGCATGTTCATATCATATGACTTGCTTCACAGGCTGCTGTTTTAAATCTGATACCTGCGAAAATACTGAGTGTCAATACATTTATCTTTGGCACAGGTCTCAGTATGAAGAATGTCTTCATTGGTAGATAGGAATAATGTTCTTATTAATTGCATTTGCATCCAGTTTTTTTTCCATCTCGGGGGTTTAGAGCTACCTAGCTGGAGTATGTTTCTTCATCCCAGACCTCACAGTAATCCAGCAAAGTTGACTAGACTGAGCAGTACAGGATCGTTCAAGGTCATGAATGTAGCATCATAAGTATTCTCCATTGGAACATGGTGTGCAGGTGTGTATAGGTGTGCATTGTGTTTCAGAATCAGTTGGTACTCTAAAATGCCACCTAGAGGCATTAATTGCCTTCCAAACAAATTACCTTATTTTAAGGCAGAAGTGCATTATTGAAAGGCAACCCGCCTGCTGCATTTGGCCACTTTCGTGCTGCTGAATTTTAGAGATGTAGGCAGGGTGTGTATTATTCCCAATTGACTGTTGTAAGTTATAATGCATCCTGATCCATAGATAAATCACAAGCCTGTATTATTTAAAGAAAATCTGCAACCAGATTATCTGTTCTGAATGTGAAGATAATTCTTTTAATTTTTTTCTTTTTAAATGTTGAATGGTTCTTTGTCTGGGTTTTGGTAGGGTTTGTGTTGTGTATTGGCTTTTTCATTATGTAATTATTTTTGTTTTTGAGGGATTTGTATGTATGGATGTGAGGGTTCGGTAGCAGTACCTCTTGGTTCCAAGTTTAAATGATGATTGTCCATCTCACTTTCTTTAATATTAAATAAAGATTTATTGCATAACTCAAATTTGTCTTTCTTTCTTCTAATGGGCACCATTTCTTCAACAGGTTCAACAATATGTTGAACGTCTTTTAACATAAAAGGATTAGATTCAATAACTTAAGATATTCCTGATGGAGGATTCTCCTCAGGGTCACTTAGTGAAGGTCTTGGGAACCCCGACCGAAACATTGACTCCCACAGCATGGGTGTTTTGCCCATTGGGCTATCAGGTTCTCCCGTGATGGTGTTCCTCGCTCTCTAATTCATTCCTAATTCCTCAGTCATATTAACAGCTTAACTTGAATGGACCAAGAAATTGGTTCAACCGCTCTCCACTCTCTCCTTCCAATACCCATGGACATGGGGTCACGATGGTCATAACCTTCCCTTTCACGTCCCTCCTCAGTCTGAACCGCAATGTCTCTGCCTAACCGCTTTTCTCTACTCCCAAACTGACAGCTCCCCCATGCGTGCCCCTCTTCCTCGTCTCATATACCGCCTCTGCGTTTTCTACTTCTACTATTTTCCCCTTCTTTATTTCCAGTTCATCGAGTTTCTTTTCTATAGGCTTGCAGTGTGCAGTATTATCTCCTCCTTTTATATTTTCTTGGCCAGATGGCACACTTCTTGCTTCTCCTTCTTCCTCCTTGGCTGTCTCACAAGGGAATAAGCTGCATATCAGTGACATTAAAGAATAATAAATGAACACAACTATCTGAAGTCTTGGATGCAGAAGATTATTTTCTTTATCTTCCTTCTGCACATCTGATGAGGTTTTTTTAGGTGAGAATGCTGGGTAATGAATACAGTAACTCTGATTTCAGTGCCCAAGAGTGTCCTGAGAGTTCTGTATCCTTCCTGTGGAAAACAATACCTTCTAGTTACATATAATATGAGTAAACATTCAAATTTGAATCTGCATAATTTATTATGATGGCAGCAGGATTTAGCTGCTCTTTTCTTGAACATTTCCCTAATTTCTTATGTTTCAAGGAAATGAAGGCAGGGAAAGAATAATCACACATAAATATGCTTTTTACATATTATTTGGAATTTCTTGCCTTCTCAATATAGTGGTACCTTGGTTTACGAGCATAATCCATTACAGAAGCATGCTTGTAAAGCAAAATACTTATATATCAAAGCAACTTTCCCCAGAGGAAATACAGTAGCACACCTTTATCTGCAGATTCGCCATCTGTGAATTCAGTTATCTGCGGTTGGTGAACAGTCGGGGTGGGGGGAATGTGCTGGGGGCGAAACCTGTGCCAAGCAGCCCAGCCCTTTTGGGTGCTTGTTTTGCAAGACATTTCCTGCAAAACATTGCTCACATTGCTCATTTTTTGAAACACTCATAAAGCAAGGTACTTGTAAATTGAGGTAACACTTGTATTTCGTCTTGTATACAGCCTGCCTTTTTGCACCTTTCTCATTTCTTTACCAAACAGATGGTTTACGCAGGTGGATTGTGGCTCAGAAATACTTCTTCATTGAATAGGATCTGACTGATGTGAACAAAATCCTCTTAGCACTCTGAGTTTAACACCATGCTATGTTTCTCAAAACTGCTGGTGTCCCTCACTTTGGACATAATAGCCAGCAGGTTGCAACCCATTGCTCCTGAGATACTAGGCATGGCAATGAAATCTTCAAGTGAGCTGCGATCAATTTTGCCTGAAGTGATACATTTCAAATGGAAGCAGATCCCTGGGTAGTTTTTAAAGAGAGTTTTTAAAGAACTTCCTTATAAGGCTAAGAAAATGATAGGGTGATGGTTGTGGTTGATATTTCTGTTGAGTGTTATTAGGGCATTGTAGAAAACATTGAAACAAGATGTCAGTTGAGCTGTATAGTAGGGATAAACTACTTCCCTTACCAGCAGCATGTGGATGTCCTCTTTGTAATCCAAGGCTGGTGAAACAAATCTTCGATCAGCATGCTTTGATAATACCTGCAAGAAATAAAATGCTAAGGTAAATGACAAGTAACTTTGTCAGAGAGAAAATCCAAGGAATGTTGAAGGTGCCAAAAAGAAATTTAGGGCGTTTATACACGACCCCTAAACTCCAGGGCAAATGGCTCCCAGCTCCGGAGCTTAAAAATGTTTCCCCACCAGCTCCGGAGTTTACAGGAAATTAAGTGTGACCACGCCCACTTTAGCGTGGCCCAGCGCACCGTTCAAGTACCTGCTCTCTGGAGGTGAAAATTCCTTGATGTGGTGTAACGATAGTGAGTGTGGGGCTCTCCTCGCTTCTGTTTGTTGTTTTTTTGGCTCCCGCCCCTTTAAGAGCTACTTAAGAGACTGGAATGTTGCCGCAGCAAGAACGGAGGTGAGCCACATCTCTTTTCTTCCTGTTTTTTCTCCCTCCCCTCACGCAGCCAGCAGCCAGGAAGTGCGGAGGGGGTGGGAACACAGGAAGAGCGACAAGCCCCTAAGATCTCTGGTCCGAATTTAAGTGGCCAGTGGATCTTAGGGGTCGTGTAAAAGCACCCTTATATTGGAAATCCATGCATGTTTTCTCAGGACTAGGTCTAATTATGTTCAGTGTGTACTTGCCCTCCTGTAAGTGCACTTTTATGGCATTTTGCAGCTACATCCTTAGCTTACTATTTTATTTCATTTTTAATATTTATTTTTTTTCTATACCTAACAAATTAAAACAAATACATTGCTTATCTCCTGCCATGTTACATAGATCAAAACAATTATTCACCCAATATTTCAGCCCAGATATTTCATATTTTCCTTCTCACCTTAAGCAAGATTGTTTTCATACTTTAATATTTGCTTGCCTTTTTTATCAATTTTATGTCCATCTTTACTTATCTCTATTTTAATCTAATAAAAAACAAAAAAATACAATGTTGGGCTGGCCTGTCTAATCTTAACAATATTCTCAATCCTAATACTTAATTCTTCATTTAACTAAGCAGTTTAAAATATATTTTAATAACTCAGTATATAGTAAATGTATCCCAACCATAATCTATCTTTACTTCTGTTTTCATCTAATACAAAAAATGAAGACAGCAAAATAGATTGTTAAACTAGTCTGTCTAGTCTACAACATTTAATATATGGCAGATATGATCATCCAAGTATGTTTTATCTGCTCTTCTAAAAATTACCTAGTTTTAAAAGCCTTATATAACTAAAACTAGTGCTGCCTTAAAGGAACCTCATGGCACAGTTGTTAAATGCCTGTACTGTACTGCAGCTAAGGGCTTGGTCCCACGTCCCTTTAAAAGCAGTTTAAATTACTAGATAAACTGTGTCTAAAAATACTGTCCCCATGGCCACCGGGCTTTTTTTTGGGGGGGGGGAGAAAACCCGGTAATGCCCCTTTAAGCAAGATTTTTTTGACTTACCCGAGAGGTAGGGATTTTTTTTTTTTTGCCTCGCTTTGAAAATCCACCTTTTAAGGAAGCAGACGCCATGGGACCACACAGATGATCCGGGTTTCTTTTCTTTTTTCTTTTTTTTTCTCATAGCACTGACCGGCTGTTCCTGGGGCCGATCGGCGCTGGGTTTTTTTAAATTTCTGTGCACCATCGGAGTAACAGGAAGCTCTATCGGGTCCTGTAAGTTTTAATTTCCACCAACCAAGTGGTCCGTTTTTTAAAAATGCTAGTGCCACCTGCTGGCCAAGGGGGCTGAACTGCACTCACTTTAAAATTAAAAAAAGTTTTGGACGTGGGAACTCTTGTCCCAGATATTCAATCACATGATGGGACGAAGAGGAAAAGCCGGACCTTCAGAAAATCAGGATCAAACCCCAGGTGAGATAGCAGCCTAAAACTGTGCTCACAACCTGGGGTTCAATCCCAGGTAGCCAGCTCATGGTTGACTCGGTCTTCCATCCTTCCAAGGTCGGTAAAATGGGTACCCAGCTCTCTGGCTGAGGGGGCAATGTGTAGTCTGTATAATTAAATTGTAAACCACCCAGTGAGTACTTGAAGTGCTATGGGGCAGTATATAAGCAGAACACTTTTCTTTTCTTTAATGGGCTGCTTTAAAAAAGTGTTGCGTCTTGGTCCTGCGATTTCACATTGCATTTAAAAGTTTGTGTCTTTGCCTGACTACCATGGTTCTTTTAAAGGTCTAACAAATTAATATTTCAGGCTGCTTTTCACATTTCCATTTTCCATTTTTCACATCCTAATATTTAGTTAATATCTTTAGATGATCCAAATACAGAGAACAAATTTCTACATTAGACTGGCCTATCTAGTTTTAACAGATATTGAACTAGCTTAACAATAGTCTTAACTGCTCTTAACAATATATTAGCTAAACATCTTAAAATATTTTAACTGACTTAATAGATAATATTTCAGACTATTTTCCACATTTCCATTATCCCATATCCTAATGAATAATTAGTAGCTTTAAATAATAAACATCAACATTGACCGAGGCTGTCAAATCTTAAGAATATATTCAGTCCTAATAATGAATTTTCAGTTAGCTAAACCACTTTGTTTAGCTAAACTCATATATAATAGATATCTAAACCAGTTATATTCATGTGTTCTAATATAGATACATAGTTTCAACAGCTTCCTATCACCTGACTATATCTAACTATAACAGTTCTTTTAGGATTAGCACTATTTATATTTCAGGCTGGCTTGCATATTTCTACAATATGTTTTACACATCATTATAGTCCATTAATAGCCAGTGGTGAGGAACCTCCAGCACGGCAAGCAACTAGAGCACCGAAGGCACATCACCATCAGCCAAGACTATCACAATACGGAGACAGGCTTTTTATGTGATTGATTCGTTGATACAAAATTCTCTTTTTGGATTCCTGAGTTTCCTAATAAGTCCATTTCCTTCATAAGTAGTTTCCCTGTCTTATCTGTTGATTGGCTATTGTAAAATTTCCAGACATTTCTTTCCTCTAGCACAGATCCACCCATTCTCTAGCACAGATCCACACCCATTGTAAAATTTAGATTGTGGGTCTTCTGATGGCAATTTTAGTGTAATGATTTTAGTATAAGGTTTTTATTATTGTTTTAATTATTTATTGTGGTTTGATGTTTTTAACTGTTTTAATTCTTTGATTGGAAGCCGCCCAGAGACCTTTGGGTAGTGGGCGGCATATAAGTTGTAAAAATAAATAAATAAATAAATAAATTCCCATCTTCTCCAGACTTGGCTCATCCACAAGTCCATCACGTTATGCAGAAGACTCCCAAAAAGAGCTAAACTCCACACTCTCCATACATTCCCCCTGCATATTTCTTGTTGTGGTCATTTGTAAATTGTAGATTTGTAGATTCAGATCAGTGTACCATGCTCCAATCAAGATTAGGATTGAGACTCTCCTCTGCTTCTATATTGAGTTCAAGAAGGGCCTCAGTCTCCAAAGAGTCTATCACATTCTGCATTCTAAGGAGCAGGTCTGCAATTTGTTTGTATTTTGCCATAACTCCTATCATAGTTCCTAGTACAGTCAGTAGTCATATCATCTGCTCTTGCAAAAAGTTATTGTACCGTTTTCAAACTGAATGTCCTCACTTAAAACAAATTATTTTTTTGTGTACCTCAACATTTTATATTCTGATCTGCAGTAGCCTTCCAAAATCTTGGGCAGAGCTCAGTCTTCCCTTCTGAAACATGCAAATTAATCATCTGACCCACCAGGATATTCTTGTCTCATGCCTGCCTGACAGATTCAACTGGTTAAAACTACTTTCCATTTCATCTCCATACAGGATTACTATATCTTAAGCCAGTGGTTCCCAAATATTTCTGAGTCACAATTCACTTTATTAAAAGGCTAATAGCTGCAGCAGTTGTTTCTCAGAGGGGCTGTCAAGGGGGCTAGAGCGCTGAAACTGTTGGCTGCAAAGTCTGCAGCTCTGCTGTGCAAATCCTGGGTGATATTCAGTGGAGTGAACTCCCACTGTTAACCCCAGCTCCTGCCAACCTAGCAGTTCAGAAGCATGTAAATATAAGTAGATAAGTAAGTACTGCCATAAAAAGTGGGAAGGTAAACAGTGTTCCATGTACAGAAATACATTCAGCCATGCTGCCCACATGGCCATGGACTTGCACAACACTGGCACTTTGGCTTTAAAATGGAGATGAGTGCTGCCCCTAAAATTGGACTTAACTAGCATGCAAGTGCGGGGAAAACCTTTACCTTTTAAATAGCTGTAGCAATTGTTTCTCAGAGGGGCTGTCAAGGGGAGGCCATGTGCATGCTTCCCCAGTCCCTAATTCTATGACTCTCTATGGAAGCCCATGGCATAGAATCATAGAAGAATCATAGAGTTGGAAGAGACCTCAAGGGCCATCTAGTCCAACCCCCTGCCATGCAGGAACCCCCATCACAATATTTCCGACAGATAGCCATCCAGCCTCTGCTTAAAAACCTCCAAAGAAGGAGACTCAACCACCCTCCGCGGCAGCATATTCCACTGCCGAAGAGCTCTAACTTTCATGAAGTTCTTCCTAATGTTCAAATGGAATCTCTTTTCCTGTTGTTTGAAACCATTGCCCCGAGTCCTAGTCTCTGAAGCCATGGAAAACAAACCTGTTCCCTCTTCAATATGACATCCTTTCAAATATTTAAACATAGCTATCATATCCCCTCTCAGTCTTCTTTTAGAGAGGCTAAACATTCCCAGTTCCCTAAGCCGTTCCTCATAAGACATTTCCTCCAGACCCTCAACCATCCTGGTAGCCCTCCTCTGCACCCGCTCGAGGTTGTCAATATCTTTTTTAAATTGAGGCACACAGAACTAGACACAGTACTCCAGGTGGGGTCTGACAAGAGCAGAATAGATTGGCACTATCACTTCCCTCGATCTAGACACTATGGTTCTGTTGATACAACCAAGAATCGAATTGGCTTTCCTGGCCGCCGCATCACACTGCTGACTCATGTTCAATTTGTGGTCCACTAAGACTCCCAAATCCCTTTCACAGGTACTATCCTCCAGCCAAGTATCCCCCATCTTATATTTGTGCAATTCATTTTTTTTACCCAAATGTAGTACCCTACATTTCCCTGTGTTGAAATCCATTTCGTTCGCTTTGGCCCAGCACTCTAGTCTGTCAAGGTCTTTTTGGATTTTCATTCTATCCTCTAGGGAATTTGCAGTCCCTCCCAATTTGGTATCATCTGCAAATTTAATTAGCATACTCTCTATTCCTTCCTCCAAGTCATTAATAAAGATATTGAACAGCACTGGACCCAGAACAGAACCCTGGGGCACCCCACTGGTCACGTCTCTCCAAGCTGAAGAGAGGCCATTTATGGTCACCCTTTGGGTGCGATCAGTCAACCAATTACAAATCCACCTAACAGTAGCACTATCTATCCCACTTTCTACTAACTTCTTAGCAGGAATACCATGGGGAACCTTATCAAAGGCCTTACTAAAGTCCAGATAAACAATATCCACAGCATTCCCCTCATCCACTAGGCCTGTAATTCTATCAAAGAAAGAGATCAAATTAGTCTGGCATGACTTGTTTTTAAGAAACCCGTGTTGACTTCTTGTAATGACAGCATTGTTTGTTAAATATTTGCAGACTGCCTGTTTAATAATCTTCTCTAGGATCTTTCCAGGAATTGAAGTCAAGCTGACTGGGCGGTAATTATTTGGGTCCTCTTTTCCCCCCTTTTTGAAGGTGGAGACAACATTAGCCCTCCTCCAGTTGATGGGGACTTCCCCTGTTCTCCAGGACTTGTCAAATATTATTGCCAATGGTTCTGAAATTACTTTCGCCAATTCTTTTAATATCCTTGGGTGTAATTCATCTGGCCCCAGAGACTTAAATTCATTTAATGTTTCCAGGTGTTTCTGTACTTCCTCTCTACCTATTCTATGTTGTAATTCCCATCCTACCTCATCTAGTCTTTGTCCCAGTGGATCTCTTTCTTCCTTTTTGTAGAAAACAGAGGCAAAGAAGGTGTTGAATAGTTCTGTCTTTTCCTCGTCTCCTGTTAGTAACTGGTTATTATCGCCACGCAGAGAGCCTATCATTTCCTTATTTTTCCTTTTGCTGCGGACATAACTAAAGAAACCCTTTCTATTATCTTTAATGTCTCTAGCAAGTCTAAGTTCGTTTTGCGCTTTAGCTTTTTTTACCATCCCCCTGCATATATTAGCTGTTTGCTTATATTCCTCTTTGGTGCATTTCCCATTTTTCCATTCCTTGTACTTGTTTTTCTTTATAGTTAGCTGAGTTGAAAGTTCTTTAGTAAACCATTGTGGTTTCTTTAGACCTCTCCTATATTTTCTTCTTGTTGGAACAGTTTTAAATTGTGCCTTTAATATCTTGCTTTTAAGGAACTCCCATCCATCTTGGACTCCCTTCTCTTTCAGTGTGTCGGTCCATGGAATCACAGCAATAATTCCCTAAGTTTACAAAAATTGGCTTTCTTAAAGTCCAGGATTCTTGTCTGACTATGCTTAACTTCACCTTCCAACTGTATAACAAATTCCAAGAGGGCATGGTCACTTTACCTAATGATCCCACCACTTTGACCCCATTTACGAGGTCCTCCTTATTGGTTATGACCAGATCTAAAATGGTTTTGCCTCTTGTTGCCTCCTCTACCTTCTGGTCCATGAAATTGCCTCATCCTTGGATAGGACCTGGAAGGAGGTAGGTCCTTGGGGAGATTTGGGGCAGGAGAATAGGATGGCTGAGGGGTTCTGTTCCATCTCCCACGCTGCCCCTAACTAGATTTCACGGTGCCACCTAGCACCATGGTGCACCGTTTGGGAATCCCTGTCTTAAGCTTTTACCCTAATTTGCTTCATTTCAGGCTTTGGTCTTGAAATATTAGAGACTGGGAAGTTGCTGGCCTAGCAACCCTGGTGGGAATATGAATGTCACTGTGACATACTGCAGTCCACCCGAAAATTTGAGGAGACCCAGCCATTCCCAACTGTTTGAGCTTCGCTGGACAGCACGGTGGACCGCGTGCTGCATCACCCAGTGTGCCACCCAGGAATCTCAAATGGCCAGGTTGTACCGAGCCATTCAAGCTTCCTGGGTGGTGGACCGGGCAGTGCAGCAGCGCACCTTCATGACAGCCAGTCTGCCACTCTGCCCAGCAGCAGAGGGTGGTGGCTTGCCAGGGGCAAAAGGGCTGGGCCACACTGCACAGCTTTTGCCCCCAACATACCCTCCAGTGATCGCCAACCACAGATAACTGAATCCAGGGATGGTGAATCAGTGGATATGAGGATGCTACTGTATTTATTTTTTAAAAAGAATCATGGAAAGCCCTGGATATGACGTCCATGCTTTATTGTTGCTGTTTCTGGGTTTTTCTCCAGAGAATT
>JAHTLZ010003746.1:0-10610 GCA_023846285.1 Phrynocephalus versicolor | reverse complement strand
AGCTTCCCATGTTCACCACAGCAGTGTGCAATGTCCAAAAGGCAAAGAGAAAACTAAACCTACAAAGATCAACATGCACTCACTAAAACTTGACTATAGAAGCTAAATATTTGGAATTTCTTTTTAACTGCTTCTTCATCTGGCCCATGCATCAAGAATAGGCACCTCCTTAGAGACCACCACCTTGAGCTTTTCTTACAATTTTTGTGTGGTGGTGTTTGAAGGACCAACCATGTCCTTGCAGAAATTATTGAAGGACTATACATTTGGATCAAAGTCTGCTATCTGAACATCTTCCATCAATATTCATGACTTCTTGAACTGCATGTCCTGTAGTGGGAAATTAGATGATGCTTTCTCAAAAAATGATATTAACAGAAGCAACTTTAGCCCTTTCCCAACTTTTGCAGAAATTATCAAAAATAAAGGGCACTCAAATTGCTCTTCCAAGGGGGCTTAACAACACCCCCTCACCTGCCTACCAGTCAGTCTAGCCATGAAAGTTATAAACTTGGCATGACTCATAAACTACTCTGCCCTTCACATCACTAAGGGTGCCAGTGATCCCATGAATGCGCAATTTTATAACATGCTAGAAGCTCTGCCTATCCTAATTTCAAGTCCCAGAGAACTTAAGTCACCCGGCCTAGCCAGAAAAAAATCAAAGAGTCTCCATTTGTACTGAATATGAGTTTAGGCCCAGAAAGCAAGCAAGCGTATTTTCGTAGGCTCATATTATAGTAGAGAAATGGGTACAGCAAGCACAAAGTAAGGGAAGCTCCCCCTCCTGCAGCAATGCAAAAATGAAAATATTGACACACAGGGACAACCATCCTAGCCTGGCTTTCTTGCCTTCCTTTGCAGAACTAGTATGCTCTATTGACTAAGATCAAGTGTAATGTGTGTGTGTATATGATACAGGAGCAAAGAGTGCACAGAAAGCTGAGAAAGTAAGGAACCCATACCCAGGAATATCCTGAAGGGCAGGCAAATGGCAATCCAGGTGATAGCACTTCTTGCAACCATCACACATGACCATGGTACCAGATTTCAGGCAAATCCTGCAGCAGACAACTTCCTCCCCATTGGCCGTACCATTATGGCTGTGAACAGACTGCATTTCCATAGCAGAGCTGGTGCTGCCACTGGGGGAAATGAGCCAGGGAGCTGAGGAGCCTTCCGGAAAAAGAGCATCCTGGGGCAAAACGGGCTTGGTTCCTTTAGCATCTGCAGCTAAAAGTGGGTCTTCAATAGCCGCTTCCATCTGCTCCTCCTGGAGGAAGGAGGACAGGGAGAGCGTTAGGACAGGTGCCAAAACTGGGAACATGAAAGAACAGCAGAAAAAGGAAAAATGGCAGAAGCACATTGGTTAGCAGCACAGGAAAGCTTAACTGTAGGGATGGGCATTTTGTTTCGGAACCAGTAGGTTCCAAAAGGACCCACACAAGCCCAGGTGATGCTCAGAACCCTCTAACATCCAGGGAGACAATTGTTTTTACCTTTATCTGTGCCGGCACGGAGCTGAGCTGCAATGAGGAAGCAGGCTGCGATGTCACGTTTCCTTGCTTTCTGAAGTTCGGTGAATATTGCGTGATGGCCAGTCTCAAGGAATCCTGGAGATGTTCATCTGTTATGCCGGAATGTTGTATACTCTTGGTCAATTTCATATTTGAAAATGCAGATTCACACAAATAAGTTGATCCGAAACAGGAGTGCACAGCTTCACTGCATCTTCTCAAGTTTGGAAATCTGTCTCTAGGCACTAGCTTCCAAAATGATTCTTGTTCAGCGCGGGCCTTGAGAAAAATGTCATTTTTAAGGATTAATATTTCATTTTCCACAGATGGCTTGTCCAATGAGAAATTGTCACTGAGAGCAGCTGCTATTTTTTTAATGTCCAATTCTACTTTGAATGGGTATAACAAGTATACCACAACTGTTTCAATTTTTTTGAAGACACAGAATCTATTTTCAAACTCCTGGAGAACATAACAGATTTCTGTCACATACTTCTCGTTCTGAAAAACAAAATTTGGATGTCGTCTCAGATGGTCCTGCATATTAGGGAAATGATCAAAAGTGTTGTTGCCGAGGTCTGTCATCAGTAGCTCAAATCTGCTCTGGAAGGATGAAACTGTACTCATCATGTCGCCAATAGATTTGTTTTTGCCTTGTATTTCTAGGTTCATATGACTTAATTCGCCTGTAAAGTCAGCAAGAAATGCCAGATCACATAACCACTCCTCATCTTCCAACTCTGGTTTGTCATCTCCCCTCTCCTTCAAAAAACATCTTATTTCATCCAGCAGATTACGAAACCTTTGCAGAAATTTGTGCCTACTGAGCCATCTTACATCTGTGTGCAAAATCATTTCCGCTGCCCCTTCATCAAGAGTAAGACCAAAGAGCCGTCTTCGAAGTGATTTTCCACGGACTGAATTTACCATTTTAAAAGCAATGTCCATGACACTCTTTGTATTGAGTCTCTTGCTTGCCAAAACAAGCTGGTGAATGATGCACTGGTAGGAAAAGAAATCAGGGAAGTCCTCGTGCTGTCTACAGAGGGCTAAGAAACCATTATTCTTACCAGTCATTGCTTTTGACCCATCCGTAGAGATGGAAACAAGTCTGTGTAATGGAAGATTACACTTTGTCACAAAAGAATGAAAACAACTGAATATTTCGTGACCGGTAGTTCTCCCTTTTAAAGAAATCATTCCCAGAAACTCTTCTTTAATACTGAAATCTTCAAAAACCATCCGAATGAATACAAGTAACTGGGCTGTGTCTCTTATGGCTGTAGATTGGTCTATTTGGAGTGAGAAAGCAACGCAGTTTGAAACATCCTCCAACAACTGTTCAGTTATGTCTCCAGCCATCTTTTCGATTCGCCGCACGACAGTTGTTCTTGACAGTTGTACATCCTGAAAAGCAGCTATGATCTCTTTCTTGTTTGTAAATCCTTCAAAAAGATTGTCAGCTGATTCAAGAAAACAATCTTTTACAAATTCCCCTTCAGCAAAAGGTTTGTTTTTCTTTGCAATGAGGTTGCTGATCCTGAAGGATGCTATGGTTGCATTGACATTCTGTAATCTTGGCTTCCCCATCAACTGTGGCTGAGAAGTTAATTTAGATTTCAGTTCGTTAAGCTTCTCTTTACGAATTTCACTTTTGGGTGGAAAATCAGCATCAAACTGACGGCCATGCATAGTGTCATAATGACGTTTGACATTAGACTTTTTGGGCAAGGCTACTGAGGCATTACAAATCAAACAATGACACTTTTCTTTCACCATGGTGAAAAAGTAGTCCATTTCCCATTCATCATGGAAGTAGTAAGTTTTACTCTTCTTTGGAGCACTCATCTTCTTACTACTTAGGTGGCTGGATATAAGAAGGCCAAATCGGCGGTCTGTAGAAACGGGCTAAATCTGGTCCTCACTGGCTGATTATGGCCGGTCCTAAAAGTAAAATTAACCACATGTTACACCCTCCTTACCAGGCACTTTTTTCCAACTTAAAGGGGGGAATTAACTGTTACTGTTTGGTTTGGTGGAAGTTAGGAAAAGAGAGGAAAATCCATTTATTCTCCTACTTACCCCTTTTCATCCAGCTCAGGAGCCCAAGAGCGCCTAACGCAGGCATGCCCAAACTTCGGCCCTCCTGATGTTTTGGACCACAACTAATTATGAGCTTAGAATTCCAATGGCAAAGGACTGTGGGAGTTGCAGTCCAAAACATCTGGAGGGCTGAAGTTTGGACATGCCTGGCCTGACGGTCCCTTCCTTCCTTCCCTTTTGCTATTTTTGCACCTAATTCTCACCAGTCACTGCCAACGCTACAGCACTATCTTGCCCACCGTACCCACAACCCTCCACCCAGCCAGCCTGAGCTACCCACTAGGAATGGACAGCAAGGGAGAGAAAACCCGAGCCGAAGAGCAAGCTAGTTTCAGGTCAACGGTTGGAGGCACAAGCCCTGCTGCCTGGGACACTGACAGCCACGGCCATTCAGAAGCACTTCCTATAATTTAGCTTGCACTCCACAGCACCAGCCATGGAGGAGAGGCAGAACAACTACTCCCAGGCTGGACACTGAGTCTTCCTTGGTGCCAGGAATCCAACTGGCTGTTCCTTTGCCCAGCCTCTGCCCCTCCAACCCACCAGGGATTCCCAGCTCTTAACCAGGGGAGCCCACCTGGTGGCACCTGCTGCAGGTGGCAGGGAACTGTCCTACAGACTAATCTGGGTCTCCCAGTTGAAGGAATAACTCCCTTTGGGGAAAGGACATGACTCAGAGTCCTGAGCAGGCAGCATGAAATTTTCTCATCCTCACTTGTGCGGGGAGGCCCCAAGGAGATAGAGGAGATTGCTTTGCTTAGTCTGTAAACAGGATATTATTGGGCATCCTATCTCCCAAATGGATCAACAGGAACTAAGCTCTAGGTCAGGCACTCTGATAAGCTCACCAGAAGCCCTCCAGGAAGTGTCTCTCTGTCAATGATTATCCACCCCCTTCTCCTGTTGCCTACTGAACAGATGATCAATAAAAAGGCTTGCTGCCCTGTGAGGGCAGGGCACTCCACTCAGAAAACCTGTGCGTGTGTCTGCTGTCTCTCCTTCACCCAGTACAAACAGTGATGGGGAGACTGGAGAGGAGCAGATTGCAGGCCTAGAAGCCAGAGAAGCAGGAGGATCATCAATGGGGGAGAAAGGAGTTTCCAAGGTGAAACCCAACGGAGCCTTGCAAAGATCTCCTTGCTCCCCCACCCCAAGCAATTGTTACCTACGCTAAGGGAGCCCTCCAGCTTCCTTCTCAGCAGCATCATGGTGGCGGCAGGCTGAATGTGCTACGCCTGCCAGCCCCTTAAAAAAAAAAGACACCTGACCCCTCAAACAAGCAAACAGCCATGGGGAGTCACAGGTGGGCCCAAACCCTACCTGTGGCTGGAAGACTAGGGGGGGAAATAACCCCCAATGCAGACTCAGCTGGTCTGTGCCCTCCTCTTCCACTTCTGGAAGTCCGATGCCTTCAAAAGGGGATTGGACAGATTCCTGGAGGAAAAGTCCATCACAGGTTACAAACCATGATGGAGATGTATCATCTCCAGGCTTAAAACCGGGGTATTTCAAGGGCCAGATGCAGGGGAGTGGTATCAGGAGACAGATATCTAGTCTCATACACTCTCAGACGCATTTGGTGGGGCCGCTGTGAGATACAGTAAGCTGGCCTAGATGGGCCATTGGCCTGATCCAGCATGACTCTTATGTTCTTATACGAGAGAAGGGGGGAAATGGAAGAGTGTAACTGGTTGGGCTGCCCCCCCCCAATCTGCAGATCGAAAGAGCCATGAGGGGGAAAGGAAGCAAAGAATTTGGAACTGGTTCAACCAAGCAGCACTCCCCAGCACCACCACACAATGCCACAGGAGCCATTGGGCAGTCGGCTACCCACGTGGCTCACACAACACCCCAAGGGCCATCCAGGCTGAAAATTAATTTTTTAAAAAGCAATTTTTTTAAGCAGCCACCAACGGGACGGGAGCCATTGGGCACTCCACTACCCATGCAGTACCACCACCGCCACCAAGAGCCATTTAGGCCGAAAATTGGTTTTTCTTTTTTTAAAAAAAGCCGCCGAGGGGAGCCATTGGGCACTCCGCTACCATGCGGCACACACCTAACCCCTTGGGGGTTCTCTGGGGCGGAAAGCAATTTATTCTTTTTAAAATCCTTGGGTCACCATGGGGCGCCCCTCCCCCCCTCCAAGGGCCATTCAAGGGTTGATTCCCATATACTACGCGTGCACAACCCCTGCAAACACCCCGGCCACCTACATAAAAACATTTTTTTAAAAAAACTTTAAAAAATATTAACTTACTCACATACACGAAGTGGCATCTAGAGAAGCCATTTCTATATTGCACTCTCTAAGGAAAGAAGGCATTGTTTAAGGCACGTGAGTTGCAAGTGTTGAAGAGGCGAAGGGAGGGAGGGAGGGAAGGGGCGCAGAGAAATCCGGCGAGGGAGAGCGAAGCAGGGAGGAGGAGGAGGAGGAGGAGGAGGAGGAGGAGGAAGGAAGGGGCCAAGACACCGGGACCGCCGCCGCCGCCGCCTCCTCAGGGCGCCTCCCGCTCGTTAAGGCCGCCGCCGCCGCTTTTCCTCCCGCAGGCAGGCTCTGTGAGTGTGCGAGTGTCTGAGGGAGAGACAGAGAGCGAGTCGGACGGCAACGGACAGCCCCTTCGGCCTTTCCCGGAACCCCGTCGGCAACTTCCGCCTCGCGCCCTCCAGCTCCGCCTCTCCGGAAGTACTCGGTCTCTCTCTAGTCAAGGGTCTCTCTCTCTCTCTCTCTCTCTCTCTCTCTCTTCCAAGATCTCGGCCCTTTCCGCCCGGCACTCGGCCTTCTCCGGCCGCTGAGAGAGAGGGAGAGAGAGCGACGCTTGGTGCGCGGGGAGGGCGGGGGAAATGCTCGGGTTGCGCACGCGCGCTCTCTTTCTTCCTTTGCCCCGCCCCCAGAGGCTTCAGACACCCGAGAGGTCCGCCCGGGCGAACCGATCTGCTTCGGCTGTTTTCGGCCCGGCCGCTCTTCGGCTCCGGAAAGTGAGGACGCCGGACCTCAAAGAGACGCGGACTTCGCGGAGGTTCGTGGCAGACGTCCGGATTCCCCGCGCCACCCCCCCGCCGCCCCTGCGTGGGAGCCCAGCCACGGATCGGCTTCTTGGCTGGAAACCTCCTCCTCCGCGCCAATGCCCCGAGAAAGGCCAGGCTTTACTGCCGGGTCTCGCAGGGAGAGCTCAGAATCTCAAGCTAGGATCGCTTTTGGAACAATAACCAGAAGGGGGTTGCGTCCCTGTGTGATGCCCGGTGTAGTCCACTGGAGCTATGGGGAGACCCAACTATTTCATAGGGACCCTAATGGGGCTTTCAATAAGACACAGACAGTAGCACAGGCATGTCCTAACTTTGGCCCTCCTGATGTTTTGGACCACAACTCCCAGAATTCCAAGCCTGTATTGCCAATGACAAAGGACTCTGGGGGTTGTGGTCTAAAATGCAGCTGGCAGCCTGGTGGCATCTCCCCCACCACACACACACACACAAACCTTTAGGTTACCTCCGGCAACCTGGGTCACCTCCAAGGTCTTGGTGCTCTCCTGCCAAGTCCTTCGGGATTGGGGACCCCCTTACTTGTCCAAGCATAACTGGCCCCAAGAAAACACCAGCCTGCACCATCACATACTCCCAGGCATTGCTCCTCTGGGTTGCCATACCTAGGGAGGCACGGCTGCCCACGCCCAGGTTGCTCAAGATGCTACCCCACCACCACCAGAGCTCTTTGAAGCGCATTGTCCTCATGTGTCCCTAGCTTGCTGGTTCCAGTGCTGTTAGCAGAAGTGAAAGTACAGTGGAACCTTGACTTACATAGTGCTTGACTTGCAGCATATTTGACTTGCAGCAAGAAGGGGCCTGTTTGACTTGCATCGCAGGCTTTGACTTACAGCTCGGAGCCCCGGCGCAAGGCACCGGAATCAGGTGGCAGCCATGACCCAGCATCGCAGCTGCCGCCTCCAAACTGCTCCCGCCTTCTTCTTCTCCTCCGGCAGCGGCGGCTTCGGCGAGACCAGCTCCGAGCACCTAGAGCTGGTCCTCGGCCTCACCGAAGCCGCCACTGCTGCTGGAGGAGAAGGGCCGGGAGCTTGGGGCTGGCCTCGCTGGTTAGACAGTTGGCTCAGTCTTGTAAGAAATCTGGCTGCAGAAGTCTGGTCCACAATGGAAGCATTTTTGTTGGGGAGCTGTACAGTTGTGGGACTCTAATGGTAAGCATAGAATTGTTAAGAACTTGGAACGTCAGGTAAAAATCAGTAAAACTTAAATGTTAGACATTGCTGCTATGAACATTAAAAAGTGGAGGCATATAACTTGTGGACTGTAATTCCAATGCCTCCTCCTCTCTTTGAAGAGACATTTGATTTACATCTCCCGAAGGAATCTCCTATCCCAGTCAAATTTGTGTTAAATTGCTGTTTTCAGGGGTCTTTTTCATCATCTGGAACAGATTAATCCACTTTCCCATTAATTTCTATGGGAAAAGTTTGTTTGACTTAAGGCATGTTTGACTTATGTCTAGACCTCTGGAACGAATTAATGAGGCAAGTCAAGTTCCCACTGTATGAGACTTCAGCCTTCACTGAAAATTAGCTGGTTTTTTTGGGCACACATTTAACTATGAGAATACTTTATACAGTACCTCCAGTAGAAGCATAAAATCTGTTGGTAGGTGACACTTCAGTGCGCATCTGTGAAACGCAGCCTGGGAAAGCATCACTCTCCCCTTGAAAGAAGAGGTGTGATTTATGGGTAGTGCTCTCACTTGCCAGGCACATTCTCTTCTTTTAGGCATCAGAAGAGGGTGCTTCTATGTTCACATGCTTTCATATAATGTTACTGGTCCAGGCCTCCACTCACCTGAATGACTAAGAATCTTCACAGTCACAGATGTCATGCTTCACAAACGTTCTCTGGCCATGAGATAGGAATCTCTGTTCTCTGGCCAACTGGCAGTATTCAGAGCAAGTCAGTTAAAATCAGCTGCTCTACTGCCACAAGCACTGGATACGCTGGCGATCAGGAAATCAACCTTCAGGCTAACTTCCAAAAAACATCAAAACATTTTTAAAAACCACCCTCTGCTCATCTCCATGTTGTTCATTGGTATGTCAGATATGGGATAATCGTGGATGATTTTCATGGAGCCTTGTAGTAAATATGACCTCAATGACTACACCAGTGGTGGTGAACCTTGGGCACTCCAGATGTTTTGGACCACAACTCCCAGAATTCCAAGCCTGTATTCTCAATGACAAAGGATTGTGGGAGCTGTGGTCCAAAACATCTGGAGTGCCGAAGGTTCAGCACCACTGGACTACACTAAGATTGGTTTTTCAAAAAAACATGCCAAACTGTTGTACCAGGTGTTCATGACCATCTCTGAATGAAGAATGTCCCAAGTTTATTACGCATTCACAGCAAAAAAAACAGGGATTGATTCTACTGTGTAAAAACCCACACTGCCTCTTTGTGGGAGGATAGCTGCAAACATGAATTATGGGGGGGGGGTTAAAAAAAAGAAACAGACAAAACACACAAGTTGCAAACATTGTTTATTTTTTGAACATGAAAGAAGCAAAGTCTAAAATATACATAAGCAAAAAAAGAAAAGCACATTTCCATGAGATAGGTTCTTGAAAGAGTGAGGATAAACTACTGTGCCGGAAAGCATTGGAATATACGTACAGCCAGAAAGTACGGCTTACACAGAAGGGACAACTGGATTTAAAAAGCTACATCTACCTTGACCTATGAAAACAGACATGTCTCCTCTTGAACAAGATGAATAAAAAGCAAGGACCCTTGTTCGGACACATGAAAAGAGTTCAAAGAGAATTACCATCACCTTAGAAAGATAGCTGTCAAAGAGGCTCCAAAGTAAATGTATCTGTCAGATATTTATGGCAATAAATCTGTACCAATTTGATGACTGAGATCCAATTTTATGCCTGGGCCAAAACCTCCTCCTTGGTAGAGTTGGGGCAAAATTTAAAAAAAAAAGGCAAAGGAAATCACTACTTTGTTCCTAGTAGGAGGAACAAAGGAGTCCGTGAGGAGGGCAGGGCATAGGATTCTGGATTTCCTCCATTCAGTCATTTCCATTTCAATAAAAAAGAAAGAAAAACACAAAAGTGTATCTCTCAGAACAAGGGCATAAAATTTGTCAAGCAAAAAAAAAGGAGGGGAAAGGGGGGGGGGGAGAGAACAGTTTAGACCATTGATAACCATTATCTAAGCTGCCATGTTCTACAATAACTCTCCAAAAAGGCAGAGAGGTGTAAGGGAATAAAAGGGGACCAGAAGAGTGGAGGGCAGGGACAGGTAAGGAGAGCTTCAAGATGGTGGCTCCCCCCAATTCCCCTCCTCCATGGAATGCTGGTCCATTTTAACAACACAGCAGCGTTTTTCAAGCCGCCATTCCCTCATCCCCACCACTCCCTTCAGGCTTAGAAGTAGTCGCCTCACCCAAATCAGTAAGCGGGGAGCCACGGGGAAGAAGGCTACTTTCTTTCTGCAGCTCATCCACGTTGATGGGTTCGCGCAGGGCCGAAAACTTCCGGTCGCCAAAGGCAGCACTCAACTTGGCCTCAAAGAAACGCTGCAGGACAATGATGGACTGGACATCCTCCTTGTCCTAAAGAAGAAGAGCAATGAACACCCGAAGAGGGAGACCTCTGGAATGCATCTTGTTTGACACACGAAGCATTTCCCTAGTGTCCCTTAAACAGAGCTTATTTTACACACCAAGCATTCCCCTGGCCAAGCCCTACACCTGTGATACTCCTTGAAAGAGCCAATGCAGTAGTGGCCAAACTTCACCCCTCTACATGTTTTGGACCACAACTCCCAGAAATCCAAGCCTGTATTGCCAATGACAAAGGACTGTGGGAGTTGTGGTCCAAAACTTCTAGAGGGCCAAAGTTTGGCCATCACTGAGCCAATGGAAGGCCCCTATCAATAAAACCAGATCCCCATCCAACACCGTACCAGCCGTCCCATGCC
>JAHTLZ010003745.1:0-11961 GCA_023846285.1 Phrynocephalus versicolor | reverse complement strand
ACACACACACACACACACACACACACACACACACACACACACACACAAAATAGGAAATGATGGGTTTACAGATCACAAGAACACACCTAGTGTTGAATCAGTCCAATCAGGCAGCAGTGGTTATCTATATCTTTCAAGATCTTCAGGGTTTCCCCCCCCCCAGTCCATGTGGTGTGGGGAGGACACAGCTGGAAAGGAGAACTACATATTTCCCTTGGAAAGAAAAAGCAGTGATGGCTTCTCAGGACACATGTGGGAGAGCAGTGAGGAAGAAGGGTGGAGCTTTAACGAGCCCAGGAAAAAACAAATTCCCTCTGGTTAGTCCTCATGCAACAGGCCATCAAGTTAGTTTGTGACATGAAGAAACTCTCCCACCTCTGTTGAAATTAGCATCACAGATTGTTATACCCAACAAAAGGAAGGCAAAGACCTTCCTTTTCAGGCAAGCTTTCCCTGAATGAAGAACTACCTATTAAGTGACTTTTATATGGATTACCATGCATGACTTCATTGACTGATTCTGAGGAAGGGCCACGGGGCGCACGCAAGGGCAACCCTGAGCGTACCTGGTGGCCCTTCTCCAGGCGCAGAGCATGGAGGACTCAGTAAAAGGCACCAATACTGCCAAGGTCCTCATGTCTGACCTGCGAGATTGGGCACCTAAATGGCAGGTGAATCACAGCTTAGTAGTTATAGATGCAGGCCGTGCATCTGTAACTATGAAGTTCATGCACTGCCCACAAACACCATCCTGTGGTGCATGATGCCTTTGGGTTGGGTCCAGTTAGATTCTCCTGGTATGAGGGGACCAGGGAGACTAAGGCCCTACTGGATAAGTGCAGGCAGCTTGTTGGGAACTTCTCACACAGCATCAAGGCTGCCAGGATGCTGCATGAGAAGCAGGTGGAGCTGGGACAAGCCAAGCACATCCTTCAGCAGGACCTACCCACCAGGTCAAACTCCACCTACAAAATGGTGAAATGCCTGGTGGAGCAGAAGGACATGTTGGACAGCATCATGTCCACCACTCCCATTCTACAAGTGGGAAGGGAGTTGGACATTGGTGCCACCGAGTGGCTTGCCCTAGGCCAGGGCCGTCCAACTCTGAACAGGCCGAGGTCTACTTTCTCCAGCTGAAAGTGACTGAGCGCTACTACACTAATGCCTCTACTTATGAATTATGCTCATAAGTAAAAAAAATTGTAATTAGAGCAGCGGTTTCCCATAGGAACACATTGAAAATCAATACATCATTTCTGGAGGGAACATATTTCAATGCATTCCTATGGGAAGACTGACCATGCACATGCTTCCCTTACACCCGCTCGAGCTGGTGTGGACGGATGCAAGGGAGGCATGTGCATGCTTGCGTAGATCGCCCCTTCTGCTTCCCCAGGCTGCTGGAAGACTTTTTTAAAAAGCTGCACTTTCTCTCCCAATCCCCCCCCGGGGCCTGACTTGATTCTACTTCTCCTCCTGTTTTCCCCGTTCTCCCTTCCATCCCCCTTGCTGCCACTGCTGCTGGCGCCCATAGCGCTCACTCACTTCTGCCATGTTGTCTGTGCAGCTGGGATGGACCAAGCCAGCAGCGGGGCAATCACATCGCCACGGCGGTGCAAGGAGGTAGGAATGGCTCAGAAGGGGAGCAGGAGGAGCAGCAGGTCACAGTCTCTGTGAGGCAGCTGTGGGGGTGGGAGGAGGGGGAGGGGGAGGGGGATGGAAGGGTGGGATAAAGGAATTCTCTGGGGGGGAGAAGAGGGGGAAGTCACCATGCAAAGGAGGTGGGCACACCCATGACCCCGCCTCTTGCTGTCCCCTCCACTCCCATTCCTACGCTCTGCACCAACAACTCAATTGGTCACAAGACAGTGGCATGCTGATGATCTGGCTGGTAGGGAGACCAGGGGACTGTGCCATGGCCCTTGAACTGCCCCGCTGAGACAGTGGGCTGGGAGACCCAGAGCTTTGCTGGGGCAGTGGTGGTCCTTGGGGTGGGGGAGATAGAGGTGGAGAACGTATCCCCTCACATTTTTTACTGATGGCTGGCGGGCTACTTTTGAACCCTTCACGGGCTACTGGTAGCCCCCGGTCTACCTGTTGGACAGGCCTGCCCTAGGCCAAATGGCAGATATCCTGCAGCTGTTTGAGGACACACCAATATCCTCAGCAGTCACAACTCCAATCTGAGGCAAGTACTTCCCCTCGTCCCTCCCCCTTGAGGCCTGTCTCCAGGATGATTCATCTCTCCTCCCAAGATGCAGGGCCTTGGCTGAGAGGCTTTTGGCTGGCATGGAGGCCTGCCTTCACCCACTGCGCAGGGAAAGGGTGTACCAGCTGGCTTGCCTTTGCAACCCTTGAGTCAAGAGGTCCTTGGCGGGCCTCCTTGCGGACCTTCACACATGGAAGGCAGAGCTATGCTATGAGGTTCACAGGGCTGCTGCAGTGCAATGGCAGGCACTCTCGAGATTGCAAGGTAACCAGAGTGAGGCAGAGGAGGGCTCATCCCAAGGGTCCTGCTCTTTTGGGGGTATACCCAAAGGCCAAGTACAGTTCCATCCATGTACCTGGCCACTGCCCTGTCCATGGCAGTCTCCTGCTCAGCGGAGGGAAGGGAGGCAGAGGAACAGGACCATGGTGAGGGAGTACATGGCCGAGCCCCTCCAACCGCTAGCATCTGACCCTCTCCAATACTGGGCCAGAAAGGCAGAGATCTGGCCCCAGCTATCAAGTCTGGTGTCAAACCTCCTTTCCACCACCACCCCACACAAGCATCCAGAGTGAGCAAGTGTTCTCCCACATGAGAGACATACTGAGGCTATACCACTCACAGCTGGACCCTGGGACTATGAAAAGGTTGACTTTTATAAGGTTCAACTTTTCCACATTGGGGTTCCCCTCCCAACCCATAGGTCCACACCACACCTTCCTCCACCTGTTCCACTGCCTGTCTGCCTTCCTTCCTAGCCTGCATGCCTCCCTGCCTCCCTGCCTTTCTCAAATGCTGCCTACCTACCTACCAATAAGCCTATTTGCATGACCACAGGGTCGGTAGTGTTCATTTTTTAACTGGACCTGCCTTGGGCAGGTTCATTTCCATAAAGTCACTCTCTCTAGGACCATGGCACCATAGTTTGTTACTTGATGCCCTGTTCAATAGGGATCTGAGTGTATCTGAGTCCTTGTAGGCCTTAAGTATCTCTCTGCCTAACTGGGTGGCTTCCTTGGGGGAAGTCACTTCCCTGGCTCTGGGTGACACTGAGGTCTTGAAGACTTAGACCCCAAAACACACTCTCTGCCTCTGTAGGTTGCTTGCTTCTGTAGAGTCAGAGTCACTTTGCTGCCTATGGGTGACTTGGAGCCCTTATAGAAGCCCAACAGTGTCTGCCTATGTGGGAGGCTTGCTTCTTTGGGGGTAAAGTAACTTTCCTGCATCTTCCTCTTTCTGCAAAAATCCATATGAGAGAGACAGTGTTTAAAGAAAAAAATGAAAAATGAAACAAAACAAAAAACAAAATTAATTTTTAACTTAAAACTTTGTTGAAAACGAAATGAAGAAAAATGAAGAAAAATGAACTCAAAAACAAAACGAAACACCATATTTCCATTTCGTGCCCATCTCTACTTGTAACAAGTCTTAGGGCATGCAGGCAGCTTTTGTCAAATTCAACAAAAATCTTTATGATCCTTATCAAATACAACATGCTTCTTTTGCTTTGCCCTGTTAAGCAGAGTAAGCAAAGTGGCATTCTCTTTGCCAGGCAGATATAGAGGACATTTTACATTATTAAGTTAAAATAACCATGCAAAAATCATTCTTGGGGGATATATTCTGGCTTATACAATCAGCGCAATTGGCCAGTTCAGATGTCTGCCAATGATGACGCCTATGGTTGACCAATTTTTGTCTAGTGTCTAGGAATTGCTGGGGGTATGCTGAGGATCTCTCTGTATAGAAGAGGTTAATTCATTTATTTCCTTACTTCATCCCCTTGGGGCATGCTGTGTTACTGGCACTCTGTCTTCATGAAGATGAACAACTGGAGTGGTTGGTTGGCTGCCTCTAAGCAGCTCTGTCCATCGCCCTGTAGCAATTTGTCATGATCTAGACACAAAGGTTGTCTGCACAAAGAACCTCTCACCTTGAAAGGCTGGTAGTACACTTATAATCCTCCATCCTCCATATTAATTTCCATGATTATTTTATCTCTACATAAAAAATGTTTTCAGATATCTTATGTAAGTGTTGTTTTAGACAGTTGTTCCATACCAATTAGTCTCCCATTAGATTAATATAGGAAAGTCGATTTACCTGTTATCTTTCATTTCCTGTTGTTTTCTCTAACTAGCATATGAAGGTCTCTGTGAAAAAGTTATCACCCTATTTGTTACAGGTAAGCTGCAATTACCTTCCTTGTTGTCTTCCTTCACCTCTTACACTGCCACAATTGCTTGAAAAAAGGATTTTTAATTCTATGAGACAATTATGATACACAAATATACACTCGTGTCTGTGTGTATGTAAAATTTACCCTGTCCATTTTATTCTTTTCCAGTGAGCTCTGGACAAAAGGAAAAGTAAGTAGAATTTCTTGATCTTCTTTAGTCTTTGTGTTGTTTGGGACACCAAGCTGAAATGCTGCACTAAATGTATAAATATCCCAATAACAACATAAGCCAAAAGTAAGGACTAGAACAGGAGGAGAAAAAGATCAATATGGCATATACTAGATGGAAATCTTACGAAAAACAACATGCTGTTTCGCCATTCCATTAGCTTTCGAAACATTACAAAACAAAACGGGAAACTGTTTCCTGTGAAACAAAATGAAACACTTCTTTTTCCCCTTTGAAAATGAAATGCTTCATTACTCTGTAAAACAGGTCCCTTGTAAAAAGCTACCCACTAAATTTGGTGCCTCAGGACCAAGGAAAGCCATTTTTTAGAGTAACGAATTGTTTCATTCTTGTTTCATTTCATTACAATTTTTTTTTTACAGAAATTCATTTAAAAGTGAAACAAAACAAACCGCTAGTGGAAATGAAACTCTTATTTTTTTCATTTCGTGCCCATCCCTAGCATTTACCGTAGCAAAACTCTATTCCTACATTATGGCAACAGCACTGAAAATGCTTACCTCTGAGGTATTGGCAGCCTGCAAAATCATGTATACCAGTCTTGGGACAGGTCATAAATTTTGTTTGCCCCTGCTTAAAACGTTGCCTCTTTAATTCCCCCTTACATACCAGTTGTGTCATTTGTCTGACCCCAATGTGTTGCTGACATTTCCAGCATTGGCGTTTCATTGGAGGTTGTTAAGTTATGGGATTCTGGCCATTAAAGAGTTAATTGCTGAGTTTTGTTTTACTTTCCCCCTTATTTTTCTCTTCTCACCCCACAAGGCAGTAAGTAGTCCAGAGCACCTCATTTAAATCTGCTGCAAATTGTAGTTGTTTTCTCGATTCTTACCAGACAGCACTTGCTTGACAAGGCATTGCAATGGGTGAAATCTTCCACAAGATATCATAATTATCTCTGTTTCACAATAGGGCAGACTGACAGAGCCTACCAATTAAGCAGCAATCACTTTTAAAGTGCCGTTCATCTTTTCTTTCTTTCTATGTTCCCCCTTTATGCTGGATCTCAGTTTTCAGTCAGCTCATTTCTGCTAGTTTTTTTTTTTAAAGATATCGGTGTCATTTAAATATATTTGAGGATTTGGAAGGAAAGACAGCTGAATGCTTCCTATTTGGCTCATACTCAGGCTGTCAACCTGTTGAAGTAACTATTGTTGTTCACCACATTCCACCATAGAAAGTTTCTACCCCATTTTTCAAAAACCTGTCCCTGGTGCATCATCCCAGATTTTACTTTTGACATATGAATTGTAAATATCTTGTCACTGCGAGTTGCTAGAACTATAATTCTTCAGGATTCCACTTCCAGATGTGAAGAAATATCACTGTTCCAAAGATTTAGCAGGAATGGGCTGTGTCAGTACGCCAAGATGGCACTGAGGAAAAAAACTTATCCACTCCAAGATCTCACTTCCAGTGTAAGATGGACACCCCAATTTTGTTTCTTTGTGGTTTGTGCAATTTGCAAAAAAAAAAAGAAAGAAAGAAAGAAAGAAAGAAAAGAAAAGAAAAGAAAAGAAAAGAAAAGAAAAGAAAAGAAAAGAAAAGAAAAGAAAAGAAAAGAAAAGAAAAGAATCTGAATGAAACTCCTGCTCTGTACAAAACGTGGATTCCATTACCCCCTGCCAGTTGCAAATTTAAGTGTGCATGTAAGAGCAATAATAGGCTTAGGGTAATCAGAAGAAAAAAAATGTCAGATCAGTGCTTTTAATCATTGTGTGGATGAAGAAATTTCAACAGGTGTAGCTTGCATTAAAAGATGCACCTATTGAAATATTATCTTCATAGCAACTCTTAAAGACATGAGAATGCTAAATTCTTTCTCATTTTGTTGTGCTGTTTCAGTTGTAACCAACTCTTCATGACCCCATGTCCATGGAGTTTTCTTGGCAGGAATATGGGAGTGGTTTGCCAGTTCCTACTCCAGAAGCCTACAGCACCTGGTATTCTCTAGTGGCCACCCATCCATGTACTAACAAGGGCTGACCCTACTTAGTTTCTGAAATCAAGTGAGATCAGATGTGCTTAGGGCACCCAGGCCTAGGTCAGCCTACTCAGGAAGCACCATCTTGAATTTAGGGACAAGATGTATTTTTCCCCTCCCGAGATGTTCTAATCTATGTGAATGAACATGATGCAATGAGGCAGCATCTAACTAAATGCTTGCTTGCCTGCCTTTATGTGTGCAAGTATTTGTTTTTATTTTCAGCATTGACACTGCCTGTCATCCTTGGCTTAGAAAATTTACTGATCAATAGGACAAGTGGAGCAGAGGGAAGTCCGGAAGCTATCTTATCTCACAAAGTGAGATAAAATGTTTTATCCATCCTACTCAACTTCCCAGCATTGTTAGGCTGGACATTGGCAAGGAATCCCTGTGAAGGTAATATGCAGATTCTCCTTGTACATCTTGCTCATTTCCAAAGGGGAGGAATGGGTAGAGGATTATTGCTAAAAGTGAATGTTTTTGAAATGGAAAGGGATTTTAAAAGGTGCAGCCATTCTTCCAAACCTTTCACAGGATGGATTTTAACTATCACTGGTTCAGATTAGTGACACAGCCCAGACATTCTCCTTTCAAATATACTTGGCATAGAAAATATATGTTTCTCCATAATCTATATGTAAGCCTAAGTACTTTAGAATCTGGCAGTAAGGCCACTATGCATACTCCTGCAAGTTTAAACCTGACTCCAACTGGTATGTCCACTGAGAGTGATTAACATAAGTGTTGGTTTAGCAATTGATTCAGTGGTTTTATGCTAGGTTGAGCCAGGAGTTGAGTCATAGCAACTGGAATTATTTTCTTGTGGAGTCAAAATGCTTAACATAAGTTGGAAGCCTCCCACCAACCTTCTTCAGGCTAAAGAAGATAGTTGGATAAGTAGCACAAGAAAAAAATTCAAGTTGCCATGAATCAACTCCCAGGTAACCTCATCTGGATGACTAAGGCCGTGGTCACACCTGGGTTTTGATCCTGATCTTCTGAAGGTCTGGCTTTTCCTCTTTGTCCCATCACTTGATTTAAATGTGGGACAAGAGTTCCCATGTCAAAAGCTGTTTTTTATTTTATTTTAAAGTGCAGTTCAGCCCCCTTGGCCAGCAGGTGGCACTAGCATTTGAAAAAAACGGACCACTTGGTTGGGGGAAAGGAAAACTTGTAGGACCGGATAGAGCTTCTTGTTTCTCCGAAGGTGAAAAGCTATTAAAAAAAATAGCCCATCGGCCCCAGGAACAGCTGGTCGGTGCTATGAAAAAAGAAAGAAAAAGAAACCCGGATCATCTGTGTGGTCTCATGGCATCTGCCTCCTTAAAAGTTGGATTTTCAAAGTGAGGCAAAAATTTCCCTACCTCCTTGGTGAGTCACAGAAACCTCGCTTCAAGGGGCATTACCGGGTTTTCTTTTTTCTTTTTTTTCAAAAAGCCCGGTGGCCGTGGGGACTGCATTTTTAGACACAGGTTATCTGGTAATTTAAACTGCTTTTAAAGGGACGTGGGACCGGGGCCTAAGACTCCATAGACATTCAAGGTTGAGCTAACAATGGAATTTACCCTTTTTCTCTAACAGTCAGAAGAAATGGGATGGAGCCAATGAATGAACACATGTAAAAGTGGTAGGACTGAAAACTGTCTAATCAAAATGGCTTCAGCTTCTTTTGGAAAATCACCTTACACCCATATTATACATACTAGGCAGAGCAGGACATACCTAACTTTTTAAAGCAAATGTTGTGCTGTCCTTGAACAAGGTATGTGCCTAACTTACCTTCCAGCCCTAACTCAGACCATTCCATCATCTGCTTTCCGGGTAGTCTTTCCTAATGTAACTCCATTTGCTTAATGAATCAGTGGAAGAATGCTGCTTGAAACGGACCAGTGCAGGTAAATTGATGTGTTGTTTAAAGGACACTAATGTAAGACCTAAAGACTATTTCTGGTCCATCTTTTTTACTATCCTTATGCATGCTTCCTATTTTGTATAAATTAATCTTATTAAGAAGTATTACATTTTCCAGCTTATTGATTTCTTCACCCCTAATTATCTTACCATGGTAAAAATACAAAACTATAGAAGTATGAAGCCTGAAGCGTCTGTGAAGATACTCAGTCATCCATGTGAGGTTATCCAGAAACTGAGTCATGGCAACTAGACTTCTTTTCTTGTTAGGGTGAAATGTTTCACTACTCATCCAAGCAGCTTCTTCAGAGGTTGCACATTTTTTTTTAATTTTGCTCCTGTTTTGGCGTTGTTCCTATTGTTGGTCAAGTGTTTTCTGGACTTTCACATGTGGAATCTTGCTGTTTAGCTTAGAAACTTCTTCATTTATTATAAAATGTATAACTTTTTTTCTAAAGGGAATTGTAACAATAAAGCATTACTTAAAGCAGTACAACAAACTCAGAAATAATCAACTACATAAAAGTGAAATATAGAGCAGCAGGGAGTAAAATCATCACAAGCTGTAGTTATTTTTTTTAAGGTTTTGGGAATGTGTATTTTTAAATTTTTGTTATCTTTCCAAAACACACTCAGATATGTCACTTGGAAACCTGTTTTTAAAAATGAGATGCTGCTGGGGACTGAGTAATAAATAAAATGCTTAGGACACAATGGTAAGAACTTACAATTCAAATTACTTAGTATTCTGCAATTAAAATAATTATGACTAAACTTCAACTGGATTGTAGCCTTTCTATCTAAACATAAGAAATGTCATGTCTAAAACATGGCTTCTGTCTGCATTTGTTCTCCTCCATGGTCATGCTTTTCTCCTACTACATGGGACAAGTATAATGAATCATAGCGTGCCATCAACGTTTAACCATCATTGCTGTCCTATATGCAAATTAGTTTATGATCTACTTTCCCTTCATGGGATTTCATCTTTCTGTTTGATGGATTAATGGATGGATGGATGGATGGATTAGATTTCTAGACAACCCATCTGGTAACAAGACCACCTTGGGTGGTTTAGAGCAGTCAAATAAATGCAAAGAAAATCATAAAACAAATAAACAGTAACAAAGCCAGTCTACTACTAGAAAACAAAACAAAACAAACAATGGCACCTAGACTAAAAGTACTAATATTAAAATTGCACATTTACCATATACATTTGTACATTTGTACATGTGTACATTAGCATGGCAGATGGAACAAGATCAAAGCTAAATCACAAAATGTGAACATTGTACATGTAAACACTGCATTCCTTCAGATAAGTTCTTTAAAGACCTGGTCTTTAAAGGGTGCTTAAAGGAACCCAGAGAGAATGCCAGGCAAATTTCAGCAGGGAGATTATTCCAAAGGAGTAGAACAATAGCTGAGAAAGCCTGATTCCTTGTTTTGTCTTCACGGGCTTCCTTTGGAGTTAATACCCTCACGTTCCTTGCCTGAGAGGAGTGGGTATTATGGGCAGTTCTCACAGAGAGAAGGTGTAATGTTAGGCATCAAAGTCCTAACCATTTGGGGCTTTGTATGTAATAGGTAACACCTTAAAGTTGCTGTGGACATGAACTGTTAGCCAGTGCAGGGAGGCCAGAATAAGGAATATATGTTTTTGTTTAATCAGGCAGCTGTGTTCCAGATCAGGTGCAGTCTCCATGTCAGCCTCAAGGGCAGTCGCACGTAGAGAGCATTGCAGTAGTCAAATCTGGAAATTACCAATGTGTGAACCAGCATATTTAGGGTACCTGTGTCCAGAAAGGCTTGCAGCTGTCGATCCGCTGAGAGTGGAGGTGAATGGCATGGACCACTGGCGTTATCTGATTTTCCCTAGATAGCATTGGGTCCAAGAGGAGTCCCAAGCTGTAAACCTCAGTCTGAGTGGGGAGAGTCACCCCTCTCCCCCCAAAAAAGAGAGGGAGTTTCCCAAAGACAGGATCTCTGTCTTGCCTGGGTTCAACCCTAGCCCATAAGCACATATCCATCCCAGCATGGCATCCACTGGAGAGGGTGGAAAGGAGATACAGAGCTGTATGCTATCAGTGTATAGGTAACAGGATGCTCTAAAAATCCTGATGACCCTTCAAAGATGAGGTTATCCAGAAGTTGAGTCATGATAACTGAACCTCTTTTCTTGTTGGGTTGAAATGTTTCTGTAGTTTCTATACCACCTTCAAAGTTTGCTCCACGTACAGATCATTGCATTAGTCAATCCTCAGGACAACCAATGCATGAACCAGCATTATCAGAGATGTCCTGTCTAGTTAGGGCCTCAGGTATGCAATATGAGGGGGGAAATGCTCATGTAGTTATTATTATGCTGGAAGTGGGAATACTTGTAATGACTGGAGAATTCTTGACAGGCTGCTTCACCAGAGTGAAATGGTCTGTCTTACTGAGAAATAAGATACTAGAAAGTAGAGATGGGCACGGATTTAAAAAAATGGCATTTTGTTTGTCGTTTGTCGTTTGGAGGGTCCGTTTTGGTTCATTTCCGTTTTTTGCAAATTTTTGAAAAAAATCGTTTTCATTTTTGTTCGTTTTGTTACCATTTCGTTACCATTTATTTCATTTTTTGTGATTTTTAAAGGATTTTAAGCAATTCACTCATATTGCAGTAACGGAAACGAAACGCACGACAAAATTTCCAGTGTTTCTGTTCATTTCGTTTCATTTGCGAGACAAAATTCGTTTGTCGTTTTGTTACGTAATGAAATGAAAAAACAAAAACGGAAATGAAAAATTGTTCGTTTCGTGCCCATCTCTACTAGAAAGGTTTCTTCACATCCCTGCAGTGCTGGTGGATAATAAAAGTACAGTTGCATAGTTCCATTCTACAGTTAGCAGAAGCATCATTAAAACCAACAAGCTGAAAAATGAGTGGATGTGTGCTTTATTCCCTTTCTGTGGTCTGTTTGCTTACTTCCTCCCTCTTTCTCCTTTTACAAAGATGCTTAAGGATTGCACGGGTTATAAACTGAGAAGATAACAGTGGAAGGTGGCAAAGAAAGAAGTTGACGTCGCAGGTACTTTTTTATTATTGCTTGTGCACTGCTGAACTATAATTAGCTCTATGAGGAAGGAAAAATATGGAACAGTACTTATTTTCTGGACAATTTCTGCAGATCCTACACAAACAGCTGAAATGAAATAGTAGCATTCTGCAACCATTTTCCTCAATTGAGTATGTACCCCTAAGGGGCTCATTGTCTAAGCAAGGGATCCCTTTACCCCAAAGTCATCCTTCCCACTTAGACCATCAAGTGTTTAGTGTACAACTTAGGGCAGTGTTGGCAAACCTATGGCACAGTTGCCAGAGGTGGCACTCGGAGCCCTTTCTTTGGGCATTCGACATCACCACCTGTATTTAGGTTAAATGT
>JAHTLZ010003744.1:0-12438 GCA_023846285.1 Phrynocephalus versicolor | reverse complement strand
GTGAGATGTTGCTTAGTTCCCAATACTTGGCTAGTCTCATTTCAGCTGAAGCCAGGACTGCTGCTGATCAAGGGCAAAAATCCTCCTTCATGTATAATAAGCAAGACTAGTCGTGAATAGAATTTTGACATCTTTGAGGCATACATTATTTTTAAACCTACCCAAGAATTCCATTATCTGAAGTGCTTCATTTTCTGAAACTATTTATCAGTAACCTTGTTGTCGTATGTACCAAAACAAAGTTCTTGGGGCAGAGCTGGTATGGGCTACATGCATCATGTTCAGAATGTATCCGGGTGTGGAAAACTGTCACTCTTGCTGGAGTTTTGTTTGAGGTAGTTTGTCTCAGCTCTGAAAGATCACTTACTGAGGAAACTCCGCATGTGGAGACACAAACACATACCACAAATAAAGTAGGTTTCACTGTGAAACTACTAACAAGTGGATCTGTCTCTGTCACAGATTACACAATGTGTGCAGAAAATCTCTACACAAAGCTAGGGGCTTTGCCCTTTGTGAAGTGAAACACACACACACACACACAAAATAGGAAATGATGGGTTTACAGATCACAAGAACACACCTAGTGTTGAATCAGTCCAATCAGGCAGCAGTGGTTATTTTTTATTCGACTTATGAAAGTACCCTAATACCTCTTTTAAAGGCATTAACTGACTCTGAAATCAAAGATCCAGAAATCTTACATTTGGTGTCAAGCAGGAAAAAAATTAAGCTGTCTCTTTTACCATGAAAGGATAAACCAAGTCATGATTTAAATATATACACATCTATTAGATATGAGGGGGGGGGATTGAAGATCTGACTCTATATCTTTCAAGATCTTCAGGGTTTCCCCCCCCCTCAGTCCATGTGGTGTGGGAAGGACACAGCTGGAAAGGAGAACTACATATTTCCCTTGGAAAGAAAAAGCAATGATGGCTTCTCAGGACACATGTGGGAGAGCAGTGAGGAAGAAGGGTGGCGCTTCAATGAGCCCAGGAAAAAACAAATTCCCTCTGGTTGGTCCTCATGCAACAGGCCATCAAGTTAGTTTGTGTCATGAAGAAACTCTCCCACCTCTGTTGAAATTAGCATCACGGATTGTTATACCCAACAAAAGGAAGGCAAAGACCTTCCTTTTCAGGCAAGCTTTCCCTGAATGAAGGACTACCTATTAAGTGACTTTTATATGGATTACCATGCATGACTTCATTGATTGATTCTGAGGAAGGGCCACGGGGCGCACACAAGGGCAACCCTGAGGGTACCTGGTGGCCCTTCTCCAGGCACAGAGCATGGAGGACTCAGTAAAAGGCACCAACACTGCCAAGGTCCTCATGTCTGACCTGCGAGATTGGGCACCTAAATGGCAGGTGAATCACAGCTTAGTAGTTATAGATGCAGGCCGTGCATCTGTAACTATGAAGTTCATGCACTGCCCACAAACACCATCTTGTGGTGCATGATGCCTTTGGGCTGGGTCCAGTTAGATTCTCCTGGTGTGAGGGGACCAGGGAGACTAAGGCCCTACTGGATAAGTGCAGGCACCTTGTTGGGAACTTCTCACACAGCATCAAGGCTGCCAGGATGCTGCATGAGAAGCAGGTGCAGCTGGGACAAGCCGAGCACATCCTTCAGCAGGACCTACCCACCAGGTCAAACTCCACCTACAAAATGGTGAAATGCCTGGTGGAGCAGAAGGACATGTTGGACAGCATCATGTCCACCACTCCCATTCTACAAGTGGGAAGGGAGTTGGACATTGGTGCCACCGAGTGGCTTGCCCTGCCTAGGCCAAATGGCAGATATCCTGCAGCTGTTTGAGGACACACCAATATCCTCAGCAGTCACAACTCCAATCTGAGGCAAGTACTTCCCCTCGTCCCTCCCCCTTGAGGCCTGTCTCCAGGATGATTCATCTCTCCTCCCAAGACGCAGGGCCTTGGCTGAGAGGCTTTTGGCTGGCATGGAGGCCTGCCTTCACCCACTCCGCAGGGAAAGGGTGTACCAGCTGGCTTGCCTTTGCAACCCTTGAGTCAAGAGGCAGAGCTATGCTATGAGGTTCACAGGGCTGCTGCAGTGCAATGGCAGGTACTCTCGAGATTGCAAGGTAGCCAGAGTGAGGCAGAGGAGGGCTCATCCCAAGGGTCCTGCTCTTTTGGGGGTACACCCAAAGGCCAAGTACAGTTCCATCCATGTACCTGGCCACTGCCCTGTCCATGGCAGTCTCCTGTTCAGCGGAGGGAAGGGAGGCAGAGGAACAGGACCATGGTGAGGGAGTACATGGCCGAGCCCCTCCAACCGCTAGCATCTGACCCTCTCCAATACTGGGCCAGAAAGGCAGAGATCTGGCCCCAGCTATCAAGTCTGGTGTCAAACCTCCTTTCCACCACCACCCCACACAAGCATCCAGAGTGAGCAAGTGTTCTCCCACATGAGAGACATACTGAGGCTATACCACTCACAGCTGGACCCTGGGACTATGAAAAGGTTGACTTTTATAAGGTTCAACTTTTCCACATTGGGGTTCCCCTCCCAACCCATAGGTCCACACCACACCTTCCTCCACCCACTGCCTGTCTGCCTTCCTTCCTAGCCTGCATGCCTCCCTGCCTCCCTGCCTTTCTCAAATGCTGCCTACCTACCTACCACTAAGCCTATTTGCATGACCACAGGGTCGGTAGTGCTCATTTTTTAACTGGACCTGCCTTGGGCAGGTTCATTTCCATAAAGTCACTCTCTCTAGGACCATGGCACCATAGTTTGTTACTTGATGCCCTGTTCAATAGGGATCTGAGTGTATCTGAGTCCTTGTAGGCCTTAAGTATCTCTCTGCCTAACTGGGTGGCTTCCTTGGGGGTAAAGTCACTTCCCTGGCTCTGGGTGACACTGAGGTCTTGAAGACTTAGACCCCAAAACACACTCTCTGCCTCTGTGGGTTGCTTGCTTCTGTAGTCAGAGTCACTTTGCTGCCTATGGGTGACTTGGAGCCCTTATAGGAGCCCAACAGTCTCTGTCTGCCTATGGGGGAGGCTTGCTTCTTTGGGGATAAAGTAACTTTCCTGCATCTTCCTCTTTCTGCAAAAATCCATATGAGAGAGACAGTGTTTTAAGGAAAAAATGAAAAATGAAACAAAACAAAAAACAAAATTAATTTTTAACTTAAAACTTTGTTAAAAACGAAATGAAGAAAAATGAAGAAAAATGAACCCAAAAACAAAACAAAACACCATATTTCCATTTCATGCCCATCTCTACTTGTAACAAGTCTTAGGGCATGCAGGCAGCTTTTGTCAAATTCAACAAAAATCTTTATGATCCTTATCAAATACAACATGCTTCTTTTGCTTTGCCCTGTTAAGCAGAGTAAGCAAAGTGGCATTCTCTTTGCCAGGCAGATATAGAGGACATTTTACGTTATTAAGTTAAAATAACCATGCAAAAATCATTCTTGGGGGATATATTCTGGCTTATACAATCAGCACAATTGGCCAGTTCAGATGTCTGCCAATGATGACGCCTATGGTTGACCAATTTTTGTCTAGTGTCTAGGAATTGCTGGGGGTATGCTGAGGATCTCTCTGTATAGAAGAGGTTAATTCATTTATTTCCTTACTTCATCCCCTTGGGGCATGCTGTGTTACTGGCACTCTGTCTTCATGAAGATGAACAACTGGAGTGGTTGGTTGGCTGCCTCTAAGCAGCTCTGTCCATCGCCCTGTAGCAATTTGTCATCATCTAGACACAAAGGTTGTCTGCACAAAGAACCTCTCACCTTGAAAGGCTGGTAGTACACTTATAATCCTCCATCCTCCATATTAATTTCCATGATTATTTTATCTCTACGTTAAAAATGTTTTCAGATATCTTATGTAAGTGTTGTTTTAGACAGTTGTTCCCATACCAATTAGTCTCCCATTAGATTAATATAGGAAAGTCGATTTACCTGTTATCTTTCATTTCCTGTTGTTTTCTCTAACTAGCATATGAAGGTCTCTGTGAAAAAGTTATCACCCTATTTGTTACAGGTAAGCTGCAATTACCTTCCTTGTTGTCTTCCTTCACCTCTTACACTGCCACAATTGCTTGAAAAAAGGATTTTTAATTCTATGAGACAATTACGTTACACAAATATACACTCGTGTCTGTGTGTATGTAAAATTTACCCTGTCCATTTTATTCTTTTCCAATTAGCTCTGGACAAAAGGAAAAGTAAGTAGAATTTCTTGATCTTCTTTAGTCTTTGTGTTGTTTGGGTCACCAAGCTGAAATGCTGCACTAAATGTATAAATATCCCAATAACAACATAAGCCAAAAGTAAGGACTGTAACAGGAAGAGAAAAAGATCAATATGGCATATACTAGATGGAAATCTTATGAAAAACAACATGCTGTTTCGCCATTCCATTAGCTTTCGAAACATTTCAAAACAAAATGGGAAACTGTTTCCTATGAAACAAAATGAAACACCTCTTTTTCCCCTTTGAAAATGAAATGCTTCATTACTCTGTAAAACGGGCCCCTTGTAAAAAGCTACCCACTAAATTTGGTGCCTCAGGACCAAGGGAAGCCATTTTTTAGAGTAACGAATTGTTTCATTCTTGTTTCATTTCATTACAATTTTTTTACAGAAATTCATTTAAAAGTGAAACAAAACAAACTGCTAGTGGAAACGAAACTCTTATTTTTTCATTTCGTGCCCATCCCTAGCATTTACTGTAGCAAAACTCTATTCCTACATTATGGCAACAGCACTGAAAATGCTTACCTGGTATTGGCGGCCTGCAAAATCATGTATACCAGTCTTGGGACAGGTCATAAATTTTGTTTGCCCCTGCTTAAAACGTTGCCTCTTGAATTCCCCTTTACATACCAGTTGTGTCATTTGTCTGACCCCAATGTGTTGCTGACATTTCCAGCATTGGCGTTTCATTGGTGGTTGTTAAGTTATGGGATTCTGGCCATTAAAGAGTTAATTGCTGAGTTTTGTTTTACTTTCCCCCTTATTTTTCTCTTCTCACGCCACAAGGCAGTAAGTAGCCCAGAGCACCTCATTTAAATCTGCTGCAAATTGTAGTTGTTTTCTCGATTCTTACGAGACAGCACTTGCTTGACAAGGCATTGCAATGGGTGAAATCTTCCACAAGATATCATAATTATCTCTGTTTCACAATAGGGCAGACTGACAGAGCCTACCAATTAAGCAGCAATCACTTTTAAAGTGCCGTTCATCTTTTCTTTCTTTCTATGTTCCCCCTTTATGCTGGATCTCAATTTTCAGTCAGCTCATTTCTGCCAGTTTTTTTTTAAAAAGATATTGGTGTCATTTAAATATATTTGGAAGGAAAGACAGCTGAATGCTTCCTATTTGGCTCATGCTAGGGCTGTCAACCTGTTGAAGTAACTATTGTTGTTCACCACATTCCACCATAGAAAGTTTCTACCCCGTTTTTCAAAAACCTGTCCCTGGTGCATCATCCCAGATTTTACTTTTGACATATGAATTGTAAATATCTTGTCACTGCAAGTTGCTAGAACTATAATTCTTCAGGATTCCACTTCCAGATGTGAAGAAATATCACTGTTTCAAAGATTTAGCAGGAATGGGCTGTGTCAGTACACCAAGATGGCACTGGAAAAAAAACTTATCCACTCCAAGATCTCACTTCCAGTGTAAGATGGACACCCCAATTTTGTTTCTTTTTGTTTTGTGCAATTTGCAAAAAAAAAAAAAGAAAGAAAGAAAGAAAGAAAAGAAAAGAAAAGAAAATAATTTGAATGAAACTCCTGCTCTGTACAAAACGTGGATTCCATTACCCCCTGCCAGTTGCAAATTTAAGTGTGCATGCAAGAGCAATAATAGGCTTAGGGTAATCAGAAGAAAAAAATGTCAGGTCAGTGCTTTTAATCATTGTGTGGATGAAGAAATTTCAACAGGTGTAGCTTGCATTAAAAGATGCACCTATTGAGATATTATCTTCATAGCAACTCTTAAAGACATGAGAATGCTATAGTCTTTCTCATTTTGTTGTGCTGTTTCAGTTGTAACCAACTCTTCATGACCCCATGTCCATGGAGTTTTCTTGGCAGGAATACGGGAGTGGTTTGCCAGTTCCTACTCCAGACGCCTACAGCACCTGGTATTCTCTAGTGGCCGCCCATCCATGTACTAACAAGGGCTGACCCTACTTAGTTTCTGAAATCAAGTGAGATCAGATGTGCTTAGGGCACCCAGGCCTAGGTCACCCTACTCAGGAAGCATCATCTTGAATTTAGGGACAAGATGTATTTTCCCCCTCCCGAGATGTTCTAATCTACGTGAATGAACATGATGCAATGAGGGAGCATCTAACTAAATGCTTGCTTGCCTGCCTTTATGTGTGCAAGTATTTGTTTTTATTTTCAGCATTGACACTGCCTGTCATCCTTGGCTTAGAAAATTTACTGATCAATAGGACAAGTGGAGCAGAGGGAAGTCCGGAAGCTATCTTATCTCACAAAGTGAGATAAAATCTTTTATCCATCCTACTCAACTTCCCAGCATTGTTAGGCTGGACATTGGCAAGGAATCCCTGTGAAGGTAATATGCAGATTCTCCTTGTACATCTTGCTCATTTCCAAAGGGGAGGAATGGGTAGAGGATTATTGCTAAAAGTGAAGGTTTTTGAAATGGAATGGGATTTTAAAAGGCGCAGCCATTCTTCCAAACCTTTCACAGGATGGATTTTAACTATCACTGGTTCAGATTAGTGACACAGCCCAGACATTCTCCTTTCAAATATACTTGGCATAGAAAATATATGTTTCTCCATAATCTATATGTAAGCCTAAATACTTTAGAATCTGGCAGTAAGGCCACTATGCATACTCCTGCAAGTTTAAACCTGACTCCAACCGGTATGCCCACTGAGAGTGATTAACATAAGTGTTGGTTCAGCAATTGATTCAGTGGTTTTATGCTAGGTTGAGCCAGGAGTTGAGTCATAGCAACTGGAATTATTTTCTTATGGAGTCAAAATGCTTAACATAAGTTGGAAGCCTCCCACCAACCTTCTTCAGGCTAAAGAAGATAGTTGGATAAGTAGCACAAGAAAAAAATTCAAGTTGCCATGAATCAACTCCCAGGTAACCTCATCTGGATGACTAAGGCCGTGGTCACACCTGGGTTTTGATCCTGATCTTCTGAAGGTCCGGCTTTTCCTCTTTGTCCCATCACCTGATTTAAATGTGGGACAAGAGTTCCCATGTCAAAAGCTGTTTTTTATTTTATTTTAAAGTGCAGTTCAGCCCCCTTGGCCAGCAGGTGGCACTAGCATTTGAAAAAAACGGACCACTTGGTTGGGGGAAAGGAAAACTTGTAGGACCAGATAGAGCTTCTTGTTTCTCCGAAGGTGAAAAGCAATTAAAAAAAATAGCCCATCGGCCCCAGGAACAGCTGGTCGGTGCTATGAAAAAAGAAAGAAAAAGAAACCCGGATCATCTGTGTGGTCTCACGGCATCTGCCTCCTTAAAAGTTGGATTTTCAAAGTGAGGCAAAAATTTCCCTACCTCCTTGGTGAGTCACAGAAACCTCGCTTCAAGGGGCATTACCGGTTTTTCTTTCTTTCTTTTTTTTCAAAAAGCCCGGTGGCCGTGGGGACTGCATTTTTAGACACAGGTTATCTGGTAATTTAAACTGCTTTTAAAGGGACGTGGGACCGGGGCCTAAGACTCCATAGACATTCAAGGTTGAGCTAACAATGGAATTTACCCTTTTTCTCTAACAGGCAGAAGAAATGGGATGGAGCCAATGAATGAACACATGTAAAAGTGGTAGGACTGAAAACTGTCTAATCAAAATGGCTTCAGCTTCTTTTGGAAAATCACCTTACACCCATATTATACATACTAGGCAGAGCAGGACATACCTAACTTTTTAAAGCAAATGTTGTGCTGTCCTTGAACAAGGTATGTGCCTAACTTACCTTCCAGCCCTAACGCAGACCATTCCATCATCTGCTTTCCGGGTAGTCTTTCCTAATGTATTTCCATTTGCTTAATGAATCAGTGGAAGAATGCTGCTTGAAACAGACCAGTGCAGGTAAATTGATGTGTTGTTTAATGGACACTAATATAAGACCTAAAGACTATTTCTGGTCCATCTTTTTTAGTATCCTTATGCATGCTTCCTATTTTGTATAAATTAATCTTATTAAGAAGTATTACATTTTCCAGCTTATTGATTTCTTCACCCCTAATTATCTTACCATGGTAAAAATACAAAACTATAGAAGTATGAAGCCTGAAGCGTCTGTGAAGATACTCAGTCATCCATGTGAGGTTATCCAGAAACTGAGTCATGGCAACTAGACTTCTTTTCTTGTTGGGTTGAAATGTTTCACTACTAGAGATGGGCACGACTAGGAAATTTTTTTTTTGAGTTGTTGTTTTTTGGGACGGGTCCGTTTCAGCTCGTTTCCGTTTTTTGCAAAATTTTTCAAAAATTTGTCGTTTCGTGGTGTTGTTTTTGTCTGTCATTAGTACTGGTTTGGGGGGGGGTAGCGGGCTCCTGGAGGCACCTCTGTGGGGTGGGTGCCTCCTCTGGCCCGCTATGAAGGGAAAGCGGGCTCCTGGAGGCACCCGTGGGTGCCTCCTCTCCTCACCCGCTACAAAATAGCATGCATAGTCAATTGGATATGCATACCAGTTGCAGACTTGCTTAGTGGACTCTGGCAGCAGAGGCACCCCTCTTGGGGATGCCTTCCCTGCACCAGGCGGTCAGAGATGCGGGCTCTGACTGTGTCTCACTAAGAAGGGAAACGTACTTGCGTGTAGTGCAATGCGAGTACACAAATCTGGCTTTAGGGTTAGGGTTAGCACAAGGGCTAGGCTTAGGGTTACAGGTAAGGTTAGGGTGAGTATTGGGGTGCACCTCTGGGTGCCTCTCTGACCCACTTAGAAGGACAGTGTACTGGCGTATGGGTTAGGCTTAGGGTTCAGGTTCGGGTTTGGGTTCGGGCTAGAGTTAGTGGGCTTTTTATGCCCGATTGGCACATCCCAGAAGTCTCTGTGGTCAAAACCTGGCCAAGTGGCCATGCGATTGGTGGAATGGCTCCAAAAATTTGCATGGTCCACTCCCATGGCCAGCCCATCATTGCGCACTGCGCAGGTGTAAAAAAAATAAAATAAAATAAAATAAAATAAAATCAGTGGAGAGGAGGACAGGAGACATTTTGTTGCAAGAAAAACCCACTGCTACTGTAAAAAATCTGGCAGTTTTAAAATAACAATTTTCGCATGTTTCTGTGGTGCTTTGGTGTGTTTTTGGACCATGACAATTTCAAAAAAAAGATTGCGGTCGCCCGCCCCATTTTGGATCCCCCGCCCGCACCGCATGGCGTCGACGAGGATGCCTCAGAGCAGCCCAGGACAGGAGTGGGGGAAAGCTGGGGACCCCCCCCCCCCGAAACCACCCCTCTAAGCTGTAGTTAGTTTTTATTGAAGTTTTTGGGAATGTGTATTTTTAAATTTTTGTTATCTTTCCAAAACACACTCAGATATGTCACTTGGAAACCTCTTTTTAAAAATGAGATGCTGCTGGGGACTGAGTAATAAATAAAATACTTATTAATAAATAAAAAACTTACAATTCAAATCACTTAGCATTCTGCAATTAAAATAATTATGACTAAACTTCAACTGGATTGTAGCCTTTCTATCTAAACATAAGAAATGTCATGTCTAAAACATGGCTTCTGTCTTCATTTGTTCTTCTCCATGGTTGTGCTTTTCTCCTGCTACATGGGACAAGTATAATGAATCATAGAGTGCCATCACCGTTTAACCATCATTGCTTTCCTATATGCAAATTAGTTTATGATCTACTTTCCCTTCATGGGATTTCATCTTTCTGTTTGATGGATGGATGGATGGATGGATGGATGGATGGATGGATTAGATTTCTAGACAACCCATCTGGTAACAAGACCACCTTGGGTGGTTTACAGCAGTCAAATAAATGCAAAGAAAATCATAAAACAAATAAACAGCAGCAAAGCCAGCCTACTACTAGAAAACAAAACAAAACAAACAATGGCACCTAGACTAAAAGTACTAATAATAAAATTGCACATTTACTGTATACATTTGTACATTTGTACATTTGTACATTAGCATGGCAGATGGAACAAGATCAAAGCTAAATCACAAAATGTGAACATTGTACATGTAAACACTGCATTCCTTCAGACAAAATCTTTAAAGACCAGGTCTTTAAAGATTGCTTAAAGGAATACAGAGAGAATGCCAGACAAATTTCAGCAGGGAGATTATTCCAAAGGAGTAGAACAATAGCTGAGAAAGCCTGATTCCTTGTTTTGTCTTCACGGGCTTCCTTTGGAGTTAATACCCTCATGTTCCTTGCCTGAGAGGAGTGGGTATTATGGGCAGTTCTCACAGAGAGAAGGTGTAATGTTAGGCATCAAAGTCCTAACCATTTGGGGCTTTGTACGTAATAGGTAACACCTTAAAGTCGCTGTGGACGTGAACTGTTAGCCAGTGCAGGGAGGCCAGAATAAGGAATATATGTTGTTGTTTTCTAGTTCCCATGATTAATCAGGCAGCTGTGTTCCAGATCAGGTGCAGTCTCAATGGGTATTTGTACACGACCCCTAAACTCCGCCGCAAATGGCTGCCAGCTCCGGAGCCTACAATTGTTTCCCCACCAGCTCCGGAGTTTGCAGGAAATCAAGTGCGACCACGCCCACCTAAGCAAGTCCCAGCGCACTTTTCATGTACCTGCTCTCGGAGGGTGAAAATCCCCAGATCCGGATGTAATCTGGTGAGTGCCGGGCTCTCCTCACTTCTGTTTTTTTTCCCTCCCACCCCTTTAAGAGAAGGAATCAGGACAACGACGAGGCTCCGGGCGGCTTCGGAGGTGAGCCTGCATTTTTTCCTCTCTTTTTTCCCCCTCCCCTCATGCAGGCAGGAGCAAGGAAGTGTGGACGGGTGGGGACACAGGAAGAGCAGCGAATCCCCAAGATCTCTGGTCCGAATTTAAGTGGCCAGCGGATCTTAGGGGTTGTGTGAAAAGGCCCCATGTCAGCCTCAAGGGCAGTCCCATGTAGAGAGCAATGCAGTAGTCAAATCTGGAAATTACCAATGTGTGAACAAGCATATTTAGGGCACCTGTGTCCAGAAAGGCTTGCAGCTGTTGATCCGCTGAGGGTGGAGGTGAATGGCATGGACCACTGGCGTTATCTGATTTTCCCTAGATAGCATTGGGTCCAAGAGGACTCCCAAGCTGTAAACCTCAGTCTGAGTGGGGGGAGTCACCCCTCTCCCCCCAAAAAAGAGAGGGAGTTTCCGAAAGACAGGATCTCTTTCTTGCCTGGGTTCAACCCTAGCCCATAAGCACATATCCATACCAGCATGGCATCCACTGGAGAGGGTGGAAAGGAGATATAGAGCTGTATGCTATCAGTGTATTGGTAACAGGATGCTCTAAAAATCCTGATGACCCTTCAAAGATGAGGTTATCCAGAAGTTGAGTCATGATAACTGAACCTCTTTTCTTGTTAGGTTGAAATATTTCTGTAGTTTCTATACCACCTTCAAGGTTTGCTCCATGTACAGATCATTGCATTAGTCAATCCTCAGGACAACCAATGCATGAACCAGTATTATCAGAGATGTCCTGTCTAGTTAGGGCCTAAGGTATGCAATATGGGGGGGGGGAGCTCATGTAGTTATTATTATGCTGGAAGTGGGAACACTTGTAATGACTGGAGAATTCTTGACAGGCTGCTTCACCGTAGTGAAATGGTCTGTCTTACTGAGAAATAAGATACTAGAAAGGTTTCTTCACATCCCTGCAGTGCTGGTGGAGAATAAAAGTACAGTTGCATAGTTCCATTCTACAGTTAGCAGAAGCGTCATTAAAACCAACAAGCTGAAAAATGAGTGGATGTGTGCTTTATTCCCTTTCTGTGGTCTGTTTACTTCCTCCCTCTTTCTCCTTTTACAAAGGAGCTTAAGGATTGCATGGGTTATAAACTGAGAAGATAAACAGTGGAAGGTGGCAAAGAAAGAAGTTGAAGTTGCAGGTACTTTGTTTATTATTGCTTGTGCACTGCTGAATTATAATTAGCTCTATGAGGAAGGAAAAATATGGAACAGTACTTATTTTCTGGACAATTTCTGCAGATCCTACACAAACAGCTGAAATGAAATAGTAGCATTCTGCAACCATTTTCCTCAATTGAGTATGTACCCCTAAGGGGTTCATTGTCCAAGCAAGGGATTCCTTTACCCCAAAGTCATCCTTCCCACTTAGACCATCAAGTGTTTAGTATACAACTTAGGGCAGTGTTGGCAAACCTATGGCACAGTTGCCAGAGGTGGCACTCGGAGTCCTTTCTTTGGGCATTCGACATCACCACCTGTATTTAGGTTAAATGT
>JAHTLZ010003743.1:0-10398 GCA_023846285.1 Phrynocephalus versicolor | reverse complement strand
TGAAGGGAATGATTTGGCTGTATCAATAATCTCTAGGCATAATGACAAGCCTATCAATATATATTTTAAACTATGCTTTGCATTTAGACAGGCTTCATGGCCTTTTTATACATATATATTCCAAGTTATGCTTTGCAAGCACACACAGTATATATATTTAGATTAATAAGCACACATATATAAAGCCTTATGTATTCTTTTATTCCTGTAAGCGATTCCTGCAAACAGGACATTTTTAGCAAGCCTTAAAGGAAAAAGCTTTCTCAGCAATAAGATTCAAAAGTCTAATTATTTTCTGTATAAGCCTTGGTGTTTTTCCACAAGATAATTGTGGATGACTTCAGCCAGAGCAACCTTATCTCCGTGCCTGGCTGAGCCCGGCCTGGAATTCATCACCTGTCATCTTCAAGGCTAAAAGAGGCCCCTTTGCCTCTGTTTCTGTACCAGCCTGTTCACTGTGTTAAAAAACCCCTTTTGTCCAATTAAAATGTTTAAATGTTGCCAAACGGGAATGCAAGATAGATAACCAAGACTGCCAATTAATGTTTGATGTGTAACCGACGGAGGTGACGTGAGACCCAATTGGGAGGGGGGAGGAATGAGCAGGAATTTTAAACTATAAGACTAGGTGCCTTCCCTTTGTTCTACGAAGGTCTTTGCTTAACTGCTGTTGGGTATGGATCTTCCTGGTTGCAACCAATAAATCATTTTCCTGAGAACCAGGCTGTTTTCTTTGCGACTGCAAGAGACTGTCTCTTTTTGCTGGCACGGACCCGTTACAGAAGGCTGTGAATTAGCCATTCCTTTCATTTTCTGGTTCCCTGACCGGGAACCGATAGCCGCAATTAGTGACAGTTTCTGCAGTGCCTGGAAAAGGTGGTGGTGGATTTGTACTGAGATGGATTGCTTCCAGTCGACACCTCCCCACTTGTGGAGGGGAAAACGTTCACCTCAGTACTAAACCATCCATCGTCACCGCAGGAAAAATCTTTTTTTTTTTTTTTTTTTTTTGGAAGCCGGCAACGGAACGAGGAAAAGACTGCAGCACACAGAGGAAGTCTGGTAAGTCAAAGCAACCGGTTGTATTTGGGGGGTGGACAGGATTTACGTCCAGTGGCCCCGGGGAGGGCAGGTAAGCGAGCAGGGACGATTTACGACCCTGGCAGCCTAGGAACTGGGGGGCAACGAGTTAAACGACTCTGAGGCCCCATAGGGGTGGAGAAGGGCTTCTGCCCAATACCCTGAATGGTTCACCTCCCCAAGTATTTGAAGAAATAGGAGCAGAGCACGGCTCTGGCTTCCTCAGAGAATTTATTGATGTTTAAATATATGTGTGAGAATTAAGTTGAATACTTTTTGGCAACCACAGGGAAGGGGCCATTCCCGGTGTTTTAAGAAGGGGCGGAGACTGGCAATCTTTGCCTCACAATACCAACGGGGTCACATCATCTCCGTTTGATTTTAGTGAAGATTAAAAAGCTTTGTTTCTAGGCAGTGGGGGTAGCCTAGGTTGGGAGGGGGAAAATTGTACGGGTGATTTGAGTGCGCAAACGAGATCAATGATTGTCTGGTGTATGGGCCGAGGTGATTCACTAGGACATACCTCCTGGCGAAGTGTGAGTAGGACGCGCGATTTCCTTGTCAGGGCGACTTGCTGGGGCCGCGTCTATGTCACGTATGTGCGTGTGATGTGTGATTAATTGCCTAGGTGCGATCTCGTTTGTACTTTGTGGGAGAATCTATAGGTGCACAACTATAACATATAAAATGGGGGCAGAACATAGCAAACCAAGCACTCCCTTGATGTGCCTGGTGGCAAATTGGAAATCCGCCACTAGGGACTATGATTTTGGTATCACTATGCACAAAGGGCGTCTGCTAACTTTGTGTAGAGTGGAATGGCCCATCCTTCATCCTGATTGGCCACCCCATGGGTCTTTTGATGAGCAGCTCATCCGTCAGCTCTGGCTGATCATTCTCAAAGATTTCCCAGAGCATATCCCATATATTGAAATGTGGAGGGGAAATGTAAAACGTAACCCATCCTGGTTAAGAGCATGCAGAAACCTTCCACCACAAGCTAAAATTCTAGCCCTCAATAAGAACAAACCGGTTTTAGCTTGTGAGCAAGAAGAGTATGTTTCCCTGCCTCCCCCATATGTCCCTAGAGCTGTACCAGCACCAAACCCTCCTCCCAACCCAGGGGGCAATCCAGCACTCCCGTCAGGGCGCCCAGCAGCTGTTGACCCAAAGCCAGAGTCGCATCCTGACTCACCCAGAGGCAGAGACTTGGCAGCAGCAGGAGGAAGGGTGAGAGACAAAGAGAGAGAAAAAGAAGGGGAGCTAGGGAAATCTAGAGAGAGGAAAAGAGAGAGAGGAAGAGGAGGCGAAGGTAGGCGAAGCCCCAGCAGAGAGAGTGAAGGAGATGAAATAGACTGGGAAGATGTGCCCGCCTTTCACAGGAGATTGAGAGGGGACAGAGAGTGGACAGAAGAGGAACATGAAAGAGTGGAGGATTTGTTGAGTAAATATAAGAATAAATTTGAAGTCTCAGACTACCTTTTGAAGGCAGCAGGGGAGAGGGACTGGAAGAAGAGACAGAGGTACCTTTTAAGGGCACTTGATGCAGTTGACCGCCTAGCCATGGCAGAAGGGGCTCATGCCAATGTGCTGCCCCTCAGGCGAGTTTATGACCCCGTCACCCCAGGTCAGAATACCCCCCGCACGTCCACTATGCAACATATACCCTTCACAAGTTCAGACATTATTAACTGGAAGAACACTCTTCCTAGTCTGGACGATGACCCGGATCGGGTGTTCAGCACAATAGATAGTGTGTTTAGTGTTTACACCCCAACTTTTGAGGATGTTCAACATCTGCTCTGTGGACTTTTCACTGCGGAACAGACGAGGAAAATCATAGAGGCAGCTAGGAAGTATCGTACTGCCCAAGGAGATAACCCAGGTCAGGTGGATGAAGCCATTCCCACCAATGTGCCTGACTGGGACTATAATACTGATGGGGGAATGGCCTCTTTGAGAAGATATCAGGCAGCAATCCTCCAAGGGATCAGAGCAGCGGGGCAGAAAAAGATTAATATGTCAAAAGTTAATGACATCATTCAGAAGGCAGATGAGCCACCAGGAGAATTTCTAGATCGTTTATACCTAGCATTCAGGAAATTCACCCCAATTGATCCTGGAGACACAGGGATGGAGAATATTGTTAAAACTGTTTTTATTGCCCAATCTGCTCCTGATATACGTCGTAAAATTCAAAAGACAGAGAATTTCATGGGGCAGTCCCTATCGTGGTTACTGCAATCCGCGCAAAGTACTTTTAACAATAGGGAAGAAGAGCAGGGCTCCCAGAAAAGTAAACCTGCCGTGAAGAAAATCATGGCTTTAAATCCTGCCCCTGAACCTAGCAGGAGACCCTTCACACGGGACACTTGCAGAATCTGTGGCAAGGTAGGGCATTGGGCCAAAGACTGTTATCGGAACCCTGAGAACCGAAACCAGGGGAATTTCAAAAGGGGAACATTCCGCCAATCCTGGCAGCCACAAGCACAGGCTAGATATCCCATCGTAAATTCGCCCAGCCACCAGCCCGGCTATAGGCATTCAATGCAGGGACTCCCACGATATAATCAGCCTGCCCCATACCAGCAAAATCCGATGCAAAACCCAGCTCAACAGGCAGGGCAAGTTCAGTTCCAACAACAGCCCCCATTCCAGCAAGGAGCCCAGATGTCCCAGACACTCCCTAGACCTCAGAGAGGACAGGGACCTGCCTGGACACCACCTTATCAGGGCATGATGGCTTTAGAGGAGGAGGAAGATCAATATTGAAGGCGACTAGGTTCGGGCTCCCGCGAACCTACTGTCAGCATATTGACAGGGAGCACCACCACCCAATTTTTGATAGATACAGGAGCCAGTTATTCAGTGATTCCAGACCTCGTTAACTCCCTGGATCGGACATGTTCAGTTAATATTATGGGAGCCACAGGAAAAGCACAGCGGGCTTACTTTATGAAGCCCATTGAGTGCAAACTGGACGGCCACACTGTCCAGCACAAATTTCTGCACATGCCAAATTGTCCCCTTCCCCTTTTGGGACGCGATCTTCTTTTCAAATTAGGCGCCCAAATCACTTTTACTCCAGAGGGAGAAGTTCATTTGGCAACTAACCCCACTGAGCCCTCTGGCGAACTGTGTGTGGAATATCCCTTGAAAGAGAGATGGCGATTGTTACTAGTGAAAGGGGAGCCAAACCAGATTCCACGTGAAATTCTAGATCACGTGAACCCACAAGTTTGGGCTGAGGGAAATCCTCCAGGGATGGCACGGAACATCCCACCATTTGTAGTTCAATTGAAACCCATGGCCACCCCAGTTTCTGTCCCACAGTATCCCATTGGAAGAGCAGCGGCAGAGGGTATTTGGGTCCATTTAGAGAGACTGATCAAATATGGCATTCTTGTTCCATGCCAGTCTGAATGGAACACTCCTCTTTTGCCAGTGAAAAAGGAGGATGGGTCCTACCGCCCGGTTCAGGACCTCAGACTGGTGAATCAGGCCGTGGAGACCATTTTTCCCTCAGTACCAAACCCCTATACGCTTTTGAGCTTAGTGCCACCAGAAGCAGCATTTTTCACTGTCCTGGACCTCAAAGATGCCTATTTTTGTTGCCGAGTAGCGCCCCAAAGTCAACACCTTTTTGCCTTTCAGTGGGAGGACCCCCACACGGGGACAAAAAGCCAATTCTGTTGGACCCGTTTGGCCCAAGGATTCAAAAATTCGGCGACATTGTTTGGGGTAGCCCTAGCTTCAGATTTGGCCTCCTTCCCAAAGAAAAAGGGACAAGTGATTTTACAATATGTAGATGATATTCTGGCAGGAGCAGAGACAAAAGCTGATTGCCAGCAGCTCACCATAGATCTCCTCAATCATTTGGCAGATGCAGGGTACCGGGTTTCTCAAAAGAAAGCCCAAATCTGTCGAGAGACTGTTCGTTACTTAGGTTTTGATATTTCCCGCCAGAAACGCCAACTCCGCGAAGAGCGGAAGCAGTCTATAGTACAAATTCCGGCACCAACTACAAGAAAGGAGCTCCGTGGCTTTCTAGGAGCTGCGGGTTTCTGTAGAATTTGGATACCAAATTTCAGCCTCATGGCTAAACCGCTGCATTCGTCCACGCGAGGACCCGAAACGGATCCTTTTGTTTGGGGACCTGAACAGCAAGAAAGCTTTCTGGCCATCAAAAGGGCTTTGGTAGAGGCCCCAGCGCTGGGTCTCCCAGACCCGTCTAAGCCATTTTACCTGTTTTCAGATGAGGAGGAAGGCGTGGCGAAAGGAGTTTTGTGTCAGAAATTAGGCAGTTGGCAGCAGCCTGTGGCATATCTGTCTGAAAAATTAACCCCAACAGAACAAGGGCTTCCCTTTTGTATGAGAGGAGTTGTGGCTCTGGCAGCGCTTTTAAAGAAAGCGGATAAATTCACTTTTGGTCAGCCGACTCATTGTATCACCCGCCATGCCGTCCTGCCATTGCTAGACGCAAAAGGGGGATACCATCTTTCCCAAGCCGCAATGATTAAGTGTCAGAAATTATTCTCCAGAGCAGGACTGACTTTCCAAACTACTGAAGGTCTGAATCCAGCAACTTTGTTGCCAATTAGCAATCAGCCTGCAGCTCACGACTGCATTCAGACCATGGATGAGATTTATTCATCTCGCCCTGATCTCAAAGACACCCCAAATCCCACCTGGAGAAATTGGTTCGTTGATGGAAGCAGTTCCATCATAGAGGGGGCAAGGAGAGCCGGCTATGCCATTGTAGAGTTAGATGACACTGTGATTGAGGCACAACAACTTCCCCCAGGAACATCTGCCCAGTTGGCAGAATTGATTGCTCTAACCAGGGCACTTGAACTATCAGAGGGAAGGGACATCAACATTTTTACTGACTCTAAATATGCCTTTTTGACTCTACATGCACATGGTGCACTGTGGAAGGAGAGGGGACTTCTCACATCGGAAGGAAGTTCCGTAGCACACCCTGATATTTTGCTAAGGCTTCTTGATGCAGTCTGGAAGCCCAGAAGAGTGTCCGTGATACATTGCAAGGGACACACGGCTGGCCTTAGCCTTGAGGCTAGGGGAAACAGGCTGGCAGATAGGATTGCCAAGCAAGCAGCACAAAGTGATCTGCTTTTTGAACTCAGTTTAATTCCCCTGGACATTTTGCCACCTAGTTCACCAGTCTACTCCCGAGCAGAAGAGCAGTTTGCTAGGGAACAGGACTTATCACAAAATGAGGAAGGCTGGTATGTCATGCCAGATGGACAATTGTGGGTGCCTGAAAGTCTAGCTTGCAAGGTTATACAAAACCATCATGAAGGCACGCACCAAGGACCGGACGTGGCTTTTCATCACCTCAGCCCCTATCTGTACATCGCCCGGTTACGCCAAATTGCTGCCAATGTATCCAGGCGATGTGTCCTTTGCCAGAAAAATAATCCACGCGTGGGACCTCTGCCCCAGCCTGGAGTCCAGCACTATGGAAGAGAACCCTTTCAAGATCTACAGATAGACTTTGCTGAATTGCCTCAGTGTGGACAATTTCGTTATTTGTTGGTGGCAGTTTGCACATTCACAGGATGGGCTGAGGCAACGCCTACAAAGACAGAGCAGGCTAGTGAGGTCATCAGATGGCTCTTGAGAGATCACCTTTGTCGCCATGGGATACCCTATTCAATAGGTTCGGACAATGGGCCGGCCTTTGTTCACAAGGTTCTACAGGGGTTAGCAGAAGCCCTACAGATTAGGTGGAACCTTCACACTGCATACCGACCCCAAAGTTCAGGTCGGGTCGAGAGAATGAACAGAACTTTGAAGTCTCATTTGTCTAAATTAGTTCAGGAAACAGGGAAAGGCTGGGTGGAAATGCTTCCCCTTGCCCTGTTCAGGTCAAGAACTACCCCTTTGAAAAACATTGGCATTTCCCCCTTTGAGCTTGTCTACGGACGACCTGTTCCTATTTCCTATGGGATTCGTCCTGAAAGAGTGGCTTCTTTGACACATGCTAGATATCTTCAGTTGCTTGGCCAGTGTCTCTCTTCTCTACACAGATATACTCTGGAGAAACTTCCCATCCTGTTGCAAGAACCTGTCCACAAGTTTCGAGTGGGAGATTCGGTTTGGGTGAAAGATTGGCAGCACCTTTCTCTACGTCCGAAGTGGCGAGGTCCCTTTGTGATTCTTCTGCAGACCCCCACAGCAGTGAAAGTGGCCGAAATCACCCCTTGGATTCATCATACCCGCGTTAAGTTGGCAGTTCCAGAACCAGCAGACGAGGAGGTCCAACCAGAAGACGACCCTGCACCCGAGGGGGACCAGACCGGTGCCGTCCCGCCAGCAGATGACTCTGATGACGTCAACCCCGATGACATCAATCCAGATGACATCAATCCAGATGACATCAACTCTGATGACATCAACCCAGATGGCATCGACCTAGATGACCTCACCCAGGAAGGTGGACAACCCAGCGACCCTGCCCTGTGGTCGTCACACCCTGATCCTGAGGGCACTCTGCGTCTGACTCTTCGGAGAATCCCAACGCCATCCGCTGATTCTCCTTGCACCTCAGGTTGACAGATTAAAATCCTGTCTTCCTGCCGCTTTTCTCTTTTTCTCTCTGTTGTTTTATGGGGGGAGAGGGGGCTTTGCCAGCACCTGACTTTTACTTTGAAGTGAGGCTGACAGACCAGCAACTTCACCCTTTATACCCTTTTCGCCAGAACAGAGAACTAGCTGTTTTTGAATCTGGTGACATCATCACTGTCCTAAGCCCCTGGCAGATGCCAACGTGTGCGAGACTGTACACTTGTGGGTGTATGCACATATTTTTCTTGAGTGACGAACCAGAAGAGCTCGTTTTGCCTCACACACATACCAGCCCCCGACACCCACCAGGACAGATTGGCGCTTATCTGCGCACAGTGGGCTACAGAGCTGATTCCTATCACCCTGTTACCTGGTCTCGACGATTGGTTCGTCAATTGGCAAGAGAATATTCTGAAGCCTTTGCAGCCTTGCAGAGAGACACTAATTATTGATTTTTGATTTCTGCTTTTATAGACTGTTGTTGTTTATTCTAAAAATGTTTGTTGAAGCACCCATTTGGGTGTGGATCGTGGCACCTTTTGCCGTCATAATTTGTATGTTAATCATACTTTGCCACTGGAAACGCAGACTGTGGGGATTCCCTAGAGTAGAAGGGACCCTAGTTGTTTTACTTATAATACCCATTTGCCTTACAGCACCAGTCCAGCCTCAGGTGAGAACATGTGCCCCTTGCATAGTGAACACCATGAAAGATGGCAAAGTGACAAGCACTCTGATTTTCAGTACCCAGCAGCCCCCAGAGTGTGACCATGCTGGGACCATTTGTCAAAGTAAAGGCATGGTGTATCATCTTTGCAATGATACTTCAGGCACCTCTCACTGCTATCGGCCTGAAGTCCCAATTCGTTATAATTTTTCTGTTTGGGCAGGCATGGCAAAAACTACAGTTCCCCTAAGGAGAAATCCAGACGGTGGGGGACGTCTTCTTTACTTAAATTCTACGATAGTTTTGAAGCAAAGCACTGAGCAAGTTCAACTTGTATTTAGAGCTTGCACAGTGACTGTCTTTGGTCTAGGACCTTGGTGTCATACTTCAGATGATTACTATGATGCAAAAGCCAAATATATATGCCAACCCCATAGAGGATGGAAATTTGGGAATCCTGAAAAGTGGAGACCCTGCGAAGCAAGTGCAGCTTGCCAAAGCTGGACATGTGTATGTGAATACACGGGACGGAGTCAGCTTCGACCCTTTAAACCCTGTGAACACATAACATTTTTCCGCAGGGGTAACGACAACACTGTGATTCTGGGCCTCAATAGAACACATCCTACCATTGAAGTCTACGGGTTTGGCATAGATGCTGCAGGATTTAACCCAAAGGGGTACATTACGGTTACTCGCACTACTCTGCGAGAAGGGAAAAGGAGGAATCACACCTGGACTGAAGGTGGTAGCGCCTTAGACAGATTGCAGGATGATTCCCTTGAAATCCCAGACATTGCAAAAAATTCCTTTGTTGGATTGGCACAATCTATAGCCACAGAATTGGGAGTCTCAGATTGTTATGTTTGTGGCGGCACCAATATGGGCCAGGCTTGGCCTTGGGAAGCTATGGAAATCAATCCAGAGCTGTTCAATAATTTGTCCCGGATGGGAAATTTCACCACAAGGGATTATCCCCAAAAGTTGGTGTGGACTATTTCCACTGAGTTGGTAGGTCAAGTGTGCTTCTCACAGGAAGGTACCATCTCTGTAGGTTCCTTGGCTTGCCTAGGGACTTGGGAAAAAGGTGCCTGGAAGTCACCCTCAGGTATGCCGCCACCTGCAAAATTAACTGGTGCACTCATGTCCTACATTTATTCAGGTCTTCCAGTGCCTTGGGAAGCACCCATAAATTTATACTGGATATGTGGTAGCTTTGCTTATGAAATGCTGCCAGCCAGCTGGTCTGGTTCCTGTGTCTTAGGGTTCATAAAACCCTCATTTTTCCTTATTCCTACAGCACCACAACAATCCCTTGCCGCTCCCGTGTATGGCCCCTTGTCCAGAGAGAAGCGGGAAACCTCAAAGCGGGAGGGAACACCTTTTGAAGGTTTTGACTGTAAGCATCCGGATCAATACCATGGGGACACATGGGATTCGGAACGCATCATTTGTGTTTACGGCCCTGCCACTTGGGCCGCAGATGGGAGCTGGGGGTACAGAACCCCTATTTACATGCTTAATCGAATTATCCGATTACAAGCAGTTTTGGATTTAGCAGGGCAGCGCATCTCTTCAGCGCTGACCGCGTTAGCCGTTGCCACTGACAAATTGCGGACAGCAGTCTATCAGAATAGGCTTGCTCTCGACTATCTGTTAGCAGCAGAAAACGGTGTGTGTGGTAAGTGGAATATGACGAACTGTTGTCTCGAAATTGACCCGGTTGGTGACGTCATAAACCAACTTACCACAGAAATCAAACAACTCACAGTTAACCCTGCCCAGGAATGGAAAGGGTTACAATTAGGCTGGTTACAAGACCTCCTCCCAGGAGGTTGGTTTAAAGCCATCATTGGTATGATAGTTGCCCCAATATGTATTCTGCTTTTGATATGTTTACTCGCCCCTTGCTTGATTAAGTTCCTTCAAACTTCTATCCTTCGCATGGTGACAAAGCGCGCTGCACCAGAAATGCTTGCGCTGTTGCAAGACTATGATAGAAGTCGAGAACATCAACCTTTGGGTAATTTACTGCCGTAAATTCCCAATAACTCGTTCAG
>JAHTLZ010000276.1:186648-236177 GCA_023846285.1 Phrynocephalus versicolor | reverse complement strand
AGGCCCAGGGGGATGCAAAAAAGAATCCCTTAGAATCCAAATGCAGCCTGAGTCCCACACGAGGCCTATGCCCGCTCTACGTTGTCTGCAGTTTTGCTCACCTACTCAGTGCCTTTATTTTCCTACATGACGGAATTCTGGCTTGGATTGCGTGAGTTGTGAAAGAACCTTGTTTTTGCTCTTCTTCAGGTGTGAGAAGAAGGAGCCATTTCAGAGCCCCCCGGCTTTCCCTCTTGGGCTGAAGTGGAGAATTTGGGATGTCTGTGATAGAACTCCCTCTCTAGCGGTGAAGATGAAGCAGTTCAGAGGTAAGGCAGGGTGCCTGGAAGGACCAGCCCTGGTCCTAAAAACCAATGGTGTTTTTAAATTATTTTGTTGCATGACAAATTGCAGGGCAGTAGATAACTGACCTCCCATTCGGAGGGTTCGCAGTGTCATTCCTCCTACATCTTGTAACAAAATAAAGCCCAGTGCTGTTGTGCTTCAACACAACTAGAGCTTTTGACAAAATAGAATGGCATTTTATCTTGAAGGTATGAGAAACAACTTTTCTTGCCTCAATCCCAGGTAGCCAGCTCATGGTTGACTTAGCCTTCTATCCTTCCATGGTTGGTTAACTGAGTACCCAGCTTGCAGGGAGCGGGGGAGATGTGTAGCCTGCATAATTGAGTTGTAAAATGCCTAGAGTGTGCTTGAAATGCTACACTTTTTGTTTTAGCAGTCTTAAAATGGCTATACTGTACTTGTATTGGATCATACAATGGTTCGAACTAACAGGATGGACCCTGCTGCTCTATTAATCAGCAGAAGGATGAAGAAAAAAAGATCTTCCCTTCATCTCAGTTTTTGTTCATAAGAGCAGACCCCCAGTTAAAAGCCATTAGCATTAATGGAAATAAACAGTTCCACATACATTTATGGGACAATATTTTTGTGTACAAAAGGCTGTGGGGCTGAATCTGTCCATTTTTTGCTTTTACAGATACTTTGTTACTTGGATCCCAACTGCAGAAAGGTACGTTTCTGATGAGTCATTATATATATAGAAGATATCCGGGCATCTTGGTTTAAAGTTTGGTCATGGCTGGAACCAAAGCACACTGGAAATTTGTTATCTAAGGCAGCCCATAGGGAAAATTTGTCATGCGAGGCAGCCCATAGAGAAAATTCATTATCCGACGCAGCCCTATACCTGGAAATTGCAATTCGTTATCCAATGCAGCCCATAGGAAAATTCGTTATCTGAGGCAGCCCATAGAGAAAATTCGTTATCCTAGGCAGTCTATACCTCGAAATTGCAATTCATTATCCAAGGCAGCCCATAGGGACAATTCGTTATCTGAGGCAGCCCTATACGTGGGAATTGTCATTTGTTATCCGAAAAATTCGTTATCAGGGGCATTTGTTATCCGAGGTACAGTATTACTGTGCCTGGTGGTTCCTCCCACCCATCTCACCCTTCTTGCTTTCATACACTGGACTGAGCATCCCTCTTGCTTTCTTAATAGGGCCAGAGGGTTTAGCAGTTTCAATTGTCTGCACACTGACACTTTTGTGTTGTCACCTCTGGTGGTAGCTTTGTGTAGATTTACAGTAGTGGTTAGAAGCTGATATATGCAGACTGTAGAGAAGCAACTCTGTTACACAACTGCATGTACCATGGTAGAACATGCACAACCAAACGAACTCCTGATGTTCTGGATGGCACTGAAAAACTGGTATCCCTGAACAAGCTACTAAAATGCAGAAGCCCAAATCTGCCCAAATTCTAGCAAGAATATGCCAACAAGTATGGAAAACAAAACATTGGCCAAATACACATTCCAAATTCCAATCCCTAAGAAAAGAGTTGCCAAGGAGTGCAGTAACGATAGGACCATTGCTGTAAATCCCAGTGCAAGTGATGCAACACTCAAGGTGTGGGAACAAACACCTTCATCTTTGCCAGAAATGCCTGCGTTCAAGCCAGATTCTGAAAGGGAAGAGACACGCAACATTTTTGCTGCACAAGAGTGCACCTTTATTGTGCAAAAGAGCCAATCAGAATTCCATAAGGCAACTCCAAAAATGGGGAGGGGCACCCTAAGCAAAAAATTACATAACTTTGAAACTCGCTTCTTAGATCAACTTGACATTTAGCAGAAATGTAGCAGTCTGCTTTTTCTGGTGTGGACATGGACTTCTACGCAACTTCTTTTGTGAGTTTTGGCATTTTGTGTATACGGTATGCAGTCTAGGGCCCCCAAGAACAAATAATCTGAGTTTTCATTATTTCTTATGGGGAAATTTGCTTGGATATAAGAGTGTTTTGGTTTACAAGCATGTTTCTGGAACAAATTATGCTTGTAAACCAAGCTATTACAGTATATCCAAAAGACCAAACTTACTTATTTTGAAAGAGAATGGTTAGCCCTTTTTTAAATTGGAAAGAATCTAGGCATCAGGAGCTGTAACACTGACTTTGAAATAAACTATTTGAGAGAGGAAAGCCCTCTGTCTTTCTTTCTTAAAAACTGGCTATCAGCACTAATGATCTAAACATAAATACTGAGAGTTGTTGTGAGTTTTTCGGGCTGTTTGGCCATGTTCTGGAAGTTTTTTTTCTTCCTGACGTTTCACCAGACTCTGTGGCTGGCATCTTCAGAGCGCAAGTTGCTCAGGGAACAAGGAGTGTCTCTGAGAGTCCAAAATCTAAACCTTTGAACCAGCCAGTCAGGACAAAATTAAATTACTCTCAAGGGAAGAACTTTTTAACTCCTTCCTGGCCAAACATTCATTTAAAAGAGTTTCTATTTCTGGGGTAGACATATTTTAAAAGACATTGTAAGAAACGGATAATACATATTGAAAAGCTCACCCCTTTAAGCTGGAAAAATTAGTTCTTTGCAGAACACTTTTGTGACTGATGGAACTTTGGTGCTTACTCCACCTATTGTCACTAGCTGTTTCATAATTAAGAAAAAACTGTAGGGATGCTATGTGCCAAAAGTCACTTCCACTGTCTGGTGACAATATGAATTACTGAGTTAACAGCTCTGCTTAGATGTTGCAAACCAACAGCATCTCACATTAAATTGTTCTCTCTTCCTACTACGGCCCTCCCACACTTACTGGCAGTATTTGTCTGTTCCAATACGTTCTGCTCAAATCCTGCAAACTGACAGCTGTGGCTTTGTCTGCTGTGTTAACTCATCTCATGTAACTCATCCACTTTTCCTACTGCTCCACCCCACTTTCCCCAGAACTATAATCCATTTTGGTCACTTCTGTATTTCTGTTGTATGCACATAGTAGGATAGGCTCAGGTTACTTGAGTGTGAGTTCAGTCTTGACTTGACTAAGTGCCCACTTTTCTTCTTATCTGGCTGTCTTTCCTATCTCCTCCAATACTACATTTCATATGGGTTGATTTTTGCCCTTGACTTTCTTCCCTATCTGTCTTTCACATAGTATGGATGATTTTGATCTTGGTTTCCTGCTTCACTCTTTGTGAACTCCACCTTTTTATTCCAAATTTCAAAAGGCCATTTCTTGTCTTTTTGAATCATGGGTTAGAATCACAACATCCCATATCCATAAACCACAGATTTTTCTCTTTTTTGGAAGAATTGAATCAAATGCTGGAGAACACCAAAGAATTTCAGTCTATGCTTTATCAACTATAGCAAAACCTTGAACTGTCTGGGTCAAGCTATAGGTTATTCTTGAGCAATGAGTGAGCCTTAGCTGATTTTCCTAATGTAGTGTGGAAAAGACATTACTGTTAGTACAGAATATGGAGAGATGTAATGGTTTCCTACAAACAAAAGTTATTAAAGAGCTCTAGCTCAATATTTCCTTCACACAGAGGTTCAGGAGGAAACCTACAAAGTACCCCATGTATGTAAACAATTGCTCACCCTTAACAGGCCACACAAAGAAATGATGGGAAACCCAAACGCCAACTCTGTCCCTGCATCAACTCTAATGGCAATTCAGGCTAAAATATATGTTAGCTTTAAGGAGGCCCCAGGTTTTCTTTTACCCTGCTTATTATACAAAATGGTTTCCATGTACATGTTCAAAGAAATTAAAATGGCTGCTTTTACAAAACAGACGGTTACTTCACATCCCTCTCATCACGGTTCGCCGTCCCGCTTGGGACTGGTACAAAAAATGTTACTGCATGTCCATTGCACGACAGCAGGAGTTCATCCTGACTGTGCCCCCTGAATTGGGATTTAAGCGTGATGAGCCATACTTCTCCCTGACCTCAGGAATTCTCTTGTCTCGGTTCCTGTTTCGAGACAAGGGCCTGTGAAGTAAGGCTCGTCGTGCAACGTGTGCATTCTCCATCTAGTGGCAGGAGTGCAACGTTGCATTCTCCAGTACAATCCCAATGGCGTAAGCCGTAAACAATGCATCGCAGACAGGGAAGAAGGCATAAAACCTCGAACTTTGCTGCTTAATGCATGAAAGGCAGAGTTACAGAGAATCAAAATATCTAAAAACGGAAGGGAAAACGAAGGCAGGGAAGTAGAGATGTTGTCACAACAAGGATGTTAAGTAACAGTTGTCACGATGCCATCAATCACGCCTGTGAGTAAATGGAAACCAGGGCAGAACCGGGACAAGACCACATGACCGCGAATGGCGTTATCACGAAATGAATGTAATCTCGGATCAAGGAGGGACGTGAGGTAACCAGAATTCTGCAACCTCCTCACATTCTCTTCTGTATCTTGTCTTTTTTTGTCCTCAACAGCAAATGTCACTCTGGATCCAAAGACAGCACATCCTCGCCTCATCCTGTCTGAGGATCGCAAAAGTGTGAGAGGAGGGGTCAGATATCAGTATTTGCCTAATGATCCTGAGAGATTCGACCAACTTTCCTTTGTACTGGGTTGTGAGGGATTCACAGCTGGCAGGCATTGTTGGGAAGCCACTGTTGGAAGTAAGGAAGGCTGGGCTGTTGGCGTAGCCAGAAAGTCTGTACAGAGGAAAGGCACCGCTTCCTTTTCCACTAAGCAAGGAATCTGGGCTGTGGGGAAATGGAGTGGTAAAAAATGGGCCTCCAACCTTCTTAATAGTAGTTTATTGCCCCTAAGTGAGAATCTGAGGAGAATCTGTGTATCCCTGAACTGTGACGTGGGAAAGGTGTCCTTTTATGATGGTGATACAGGATCCCACCTCTACACCTTCTCTGGAGCCTCGTTCTCTGGGGAGATCCTTCTCCCCTTCTTTTATGTGCAGGAAAGGGTCTCTTTCACAATCTCCGCTTAAGGCAGGCAAGCCAAGCCAGAGGTTGCCAGGTTTGCCAAAGCTGCCAGAAAAAAAATCAATGCCAACTTTCTGAGTACAATCATGGTGAGTGGCGTAGTGGACTCCCTGATATGAGGTGGTATCAATGCACTCTTCCACCACCACCCCCAGTCCCCACCAATATGGATTCCTTTTTTCTTTTTTCTTCTTTTTAATTCTCTGTCATGATTGTTTAATCTATTTCCTCTTCTCTGTAATCTTTGATTGTGCCAAGATAATAAACTTTATATTGATTGACATAACCATCCATTTAAAGACACCCCTCCCCACTCAGTCGGCCAGTTCCTAAGGGAAAGCTTGCCTGAAGATAAAGGTCTTTGCCACTCATCTTCCTTTGATTCTTTCTGGTTTGTTTCCTTTTCCTCTCCCAGCTGGCAATTCTGACACAAAGATGAAGTAAATTACAAAGTTTTCCCTTCCATTTTCTATGTAATTCTACATGAATTTTCCATGTCTGGCAACTTGCACGTGTAGCTTATAGGCTCCTAATACTTATCACATAAACAGTCGTGTTGAGGAGGGGAGATGGTTTTCAATCTGCCAGACAAGTATTTCAGTAGATTTCTGGATCCATGAGTAGGTATTTCATGTAAGGGACAGCCAGTCAATAAAGAAAAATAAAATCAACAATTATAGTCCTATAGTGCCATCTAGATAACTTCTTAGTACATTGGTTCCAATTTTTATAATGTGAATCATACAGTTCACAACTTGACAGTTAAGGGTTTAAGAGTGTTCTGCTTTATATACCTGTCATAATATGTAGAATTGACAAAATGTATGTAATGTATATTTAACAGATTGAACAGAGAATTTGTAAAATGGAGTCAGTTAAAAAATGCAGTGTCATGATGTTAGCCACAAGTGCAAGGGATTAGAAATCACTAGAAGGTTAAAGTGACTTAGCACAGGTGGAATAGTTTAATGACATCATGGTGTGTCAGGATGTGATTGGTTAAAATTATGTCTGATGAGTTTCAAATGTGTATAAAGGAACTGGCTGGTGTAATGTAAATTGGGACTGTTTATGGTGAGAAAACAGTACCCCACACTCGGTTGTATATTTGCTCTGTATATATGATATGCTTGGTGTTATTTTCTTACCTACCGTATATATTCAATATAAAAGTTTTATTCTAAGTCATGTTCTTTGTCTCTGTGTCTCTCAGTTCCAATAACACTTATTGCAAATATCTACACTTTATCTACACGCTGCTGCTGCTAAGCTAATTTTCTCTGCTATACACATAAACATGTGCATTTGTGTATTTCTTTCATGATCCCCTTATATGTTGACAATACCACCCCGTAGCGCTTAAAGCACTCTATAAGGAGGTTACAATTTAATTATGCAGACTATACGTTCTCCCTCTCCTGTTGTCTTCTTTTACATCCTGCACATGTCACATAGCCAACTCTGATAACATCAATAATAAAGAATTATTCAAATGCATCAGGAAACGAGGCCAAAAAGACAAACTGGATTGTTGAATGACAATGAAACTGATAACATCAATAAAAAGCCATGAGATCCCTCCAAGACAACAATACAAATGCCAAAGCAGGTGATTCCTTTAGTGAACCACTGCTTTCAATATTAATCCATCTTCTTCAGGCTGTATCCCAATGTTTCATGGAACAGTTGCTACTAATGCCAGGCAAACATTGTCTTGAGCAAGGACGATTACCATCAAAAGCTGGCTATCTGCTTAAAGGAAGTGGAAGAATTCCAAAGGAGGATCCAGAGGTTGATGAAAAGCCGGATGAACCTTTCCACTTCTCTTCAGTGCTGAAGTTACAGCAATCTCTACACTGGCTCAACAGATTCCAAACAGAGACTTCCCTATACAGTACTGTATTTGGATCACATCCACTCATACTTTTTTTCCATGAATCATAGAATCATAGAGTGGGAAGAGACCTCAAGGGCCATCTAGTCCAAACCCCTGCCATGCAGGAACCCCCATCACAATATTTCCGACAGATGGCCATCCAGCCTCTGCTTAAAAACCTCCAAAGAAGGAGATTCCACCACCCTCCTTTGTGGCAGCATATTCCACTGCCGAATAGCTCTAACTGTCATGAAGTTCTTCCTAATGTTCAAATGGAATCTCTTTTCCTGTAGTTTGAAACCATTGCCCCAAGTCCTAGTCTCTGAAGCCATGGAAAACAAACCTGTTCTCTCTTCAATATGACATCCTTTCAAATATTTAAACATAGCTATCATGTCCCCTCTCAGTCTTCTTTTTGAAAGGCTAAACATTCCCAGTTCCCTAAGCCGTTCCTCATAAGACATTTCCTCCAGACCCTCAACCATCCATGATCTTCTGAGGGTCACTGTCATTTTCAGGTTCCTCTGGGCAGTTCCGGTATTTTTTGTCACAGATTTGAACAGATCAGGTGTCCACATATTGATAAGAGTATGCGGTGCTGAATGTACTGATAGATATTTTATTGTCATTGTACATAGTACAGCAAAATTGAATACTACCCCTGGTGCAATTAAAAAGATTAAAAGCATTTAAAAGGTAAAGAGAATTAAAAGCACTCATACATATCCATCACAACTCCCCAAGGTCACACTATTTGGTCACAGCATTTAAGATGGTTATGGCTCTTAGATAGAAACTATTTTTTAATCTGTTTGTTCTTGCTTTTGTTACTCTGTAATCTCTTGCCTGAAGGCAGTACTGTAGTACAAACAGACTATGTCCAGGATGAAATGAATCCCGTAAGATGTTATTTGCCTTTTTAAGGCAACGGGAACTGTATAGCTCTTCCAGTCATGGGAGAGGGTGACCGATGATCTTCTGGGCTGTGGTTATGACCCTCTGGAGCGCTTTCCTCTCCATGGCTGTGCAGCTGGAGAACCAAGCACAGACACAGCATCTAAGAATGCTCTCAATGGAGCATCAGTAGAAGGACACCACCAGTCTCTCGCTCAGATTGATTTTCTTTAAGAGTCTGAGGAAGTATAACCTCTGCTGGGCTTTCTTCACCAGAGCAGTGGTGTCAGCGCTGCAGGTCAGGCCTTGCTCAATGGCAACACCCAGGAACTTGAATTCAGCCACCCTCTCCACACAGTCCCTGCCAATATACAGGGGCTGAAGGTCTGCATTTTTTCTCCTGTAATCCACCACCAGTTCCTTGGTCTTGGTCATTTTAAGGGCCAGATTATTGTCTCCACACCAGGCACAGAGCCACTCCACCTTGTCCCGATAGGCGGACTCGTCCCCTCCGGATATGAGCCCCACCACAGTGGTGTGATGGGTCTGACTCTTTGACAACTCTATCCGTACATGATACTTGTGAAAACACTCTTCTTTAGGTTCTGCTGCCACCATTCATCGACTTACGTTCCTATTTCTATTCAGAAACAGGACTGACACAGTTGGTAATGTTTCCAAATACTGTAAAATCAATGTTTATTGAAGTGAATAAAACCCGTCAACACTCAACTAGTCCCTGGTCCTCCCTCTGGCAGAGATCACTACTCTCTAACATGGACGTGAAATAGATGGGGCTGCATTCCCCTCCCCACATACTTTCTTGTTCCAAAAACAGGATTACAAGATAACGCATGGGGGAGAGAAAGAGGATTCATGCTACTGGCAAAATAATTCTGCTCTTCACAACTTATGTTTGACTCAAATCTTATCTACAAAGGAGAGAAAACATGGCTGCGAATGTGGCATTCATGCAATTCCAACTCCTACTTAATTCATAACGAGTACAAAAGCTGTGGCCTTTGCAATCAATGTTTAGTTTTACTGTCCTGTGTTGTAATGTTCAAAGTTCAGAATACAGTATATTTGACTGGTTTATGCTGTACTTAGTGCCACAGATATTGCTCAAAACCAGTGGACTCTCCAGAATAGTGGGACTATAGAAAGTTCCTTTACCTCAACGCCCCCACTGTCCATATCAGGACAGAAGACCAGTTCTAAGGTATGGCCTGCAGGAAGGGTTGAGTTAGATACCATTTCGGCCAGACCCATTGTTGACATGGAGGCCATGAAATTTTCAGACACCCCTGACTGAGCTGCCTCAGCATGGATGTTAATGTCCTCCAGAATAATGAGCCGAGGGGACTCCAACATCAGCCCTGCTATCAATTTAGTAAGCTGAGGTAGAAAAGTTGTGTAATGGGGAGCACAATACGCCAAGAGAATGCCCATTTTGTCCCTGGCTCCTACTTTTAAAGTCATACATTCAAAACCAGGAAATTAGGGAACATGGCATCTAGCAAGGGGGATGGTGTTATGGACACTATTGACACTCCACCTCCCCGCCCCCCTGGTCTGGCCTGTCCCTGTGATGCAAGTGAGGTCAGCGTGTTCTTGCAGGATCAGGTTCTGAATGATTGTTGATTCCCATTCACTGATCTTGCATTTACTACCAAAATTTTCAGTCCAGGGATCCTGCCATTACGTTTTTCAGAGCAATTGAAATTTGTATGCACCTTGGGAGTTATCAATACCCTGTAGTCCTTCCTTCTATTGTAGTGCTGAGGAACGTTATGATGGTCATGTCTTCCATTACCCAAACAATAACAATAGGTTTTCCTACATTGCTTTGCATGTAGTTTTACTCTGGTATTTGACCAATATCTGAAGTGCCTGAAAGATCTTTGGAAGGCTTACTTCAAGGCAGTGGAGGCAGCAAAGAAATCATTTTTCTCTATCACCATTGATTTGGCACAAAAGCACCCAGGGCAGCTTTTCAAAAGTCTCCTACACGCTGACCCACAGGTAGATAACATAGACCACTCTGTATCTTGCTGCAAAGAATTTGCAGAACACTTTGCAAGCAAAATTGAACAGATCCGGGCTACCTTGGATGTTGCACAGCCTGTAAATGAAGCACCCCACCCTCCTTGTCCTGTATTAATGGATGACTTTCAGAAGTTATGGCCGGATGATGTGGTCAAGACCCTTGGGGAGATGAGGGCCACCACATTCCTACTGGATACTTACCACTCATGGATCATAAAAGCTGGCATAGAAGATACGGCAGACCAGTTAGGAAGAGTAGTGAATGCCTCCTTACAACAGGGCAGGATTCTGGCATGCTTAAAGAAGGCAATAGTAAATCCACTGTTTAAAAAGCCCTCCTTAGACCAAATGATATTGAACAATTACTGAGCGGTATCAAATATCCCATTCTTAAGGAAAGTTCTAGAGCGGGTTGTGGCCTCGCAGCTCCAAAGGCTTTTGGATGAGATAAACTACCTGGATCCATTTCAATCTGGCTTCAAGCCTAGCGATGGTACTGAGACGGCACTGGTTGCATTGGTAGATAACTTACGCAAGGAAATGGATAGGGGATCTGTGTTCCTTTTGGTTTTATTAAACCTCTCAGCTGCTTTTAACATTATAGACCATGGCATCCTCCTGACTCCTCTCTCTGAAATTCGAATTGGGGAGTACTGCATTAAAGTGCCACAGTATGCCAATGATACCCAGTTCTTCCTCTTGTCACCTCTGGATTCTAAGGGAGGTACTATCTCAACTTTACACAATTGTTTAGCTACAGTAATGAACTGGATGGGGATGAACAAAATGAAACTAAGCCCAGACAAGACAGAGGTGCTCCTGGTCAGTTGAAAGGGAGAAGAAGGGATAGGGATGCAAGCAGTACTAGATGGGGTCACCCTCCAATTGAAAAAACAGGTATGCAGCTTGGGGGAGCTCTTGGACTCATCCTTGAGCTTGGATGCCCATGTCACGGCTATGGCCAGGAGCGTATTTGCACAATTAAGGCTAGCACATAAGTTATGCCCATTTCATGAGAAACCAGATCTGGCCACAGTGATACATGCCCTCGTGACATCCCGGCTACACTACAGTAATGCACTCTATGTGGGGCTACCGATGAAAAGCCTCAGGAAACTTCAACTGGTTCAAAATACAGCAGCCAGACTGCTGACTGGGGTGGGGTACAGAGCTCACATTACACTCCCATTAAAGCATCTCCACTGGCTGCCAATCAGCTATCGGCCACAAATCAAGGTGCTGACCTTGACCTACAAAGCACTGTACAGCCTGGGTCCTAGCTACCTCAAAGATCAAATCTCACAGTATGAACCGACTTGGGTGTTAATGTTACCTTTTGGATTTACCTTGTTTATTTTCTCTGGCAAGAGAGGAGGAAGAGTCGCAACTAGCTGAACCAAAGTCCAATTTTATTGATAGTTTAATAGGAATCAGCTAGGCTAGGGGAAAGAAACTTCTCCCAGACAAAAGGGAGGATATGTGGGAAGCACCAGGAGCCCCTGAAGCTCTCCTGCAAGGAGTACAAGGCTCTCATCTGTGTATGGTGTGTGACAGATCCAAAGAACACAGGATTCATGATGTGGTTCCTCTGGAGGAGGCTGCCCTGGTCTACAAGGTAGCAAGGACATAGAATCATAGAGTTGGAAGAGACCTCAAGGGCCATCTAGTCCAACCCCCTGCCATGCAGGAACCCCTTCACAATATTTCTGACATATGGCCATCCAGCCTCTGCTTAAAACCCCCCAAAGAAGGAGATTCCACCACCTTCCATGGCAGCATATTCCACTGTCCAACAGCTCTAACTGTCATGAAGTTCTTCCTAATGTTCAAATGGAATCTTTTCCTGTAGTTTGAAACCAACCTGTTCCCTCTTCAAGATGACATCCTTTCAAATATTTAAACATAACTATCACATCCCCCCTCAGCCTTCTTTTTCAAAGGCTAAACATTCTCAGTTCCCTAAGCCGTTCCTCATAAGACATTTCTTCCAGACCCTCAACCATCCTTGGTCACCCTTCTCTGTACCCGCTGGAGGTTGTCAACACCAAGGTTGTCAACATGTGCAGAAGTAATTCAAGACGGGGAGGGAGCTATTGATACCTTCGGATTGTTTACGGGACAGTGGTTTTTTCACCTGTAATGCTTTTAAAGAAGTACCAGGTTTAGGATTCTGGGAGGGAGGGAGGTGGCCTTTGTGTTCCTCTCCACCTGCACAAGCCAAATAGAAGGAAACCATTATTTATTTATTTATTTGTGGCATTTCTATACCACGTCATCTTCCAAGTCAGAACTCTGGGCGGTTAACAAGTTAAAAAGGTATACAGAACTACAAAAACAGGTCAGGGCAAAACCCCAGGCAAGATACATCGGCGGCAAACCAAAAGAAAAATTAAAATTAAAGAAGGTTGCTATATGCCTCCTCGAAAAGCAGGGTTTTCAAAGCCTTTTTGAAGGCGGGAAGGGACGATGCAAGGCACAGCTCACTCGGGAGGTGGTTCCATAAGAATGGGCCCACTACTGAGAAGGCGCGGCTGCGAGTGGCAGACCTCCACGCCTCCCTCGGAGTAGGCACCCTGAGTGAGCGCGCCTGTGACATCTGTGTGGGTCTGGCCTCAGCTGACCTCTGGGTGATATGCTCCGACAGATATACCATGACTCTTGATTAGGAGGAGAAAGAGTTGTGGACCCTGCCTGAAAAAAAATATCCATTGATTCAAGCTTTTAAGAGATTCATACAGCCCACACTTTTCCTTAGGAGCAGGGGTGTGTGAATGTATGTGTGAGAGAGTGAGAAAAAGAATTTAGTAGTCTCACACCCCTGGAACAATTTTCCTTTGAAACTCAAAGAGGTGCTTCAGGTTGAATCTTTGTAGGTGGCTGGCTCTTCTGTATCCAGGAATACTGTTGTAATTCCTACACCATGCACATCCAATCTCGCTTGATTTCGGAAGCTAAGCAGGGTCGGCCCCGGTTAGTACTTGGATGGGAGACCACCAGAGAATACCAGGTGCTGTAGGCGCCTGGAGTAGGAAATGGCAAACCACTCCAGTATTCCTGCCAAGAAAACTCCATGGACATGGAGTCACGAAGAGTTGGTCACAACTGTAACGACACCACATACACACACACACACACACAAATTAACGCTGACAGTCTGTAGTAAAAGCACATCTTGTTTGTTTCATCTCAATTCCACTGTGGTGGTGTATAGAACCAGAAATGTTAGAATTGCGTTGATGTCCCAATATTTATGGACCTGCCATTTTTCTTCTTCTTCTTTAAGTGCCATGTCTTTGTAGAACGTTGGCAATCAGTAGCATGTTTTTTTTTTACCGACTATTCTAATTAGAGAGGCTGTGCCCACTGTGAACCATTATCTTAAATTATTAAGCCAGAATACTCTAATGCCCCAGGCCACACTTCCCATGTATTTTTCCTTGAAGGATAACCTGCGGCATATGGTATTTTTTGCGGTAAATCACGTGACTGAAATTCTGTCCTGTAATTTTCTTCTCTTTATGGTATTGAGAATTACTAGCTTTTTATTCATGTGCTGTACTTCAGCCACATCAGCGCCTCTGGCTGTCCAAGGCATCTTCAGAATTTGTACATCCACATATTGATCAACCATTGCTAATGGTAAAATACAGAGTGTCTTTATTTTTGTGACAGAAATCCACATTAGCTTTCTCGGCACATCCCAAAAGTCACAATGATATCCCCCTGCTTGGGTCAGGGGTTACTGAAAGAGATTTTTATTTTATTTTTGGGAGTAGGGTAAAGAAAATGCTACAAGCCCCATGGCGCAGTGGTTAAATGCCTGTACTGCAGAAAAAACTGTGCTCATGCCCTGGGGTTCAATCCCAGGTAGCAGCAGGCTCATGGTTCACTCAGCCTTCCATCATTCCGAGGTCGGTAAAATGAGTACCCAGCTTGCTGGGGGGTGGGTGGGGAATGTGTGGCCTGCATAATTAAAAACTGCAAACTGCCCAGAGTCTACTTGAAGTGGTATAGGGCGGTATATAAGCAGAACACTTTGCTTTGCTTTAGATTGCCAGCATGGACACAGTCCTTGGGAGGTTGTGGCCAAGGAGATTGTGGTTGAAACAAAAAAACGAGGGTTGTGGATGCAGAATCTTTTCTTATACTACAGGGTCAAGAATCCTGACATTCAGGAAAATGGCAAAGGGAGGAAAATGCTATCGGAAATAGCGGGGTTAAAAGAACACCTCATTGTAAATTATGTTCACATTCTGGAGTGGATGATGGCCAGGAGCCTTCTTTCAGGGATAATTAAAAAAGGGGAAAGGTGGATCATTATAGGCCGTGAGGGAGGTTTTTCTCCACAGGCCAAAGAAGGGCAGAAGAGTTTCCCCAGAGAAAGAGGCTCCAGAGAAGGTGTAGAGGTGGGATCCTGTGTCAGCATCATGAAAGACCACCCGGCCCATTTCATAGTTCAGAGACACCCGGATCTTCCGTGGCTTCTCCCTCAGAGGAAGGAAAGATTTATTGGGGAAATCGGAGGCCCTGTAGCCAAATTCCCATTTCCCCACAACCCAGATCCCTTTCTCAGTACTCAGTTCAACATAGCCTTTCCTTTGTACAGACGTTTTGGCCACCCCCACAGCCCAAAATCCCTCTTCCCCCAAAGTGACTTCCCAGTAATGTCTGCCTCCTGTGATTCCCTCACATCCTAACACAAAAGGCCAGGAGTCAAATATGTCAGGATGGTTGGGCCCACGACGGCCTCTGCCTTCATTTCTTACACTTCTGCGATCCTCAGACACGATGAGCCGCTCACTTGCTGTCTCCGGATCCAGCGTGCCATATACTGTTTGGGGACAAAGAGAGACAAGGAGATGACGACAAAGACGGTTACCTCACATCCATTTTGTCTCTGTTATTGTTGTGCTTAGGAGTGGTACAAAAATGTTACTTCATGTTCATCACGCAACTACCTAAATTTGTCTCGACCACAGTCCCGGAACGGGGTGCTAAGCGCGACAATCCTGTACCTGGTGCTGGGGTAGCGTTTTCCCTTGTCACTCTTTGTTCCCGCTTTCTGTTTCCCAGACAAGACACCGTGTAGTAACGACTGTCACGCAACAAAACATTCGTTTCTCTCAGAAAACTGTCTCCGTTTTTTTACTTTTCAGAAGCGAAATATCAAAAAAGAATTTTTAAGCCCCCCCCCCCAAAAAAAAAGGAAAAAGGAAGCTAGACAAATTCAGTGTTTGTCACGGTACAAGACTGTGAGGTAACACTTGTCATGAGACAAGTTATGATGACCATGGGAACACTGAAACAGGGACAAAACCACATGGTCGTGACCAACGCTGTTACAGTACAAAACTAGTCGCAGAACAAAGAAGGATGTGAGGTAACCGCCAAAGTGAGGCCAAGGAGGTAGAACTCATTTCCAATGGAGTGCCCGTGTCATTAACAGAGTGAGCCATCAGAAGAAACATACCTTCACATATTTCAGATCCAAGTAACAAAGTATCTGTAAAAGCAAAAAGATGGAAAGATTGAGCAGCACAAACTGTTGTGAATAAAAATAGTGCCCCACAAACGTATCTGGGACCCATACATTCTCATCAATATTTACAGCTTCTGACTGATGGTCTGTTCTTATGAACAAAAGCCAAAGGCTTCATAACATATGTAGATAAAAGTGGGAGGAAAGGGAATATCTTTCCTTCTGTTGATTAAGAGAGTGGTCCATTGTATTAGTTCAAAAACTCATTTTATAGCCCAGGTACAGCCCTTATAGTGCTGTAAGAAAGGTCTGCCTTATCCTCATCACTATTTAATTCATTTATGAGTGTAAAGCAGTGGACTTGCCATCACATATGTCTAATATGAATTTATCCAGAGCATGAAATACTGAAGGAGATTCCTCAAACTGGGTAGATGAGCAACTGGTGCAAAGGACACAATTTGATGTTACACTGGCACCTTGTGTGAGTTCTCTTTTTCAAGAAGATCCTCATATTCCATCCACCCCACCCCGCTTGTCTGTGCACTGCACAATATCTTGCCCGTTCAGGAATAACGAAAAGAATGGTGGGCCTGTCAAGAAAGAGACTTCACTGAATTTATGGAATAGGGGGTGTTGCCCGGTTTGATAATTTAAAAAAAAAATGTGCCTCAGAGACCTGCAGTCAAAATGAAAGCATTATTGGCTGAGCAGATAAGTTTATACAGTATTAAAAAACCAAAGCACCTTACAAAATCAAAACAGCCCATTGTTTTGGTACAAAAGGACTAATAAGATAAGAAGGCAGAAACAGCTCAGTGAGTTTCTTGCCAGTTGTGTGTGATGAAAAAACACACACCAGTAGAATGCTTCTTTTATGCAAAGAGACAGCAGAGAAAAAAGGAAGTGCATTTTATTTTGCCTCTTGAGCTATATTTTTCCTATAATGTGGAAAAGTTATATTTTTCCTATAAGTAGTAACTAATGCTTTTTAATTTACTTATTAGCAGCCTAGGTCTCTGACTGCAGAGTGAGAAGTTGGAAATTCAATTATAAGAACTTGGATGTTCTTGAATGTACTATATTTTTAAGAAGGCTTTTAAAAGTTTTGAAATTATACTGCTTTTTTCTTTTTAAATGAAACACTATAGAGGCATATTATCTGCCTTTGTAGGCTATGAGCTCCTGTGGTTTAATGTTGTTGTATTTTGATTCATATTAGGCTTAAATGCTTCCCACAACCTAGGTTTCAATGGCTTCATCTTTCCTACAACTTGCATGGATGTTTTTTAAGGAAGCTTATAGTACTTTAAGCTTATTTTTATATATTTTTCTTGACTTTGGGATTTAAATATATGTACCTTCAACTTTTTCCTATTAACTGTAAAAATGTCTTTGATGTCTTTTTTTTGGATTTAATGTTTTAGAAATGATGGAAATAAATAGAACTTGTACAGAAATGAAATGAAAAGAAAAGAAACGAGGAAGCAGCATGTCACTATAGAAGAAATGAAATGGTGTTTTGTTTGTTGAAATGAACCATTTTGTTCCGTCTGTAAGCCACCTGGGAGAGGGGAAAAAGTTTTTTAAAAAAGCTCCGGACTTTTAAAAAAAATTCCCTCCTCCAAGCCGCATCAGCTGATCAGTGATATGGGGGAGGGGAGGTTCCCCACCCCCACCCCAGTACCAATCAGCTGGCAGGTGGGGTTTGGGGAGAGGAAAAAAAGTTTTTTAAGAAAGCCCAGGGCTTTTAAAAAACTCTTCCCCTCCCCCAAGCCCCTACTGCCAGGTGATCCTGGCTGGAGTGGGGGGGGGAAACCTTTCCCTCCCCAGCGCCGATCAGCTGGCAGGCAAAGCTTGGGGTTTTTTTAAAAAACCTTTTTGACCCTCTACCACTTTCCAGCTCCCCTCCCCCATGAACCACTTCATTAGTGGTTCATTTCATATGATTTTTTAAAAAAAGTTCATATGAAACGAAAAAAAATGGGAGGGAAGAAAGGAAACAAAATATTTTCGTGTCGTGCCCATCCTTAGGTTGAATTTATCCAGACAAATAGGATCTTGAAAAGGGTAAGTCCCCTTGGAGGGGGGGACGAAGAGAAGCGGCCTGTGAGGGCTGCTAAGAATGTGGCTGCTTCATAGTTCCAGAAATAGCCTTATCTCCTGTTGGGGAAAGTCGGACTGCAACAACTACTGCGATGGTCATCAGCTGCTGGCTCCAGAACAAATGTAAATAGCTGTAGATATTATGAAGTTTTACTGCCACAAGTAAGACAGTTTGCTTCCCCCATCGCTTTTTCTTCTTCAATAAGCATTAATACTTCCCTTCCCGAAAATGCGGCTACAATTATGAGGGGAGAATAAGTAACTACAATATGATGCTATCATAGAAGTGATTACTCTTAGTATTGCATCATGGATTTATTTGCTTTTGGCTTTTTTGGCAGTTAAAACACTGAAGAAAAAAGAGTTTCCTTTTTGAGTAGTGATGGGAATGCATTCCTTTAAAGAAGCAATCTCCAAACTTGGGCAGTTTTAATGTTTCCAAACACTCCTAGATAACAGACCTGGAACATTTTTATCCCTTTCCTTCCCTGCCTTCTCTCCCTTCTACACTCCTTCCTCCTGGAAGCTCAGTAGAACTAAGTGATTAACCCTTTGAGGTGAACTATAACTCAGGTCAGTGAGCACAATAATCTGGGAAATGACGACAAATCAGCAACTTGCAGATCTGCTCCTTAAAATTCAGAATGTGATGGACTCTTTGCAGACTGAACCTTCTTTTGAACTTGATCTTGAATGGAGCATGGAGCTGGATCAGAACACCGATCCCAACCCACAAGCCTATAACTCACAAGAAACATCCAGGAGGGCAGTTTGGAGAGTGTGGAGTCTGATCTTGCTTGGGAGATTGAGCCTTCTCTTTAACCCAGTGCAGAGGCAGAGGAGAGCCTCAGATTTGGCCTTGTTTGGAACAGAGCAGAGCATTGAGCCCTTGGAGAGTGTGGAATCCAGTTTGACCTGGGAAACTATTACATAATGGGACGGACTTGTGGATAGGTCAAGTCTGGAGAAGATGGGAACAGACAGATCCGCACAATTCATGAAGGCAATGGATTTATCAGGAAAGACCAAAACTCCGAATCTGAAACTTCGGTTTAATGAGTCAATTACATAAAAAGTCTGTCTCTGTATTTGATGGTTCTGGCCGATGGAGCCTTTGAAGCTCTGGTTGTCCGATGTACTAGAGACACACCACTACTGGCTATTAATGGCTTATAATGATATGGAAAATTGATAACTTGAAATAACTGGAAACTCATTAGTAGAACTGTATATACTGTTAAGACTTTATAGGCTTGCTCAATATTTAAGCCGATTGTTTAAAGCAATTAACTTTTTGTGAGGATTTAGGATAACTGAAAAGTGAAAAATAGCCTGAAATATTATCTATTAAACCAGTTAAAATGATTCTAAGTTGCTTAGCTAATACATTGCTAAGATCAGTTAAGACTATTGTTAAGCTAGCTTAGTATTAAATACAGTACAAGGATTGATAATATTGTTAAGACTATATAGGCTAGCTCAACATTGTTTCTTCTTATTTTCATCCTTTGTATTAGAAGAAGATAGAGATAAGTAAAGATGAATACAGTGGTACCTTGTATAAAGGAATTAATTTGTTCCAAATGAAATTATGTTAAGCAAATTTTCCTTTATACAAATTCCCATAGGAATGCACTGAAATGGAGTAATCCCATTTTTATGTTGTATGGATTTTTCCCATAGGCGATTATGTTAAGCAAATTTCCCCTATCTCCTGAATTTTTATGTTGTACAAATTTTTGTTATACAAGCTGTTTGTTATACAAGGGTCCACTGTATAATTTTGATGGGGAAAAACAAGCAAATATGAAAACATGAAGCACTTGGGCTGAAATATTGGGAAAATAATTGTTTCTGATCTGTCTAACACAGCAGGAGACAAGCAATGTATTTGTTTTGACTTGTTAAGTTTAGAAAAATAAAATGAATAATGAAAAAAATCTTTTACTGGCAAAATGTCAGCTACGACAAATCATAGAATCTGTTCTCTTGGCATGGGAGATCTATAAACGGGACTTCCAAGGAAGTCAATTATTCTAAACAAGTTCTGACCCTTTGCTGTTTTGACTGCAATATGTCCACAAAGTAAAACCCATACACTGTGTTGAAACCCTTTGGGACCAGGGTTGGTCTCTGCAGGCATTCCGCCTTACCTTGGAACTTCATCATCTTCTTTAATAAAAAGGCATTTCTATCACAGACATCCCAGCACTTCCACCTCAGATCAAGAGGGAAAGCAACCGGTTTCTGAAATGGCTCCCTCTCTTCAGATCTGATGAGAAAGAAATGAAAGGTTACTTAAACACCTGCCCAATTAAACCTAGAATTCTCTTAGGAAGAGAGATAAAGGAACGGAGTGGATGAAATAACCTGCAGGCATCCTGAAGTGGCCACAGGCCTTGGGGTGAATTTTTCCAGCCCCATAAGCCACCCAAGGCCCTTGAAATTTGAACATCCAAAAACAGAAAATAAAGAAAAATGGTTTTACTTCCTTTCTTCCTCAGCCATGGTCTGTTTCTGTAGATTTTACTTTAGTGGTTTTGCAGGGGACTAAAGTTAATCTATCTTTCCCCCTCGGAAAGGAAGAAAGCTGAAACGAGATGATCCCCATCTAGGGAATACCTGTTGACATTTTAATAATGCCTGACAATGGCTTTGGAGGGCCTGGCACCGCCTGTGGTAGGACTTGGCATAAAAACACTTTCCCCAAGTGTCCTCTGGTCAAATCTTTAGGAACCAAGAGTCCTCATTCTGTCTCACAATCAAAGGCAAGAGTAACAGGAATCCCTAAACTTTCTGATCTCAGAGTCAGCCTGGAGAGTTCTGCTTGGAGAGCTGGACTGAGGGGACAGGAGGAAGGAAGGCCAGAAGATAAAGTAAATAAACAAATATTAGCTCAAATCCTATTCATGCACCTATGGAAGTCTGATGATATGAACAGGGGGGTTGACCTTCAGCAAGAAAAACGTCTGGGCCTGCACTGGCCCTAGACGCTGGGCCCTGGATGCTGCAACATCAAAGCAAATTTCCCCATAGGCATTTATGGAAACTTGGTCCCCAGAACGAACCATTTCAGTTTTCATTATTTGCTATGTGCAGATTTGCTTTGATATACGAGCATTTTGGTTTGTGAGCAGGCTTCCGGAATGGATTATACTCATAAACCAAGGTATTACTATATGTTCTATTAAGCCATTTCTAACTTATGGCAACCTTTTGAATTTGTTACTTCAGCTAACATGCCCAGTACTGTACAGGAATTAAAAATAAACACACAGTACTGAAGTATTTAGAAGTAGCTTTTAATGGGTTTTTAAAAGAGTTATAGCAGAATCATTTAGCAGGGCAGGAGAAAGGAACTTATAGCTGTGTGCCACTGGGGGGGGAGAGGGTTGTGCTCTGGCAGTGCTCCTGGGTGTAAGAATGGGATGTCCTTGCAATGCCCTTGTGACCTCTGGAATGCTAGAGACCAGCATCATCTCACCAGGAGAGTAGAAGACCGTTTCCCTTACACAAAGGCCATTCCCAGGATTACTGTATGAAATGCTAATAAAAACAAGCAGAGCCCCTTACCTTTGCAAGAGGTTCCGGACATCCTAGAGAGGGAACAGAGAGAAAGGAGACAGTGAACAATGCCTTCCCTACATTCAGTCTATAGGAAGGCACCCTGTCCATCCTTATTCCAATGTAACTATACCCCATTCAGGAGGAAAGGTTGGAAGGGTTAAACAAAGCCTTTGTCTACATCTGAACTGTTACAAGGGATAGCGGTTACTTGAGCGATCAAGAAAGGTGCCTGGCCTTGAATCAAGGCATTGACAAAGAAGTGGACATAGGAAGTGTTCTCATAAATATTTAAATGTAAGACTAGGCCATATAGGCAATATCTTTCTAGGCCATTGATTTTTTTAAAATGACTGTAAGCTTTTATGGATAAATTCCACTTCTTCAAGGCAAATTCCAAATGTCCAAACATAGCAAGATGCAGTTTGGCAGGAGGTGTCAAGTTCTTGGTAAGGTGGTTTTGGCCAGGCACAATCTGTCTTAGACGAGGCAGTAAGCAGTAGGGCTGTTGTAAAGAATGGGTTTCACATCCCAATCTTTGCAGGACCCATGAACCTTGGTTTGAAGGAGTGGGTATTGCCTATATGGCCTAGGTATCACATATATAGCCTAGCCTTGCATTTGTAGTTTGTAATGGCTGCACGGGTTCCCCCTTTTATGCCATCAATGTTTAGTCCACACTGCCCCTTTCGTCTTGATGCTCCTGCAGGTACTTAAGTTGGTGGGTTCTCTGTGCATCAAACTGAATCCCTTTATTCCTTTTGGAGTTGGGTCCACAAAAGTATTTCAGAACCAGCTTCGTGGTGCAGTGGTTACACTGCTGTACTATAGCCAAAAGTGTGCTCATGACCCAAGGTTCAATCCCAGTAGATAGCTCAAGGTTGACTCAGCCTTCCAGCCTTCTGAGGTCAGCAAAATGAGTACCCAGCTTGCTCTGTGGAGGGCAATGTGTTGCCTGCATAATTAAACTGCAAACTGCTCCTTTAAGCGCTATGGGGTGGTATTTAAGCAGCACACTTTGCTTTTTCCCCTGGAGAGCAGCCGGGGCCACTTTTGTTGTTTTTACCTGTAGGAGTTCACTGGGGGGCTGTTGGCATTTTCCCTCCATCTCCTGGATGAGGCCTCCAAGAGAGGAGAGCTCCTCTGAGAGTCTGGCCAGGTGCTCTTCTGTTTTCCTTGCAATCTCCTTCTCCACCTCTTCCAGATGGGAAAGCAGAAGTTTCTCTTGTCTGTTCAGAATGGCGTGCAGTTCTTTGAATTGTTCCTTTGTGTTCTCCATCTCTTCTTTTGTTTGTTTCTACAGTAGGCAGGAAGAAAGGAGGAAAAACAAGGATTATGGCAGGATAGAGAACGGAGAAGACTTGACTAAGGAGTCAAATTGTCTCTGGAGGACCTAAATTGTCTCTGGAGGCAAAAATGACAAAACTGAGCTGTCTTAGTTTGGGCACATCCTAAAAGGTCAGGATTCTGTAGAAAATGCTGGCAAAGGTAGAAGGCAGTGGGAAATGAGGAAGACCAAATACGTATGAGGTAGATTGACTACATCAAGGAAGCCATTAGACTTGAATTTTCAAGAGCTTAGCATAGGGCTGTTGAGGACAAGAGATTTTGGAGATCTCTGATTCATAGTGCTGCATGTACCAGCAACAATGATCTATCAGGCAAATCTAAATAAAAGGTGTGGTGTGAAGCAGGGCTGCCCAGTGTCACTAAGTTCACATTTTATATTTTATTTTCCACATGTTGCTTTAAGAAATGGTTCCCTTCTTAGGCATATTGACACTTACAAGTAATTTTTGGCTTTGTTCGTCTGTTTCTGCTTTGCATGCTACAATTTTTGCTCTCTCTTCTTCCAGAAGCTCCAGGTGTCTACAGAAAACACCCTGGAAGGAAAAGAGAAATCCATTTTTAAATCAGAAGCAAAGGAGAATGAAAAACTACATGGTTCCTTCTTGCCCCTTCTTTGGAAACCTTCAAAGGACAGCTTAAAACATGGCTATTTCACCAGGCCTTTCCAGTATAGCTGAGACTATAAGTCCTGCTCAGCCTTGCTATCTTTTCTGCCATCTAAATCTAAATTCAACTGTACAATATTTTACTATTACATTTCTCTTTTCTCATTTTTTCTCATTTACTAGTGTTGATTATGTTGCTTTCTTTTTGTTATTAGGTTATTGTTTTCCTTATACTGTAGTTAGCCACCCAGAGTGGCCTTTTAGGCCAGCTGGGTGGGAAACAAATATAATAATAAATACAGTGGACCCTCGTATAACAAAGGGTTTGTATAACATAAAATCTGTACAACATGAAAAATTCCAGAGATAGGGGAAATTTGGTTAACAGAATCGCCTATGTGGGGTGAATCTGTACAACATAAAAATGGTTGTGATTAGGGATTACTCTGTTTTCAATGCATTCCAATGGGAAATTCGTACAAAGGAAAATTTGCTTAACATAATTTCATTTGGAATGAATTAATTCCTTTATACAAGGTACCACTGTGATAGAAAGAAATCTGGAGGTTGAGCCATGGCAACTGGACTTCTTTTCTTGAGAGGCTGAAACGTTTTGCTGTTCATCCAAACAGCTTCATCAGTCTGAGGAAAGCTAGTTGCGATTCCTCAATTTTATACAGTAGTTCGCTTTGACTTCACATCACCCTGGTCTGAATGGGCTCCTAAAATGGACAGTGGTCTAAATAGGCTCGTTAGGTGGACAATAGCCTGTGGTGCAAGTCCCACCTTTACAACTTTCCCAACACCCACAAACAAATAAATTCACGACAGTTGATCAGGAAAAGGAAGGGATTATTGGCAGACTGCGCCCCCGCTTTGATGGGGCTCCTGCTACCTTGTAGTCCTGGGCGGCTTCCTCCACAGGAACCACGTCGTGATTCTTGTGTTCTTTGGATCGGTCGCAAACCACACAGATGGGGGTCTCGTCCTCCTTGCAGAAAAGCTTCAGGGGCTCCTGGTGCTTCCCACAAACGCTCCCCTTTCCCTCGGTGATGCTGGTTTCCCTTTGAAGACGGAGCTGCTTGGTTAATTCCACAAAGTTGGCCAGCTGCCGGTTGGGGACGATGAGGCTCCTTTGGAGTTTTCTTCTGCATTGGGGGCAGGAGACCTCTTCCTTTCCCAACCCCTTCCAGTATTGGGTCAGGCAGGCTCGGCAAAAGTTGTGCCCGCACTCGACAATGAGCACCGGATCCTTGAAATACTCCAGGCAAATGGAGCAAGTGGCTTCCTCGCCCAGACCCTGGAGGGAAGCCGCCGCCATTTCAACCCCCACGTAGAAGTGAGCGGAGTAGTTTCACTTTCCTCTCTTTCAGCCACAGGGTGTTTCTCTTCCTGTAAAATTGAAAAGGGCACCAAGAGGTGGAGGAACAGCCGCAGGGGAAGTCTTTTTATTTAAACAGGTAGAGGGGGCGTGAGTTTAGGAAAGGAGAAATATTTGCTAGCTTTAAACCGTGGGCAAGCCACAAAAAAAGTCGCCGAATGCTCTCACCAGGAGGAAACAGCAAACCACTTCTCTACCTAGAAAGCCCTGAATAGGATTGTAATACCTGTAGTATATTTTAGGGGGGGCGGGGAGCTTTATAACCATTTTAACTTCATGCTCAACTTCTGTCTGGTTTCTTACTCCAGAGGACAGAGAAATTTAAGTGAGCTTAAATGCACACAGGAATCATCACTGTAGGCAATTCTGGTAATCAATGCAAAGACTCCCACAAAGAAAGAAAGCCCTTGCTGTGGTAAACTACACTCAAGAAAAGAAAGACTAAGTTACACTGTCAGTAAGGTATACAAAACCTGTCTTTGCTTCAAAGCTGCAACAAAAATAATAGTAACAACAACAACTTCATTTTTATGCTGCCCTTCTCCCCAAAGGGACCCAATAACAAATTCTACAACTAAGCTTTCCTGCACCTCTCCCTTCTAAGACTTAAAAGTGTATTTATTATTAACAGCTCACTCTTCCAACTCCACTAGTCCTCTCAAGGACCAACCAAACACATCACAGGATATTCCCATATTTATCTGTCGTCTTTCCCTCACAACCTGGTCTTTCTCCAATTATACGGTACCTGGGTAAACTTAGGGGAGAGCTTGGGAAAGTACTACACAACCGATTTATGCAATTCCTTGAGAAGTTCCAGATGATAACCCAACTGTGGTGGACTGCACTGTAAGTTTTTGTTTTCTTGGGTTCAGCGCAGTTCACCACAGCTATCGTATTAGCTGCTGCACGTCACTTGCCAGGACACCCACTACCCGCCTGCCCTGTCCATAGGCACAACAGGCCACGCAGGCACTAGTGGTGACTGATAGCCATCCCAGCATCTCCAATTCTGTGACGCCTGGGGTGAGCTCCTGCAGCACCTTGCTATGATGTTGGCCCTGCAACTGCACTGGCCTCATTGTGTGCCAGGCTGCTGGTCCACCTCCTGTCAATTCTACATATCACCTCCATGCAACCATTTTGACAACAGAAAGAACACATGTGCAAAATGATCATTATAATCATTATGTGCTGAGATCAGGGTGGTGGTCCAACTGATCAATCATTTATTACAGGCCAAAGGTGGGCCAGTGAATGAATGGTCACTGAATGCAGCCATCCTGCCGGAGTTGTGTTCCATTAAGCATATGTCTGGTGATGTAATATGTATGGCCAGAGCCTGTGGGCCCAGTACATGTAGGGCAAATTATGTGGAGTTCATCCCAATTATTTTTGTCTTCTAGGTTTTATATTTTCTATGACCAGGCTATAGCTACGGGCCGTGCTGTATGAGGTGCAGCCCTGGAGGCCTTCAGCGTCTTCATGGGCCGAGCAGCAAGGTGGTTGGTGGGGACTAGGGATCCACATCAGGCACTCTTGATATGACTGCATATTTTGTGTGTCCAACCCACTGTGACACATCTGCATGGCATTTTGGTACATGAGACACTGGCGAAAGAGCTGGAGGCCCCATTAGCACCGGAGAAAGCAAAACGGGGCAGTAAGTGTGCTTAAATTTCTGGGCTTTGAGCTGGATGCCTCTGCAGGGTTTTCCCGCTCACTGACTGAGAAACCCTGTATCTACCCTTTGGGGCACCCTGAGGCTGGTCATGGGCAGACAAAATGTACCCTGAGACAGATGCAGGTGTCGTTAAGATACCTTAATTTCATTTAATGAGTGATTATGCTACTTCTGTGCTTAACTAAGCTAGAGAAGGTGGGGATCAGGGCATTGCGTCACCATCACCTTAGGATCTGCAAATTGAAGAGGGAAGACCTGGAAGTTTGGCTGGAGTTGTTTAGAATACTTTAATGGGGTGTCTTTCTGGCCATGCCCTTGACCAGGGTGGGTGGGTGTCTGCGTTACAGATCCATTCAGACACAGAATGTGAGACTGGTCTACATATTTCCAGGGCCACTAGAGTGAAAAGATGTATCTGGAGAAGCAGGTTAGCTCTGCCATGAGGCGGCTTTCCTGAAGTTATTATTTTGGAAGCAGTATCAATTTGGAGCAAGGGTTATAAAAGTAATGTCCAAACTTTGGTCCTCCAGATGTTTTTGGACCGCAATGCCCAGAATTCCAAGCATGTATTGCCAATGACAAAGAACTGTGAGAGTTGTGGTCCAAAACATCTGGAGGGCCAAAGTTTGGACACCACTGGGTTATAAGAACAAAATGCTTTTGTCTTGGTGTGACAACCAAGAAGCTTCTACACTCCCCTGACCACTTCTTGGTTGTCAAGAACCTGGACTAAAATACTGGACACCTGTTTCGGGGCATCAGTGGGCCCATGGAGAGCTCCTGAGGCGACCTCCAGTCAGGAGGAGGAGGAGGAGGAAGAGGAAAAGGTTAGCAAGGTTGTGATTGCTAAACAAGTATCTCTGGTGCTCATTTTGCAAGACATTGCTCGCAAAGCAAAGCAACATTTTAAAAATGTTGCTGGTTTTACAAAACACTCGCAAACCAAGGTACTTGTAAATCAAGGTACCACTGTACAGTGATATCCTGAGTTGCAAACACCTCAGGTTATGAAAAACTTGGGTTACAAAAAGAAATTATTTGTAGATGAGGATGTCTTGGGTTAAGAACATTTTCAGTGGAATCCCTCAGGATACTTTTTTCCTGTTAGGCATTGCGAAAAAGTGTACCCAGAATGCTTGCGTCCCTGTTGAGATGTGGGAGGAGTTGGAGCTGTTTTTTCATCCAGTTCTGGAGCCATTCTGGGCATTTTTATAGTGGGTTTCGGACTTTTCAAACTTTTTTTGGGTGCATTTCTCAAGCAGTAGAAAAGGAGGGTGCTGATCCTTCATTGCATCTGTGCCTGTTCTGTGCATTCTGCATGGGGGGGGGTGAGGTTTTTTTTTTAATTTCCAGAATGATCAATTGAATTTCAATGCAGTTCTATGGGAAACCACACTTGGGTTTCCAAATATTTCATGATACAAAGTGTCCTAAGGAACGCATGAATCTTATTTTCCCTTTGCTGTTTGTTGTACTCTGTGTTCGATATTTGTTCCTATTTACTGCTGTTAACCATCTGGAGTTCCTTTGGGAAGACGGGCAGCATAAAAATATAAAAAATAAATAAATAAATAAATAGTAAATTACTTAAACTGAGGCAGCACTGTACTTGGTAACTGGTTTGGGTGCCTATATTTGAACTTATTTATTTATTTATTTATTTGTTACTCTTATACCCCGCCCATCTTCCCAAAGGGAACTCTGGGTTTTGCTTTTTTTTTTCTGGACAGGAAGAAACTTGTTTGGTCAGTGGGAGGATGATCTCAAGTGCCCCCTTGGAAAGAGGGCAAGTGAAGAACATGTGGCCTGTGGTCTCAAGTTTCCTTAGGAGATGGGTTCAAAGCTTTTCCAGGAAAGGGATCTTCTTTTCCCTTCAAGTACAACAGAAGGGGAAGGCTGAGCACCTTGCCAATGGGGAAAGGCTCTTCCAAGCCTTTCTACTTCCAGAGCTGTTAAATGGTTTTGCCACTTCCGTCGCAGTGTAAAAAGCTGACATGGTGAAAAATGAATTTATTTGAAATGGGCTCTCAAAAAAGAATTTTGCCAAGTGATCACAAGAAAAATAAATTAGGAGGTAAATCAAATTAAGCCTAAACTCTCTATAGAATAGAAAAAATAAGAAATAAAAACAGACTATTCTACCTTTGGAAATCACAAGAAGACATCGCACACTTGAAATGAGAATAATGTTGTAGGCAAGAGGAAAAAAACAACTATGAAGTAGATTATATTGGTAGTTGTAGAAGGAGTGACTGTGCTAACATGTGCAAGCCTTGTGGGTAAAAATGTGCACAAAACCTCACATTGGGAAAATAAAATACTGTAGGTAGTATTTAAGGTGCCATCATATTTTTCTTGGGGTTTTTAAACTCTAATTTTTTCTATTTTTTCTCCTATAATTATGAAGGATATTTGCCCTTGAGTTTGCAAGATTTGAGCACTGGGTATATCAATTGAGGGTGCTTTTACATGACCCCTAAAATCCAAGGCAAAGGGCTCCCAGATGCAGAGCTTAAAATTGTTTTCCCACCAGCTGCAGACTTTAAACAAAATAAAGTATTACCACGTCCACCTAAGTGCGCCCCAGCGCACTTTAGAAGTACCTGGTCTCCAGAGGGAAAAAAAATTCTAATGAGGATTGTAAAGCTGTGGATTCTGGGCTCCCTCGCCTTCTGTTTTTTGTTTTGTTTTTTGTCCCTGCCGCTCCTTGAAGAGACAGGAATCCGTATGGGGCTGCTCTGGATGGCAGACGGAGGTGAGGAGATGAGCCTGCATTCTTTTCTCCCTTTTTTTCTCCCTCCCCTCACCGCACACAGGAGCAATGAAGTGCGGAAGAGTGGGAACACAGGAAGAGGAACAAACCCCACAATCTCTGGTCTGAATTTAAGTTGTCAGCGGATTTTAGAGCTGTCGACAGTCAATGACTGATCGTTCCAATAAGCTGGAAGGAGCATGATAGCTCCTAAGAACTAACATCTCCCCAGACCCACTGCCACTTTTGAAACGAGAATTGTCACTGTAGTTTTGTCACTAATAAAAATTTGAGACTGCAGTTTTGCAGTGCACGGCTACCTCGCTTTTGCAATTCTGCTTCGTATTTAGAAAATAAAATAAACCCAACCAAGCCCCCTAATATGGGGTAACACAAACACACCATTTCGCAAATAAAACTCACACCCCTTCCTCCAAACTTCATTTGGAATGATAACCTTGTAAATTTAGGCAAAATTCAGTATTTTTATTTTTGTTTCACTAAAGAACATGTTCATGGAAATATATTGTACAAAGAAGACAGGCTATAAAACCTAGAACCAGCATAAGTATAAATATTAACTACACATAAATGGAGCAAATATCTGTCCATCCTCTGGAATACCACTCTGTTCTTGTTGGCTCAGATCAGCCACCGCTAATGGTAAAGTACAGAGTATGTGACAGAAATGCACGTTAGCTTTCTTAACCACTGAAATGTTACCTAGACTAGCACATCCTTCAAGTCACAATGCTATCCCCCTGCTTGGGTTTGGGGTTCTTGAAAGAAAGAGAGCGTCCTGTTATTTTAATTTTTTGGTGTGGGGTAAGGAAGATGTTTATACTGCCAGAAAGTGTGCAGGCCTTGGGATGTTGTGGCTAAGGAAAAGAAATAAAAGTGAAACAAACAAAAAAAGATGGTCGTGGAGGCACAATCGTTACTAGTACTACAGAGGGGAGGGAGATTTCTGAAATTCAGGAAAGCGGCAAAGAGAAGAAAATGCTCTGGAAAAGGAAGGGATGAAAAAACAGCACCTCGTTGTTAGTTCAGTTTGCTTTCTGGGGAGGATAGTGGCCAAGAAGTGTCTTTCGGAAGACGCGGGGAAAAAAGGTCCTTTGGTGTATCATTTGTCTGGATTGTGAGGGAAGCTTTTCGAAACATACCAAAGCATGGGAGAAGGGTCTCCCCAGAGAAAGAGGCTCCAGAGAAGGTGTAGAGGTGGGATCCTGTATCGGCATCATGAAAGACCACCTGGCCCATTTCATAGTTCAGAGACACCCGGATCTTCCTCAGCTTCTCACTCAGAGGAAGGAAAGATTTATTGGGAAAATCGGAGGCCCTGTAGCCAAATCCCCATTTCCCCACAATCCAGATCCCTTTCTCAGTCGTCAGCTCAGTGTGGCCCTTCCTCCGAACAGACTTTTTGGCCACCCCCACAGCCCAAGGTCCCTCATCCACCACAGTGACGTCCCAGTAATGTCTGCCTGCTGTGAACCCCTTAAGTCCTAACACAAAAGGCCAGTAGTTGAATCTCTCAGGGTTGTTGGGCACATCATTGCATCTGCCTTCATTTCTCGCACTCTTGAGATCTTCAGAGAGGATGAGGCTGGGATGTGCAGTCTTTGGATCCAGAGTGACATTTTCTGTGTGGGGACAAAAGGAGACAAAGGAAAGAAGAGAAAATGAGGCGAAGGAGGTGGAATTTATTTCCAGTGTGGCGTCTGTGCCATTAAAACACCACTTCAGCTTTTTACAAGCTGCCATTTTAAGTTCTTTCAACACATGTAAGAAAAATATTCTGTATAATAAAAACAAAGATAGGAAAAGAAACCCAGAGCACAGCCAAACAGCCCCCCCAAAAAACTCACAATTATCAAACCCAGAGTTGATTGATTTTATCCTGAGCTGCTCCTCAACCTGTGTTAGTGCATGGACAGAGCTGCCATCAGGGTTTGTGGTGGTGGCTGGTCTGTTTCCACACCTGTTGTGGGTGAGCAGTTTTTGATGGGTGTATGTTTGATTGTGTCCTCTGTAGATGAATCTAGGCCTCTGAGAGGGAACTATTATTGTCCAGAATAAGATGCAGTTCTTCAATGAAACTAGTGTAGTATTGTTATGGGCTTACCCTGCATTTATTTTGCCATTGTACTGCTTTCTGTTGTAACCTGCCCAGAACGGCCAGATGGGTGGGGTGTCGTCATCACCACCATCACCACCACCATCATCTGTAAGCTGTCAAGGACAACACTGGGTATCTTTCTGTGGTCTCTATTTTAGCTGGTGATTCTTCAGTAACATTTTAACAGTATGACCCACAATATCTGGGCCTCATTTCTTTGTGCATTTTCACACATGATAGTTATTTTTATTTTAGAGTATTTTTACCCCACCTTTCTCCTTGGAAAAAGGACCCAAGGTGGCTTACAGCAGTGTCCCACGGCAGCCTGCACATGCCCGACAAGGCCATTTCTACCCACAACGGTAAATTTACAACAAAGCGGGTATCAGAAGTGACAACAGAAATGTGTCAGTGTGGGAACACCTGAACCTGCCCAGACAATTTGGTATTGCTAAGGGAGTGTGCGAGAAAACAAGTCGACCATGGTGCCACAAAAGCAGCTTGCATGGTCAGAATAAACACCTTTTCTTTTAGAGCAGGAGGGCGGCTTGGAAAACAAGTGGCAACCAGTTGCATCATGAGATGATGTCCCACTGGTGGAGGCAGAGTGACACTCTGAGCAATACTCCACTGGGAAATCTTGGGATCTGGCTTTCATGTGGATGTTATTTTGACATGTACCACCTACCTAGAGATTGTTGCACATCATTTACACCCCTTCATCACAAATGCCCCAGATCTTCCAAATGACCCAGATCCAGACTGAATGAGCCTCTATGGCAGTGGTGGTGAACTTTCATCACTCTAGATCAGTGATGTCCAAACTTCAGCCCTCCAGATGTTTGGGGCCACAATTCCCACAGTCCTTTGTCATAGACAATACAGGCTTGGAATTGTGGGAGTTGTGGTCCAAAACATCTGGAGGGCCAAAGTTTGGACACCCCTGCTCTAGATGTTTTGGGCAACTCCCAGAATTCCAAGCCTAGATTGTCAATGACAAAGGTCTGTGGGAGTTGTGGTCTAAAACATCTGGAGTGCTAAAGGCTCATCACCACTGCTCTGTGATCTACTGCTCATGTCTTTCTGCTAGATACCATAGGACACATTCAGAGATCAAGGGGCGTTCGTGCTTTGATGCAATAGAGCTGTTTCGGCAGAACAAACAAGGACTTGCATGATATGAGGCAGGTGGTTTTAATGTCATGGCTGATCAATATATAATTATCTTTAAGGTGCTGTTAGGTTTATGTTTAGTCTCCCTTCTGTCTGGATATGCTTGCACAGACCCATGGGGCTTACACTTACCTTTTGGGGAAAAGGTTTTGCGACCTCTCCAGTCCTCCCCAAGACCTACTCACTAGCCTCCAAACTCACGTTTTGGGATCTCTACAACCAGCACACTGATGTCAGGAAATGCGACAACAGAGGAAAGAGAGGTAGAGAAAAGGAGCACAAGCAAGATGGGGAAGATGGCTTGGACAAGAGAGAGGACGGTTGAGTAGGCCAAAAAGGACAAGAGAGGTCGAGAGGAGACTAAAAAGGTGGCGTGGAGGTGTGAGAACCTTAATCTGCAGGTGAAGGACCTAGATCTTAGGGCGCTTTTACATGACCCCTAAGATCCGCTGGCCACTTAAATTTGGACCAGAGATCTTGGGGGTTTGTCGCTCTTCCTGTGTTCCCACCCCCTCCGCACTCCTTTGCTCCTGTCTGCGATGAGGGGAGAAAAAAAGGGAGAAAAGAATGCAGGCTCACCTCCGTCTGCTGGTCACAGCCCCGGAAGCGAACATTCCAGTCTCTTAAAGTCTCTTAAAGTGGCGGGGGCAAAAAATAAACAAAGACAAGGCGAGGAGAGCCCGGCACTCACTGCTTTACATCCGCATCAGAATTTTTTCACCTTCGGAGACCAGGTACTTTTAAAGTGCGCTGGGACGCGCTTAGGTGGGCATGGTCGCACTTAATTTTCTTTAAAGTCCGGAGCTGGTGGGAAAACAATTTTAAGCTCCGCATCTGGGAGCCCTTTGCCTCGGATTTTAGGGGTCGTGTAAAAGTGCCCAAAATCTCTGTATTGCACATTATGTGTCTGAAGAAAATAGAAAGAGATCCACAAAAGCTGATATTAAAATATAACAGTTTTTAAGGTGCCACAGCATTTTTGTCCTTCTTTTTTCTTCCTACTGTATTTTAAAGCTGCTGCTGCTGGGGGAGAAATTCAGTTGTAAATAGGAAGACCGGTGCAGCTGCTTTATTCTGGATAGCTATAAAGAAGTGGATTTGGTATCCAATACCTGGCATGCTCTACTTGTTGTCTGTACAATAATTTAGACTTTAAACATACTGGAACTTGGCCAATTTATTATTACTATTATTATTATTTAAATCTAAAAGTTTAAAGCAAAAGAAAAGAAAATCTATTTTTTTCTGGTTTAGGTTCACAATAAGGGTTAGCTGGAGTGACTTGCATCTGTAGAAACTCTTAACTTGGGCATCTGAAGTTTAGCAATTTTCCAAACTGCAGCGGGATCATCAGCAAGGAAGAATGCAGTGCAAGGGTCCACCTGAGCAGACCCTGCAGTGAAGCCAATTGCAATGAAACAAACAAACAAACAAACAAAGCAACGTCTCTGTTCACTCTAGTTTCATCCCTACACCAGGAGAAAACAGGATCGTAGGGGTGCAAAGAAAGTCAAACCAACAGTCAGTGGGGACAGATCCATGGAAGGAAAATGTTTAATTTTCAAAAGTGCCCTTTAGGGCAATATCCCTTCCTAGTGTTTCTGTTTGGATGACTTACAGAGGGCGCTTTTACACCACCCCTAAAATCCGAGGCAAAGGGCTCCCAGATCCAGAGCTTAAAATTGTTTTCCCATCAGCTCCAGATTTTTTTAAAAATTAAGTACGACCATGCCCACCTAAGCGCGTCCCAGTGCATTTTCCAAGTACCTGGTCTCCGAAGGTGAAAAATTTCTGATGCGGATGTAAAGCAGTGAGTGCCGGGCTCTCCTCGCCTTGTGTTTGTTTGTTTTTTGCCCCCGCCCCTTTAAGAGACTGAAAGAGATTGGAATGGTTCCCAGAGGGCAGAACAGAGGTGAGCCTGCATTCTTTTCTCCCTTTTTTTCTCCCTCCCCTCAAGCAGACAGGAGCAAGGGAGTGCGGAGGGGTGGGAACACAGGAAGAGCGACAAACCCCCAAGATCTCTGTTCCGAATTTAAGTTGCCAGCGGATCTTAGGGGTTGTGTAAAAGTGCCCAGAAGGACTTTTAGTGAGCAAACCACAGTCTTGCTCAGGAGGAGCCTCCTTTTCCTGGCCAGCCACGGAAAGAGTGAGCCATTTATTTGACCTGCTGCGCATGCAAAGACCCTCAAGCCAAGTGGCGTCCACCCAAAAATGCAGGGAACTGTCAGAAATGTACCTTTCTGTATTTCCGTTCGAAGAAACAAAGTATCTGTAAAAGCAAAAAGAAGGAAAGATGAGCAGCACAAAATGTTGTGAATAATAATAGTGCCCCATGAACGTAGCTGAAAACCCATTTATTTCTATCAATATTTACAACTTCTAATTGAGGGTCCCCTTCCAGCTCTGCAGTTCAAGAGTTATAAGAACTTGGATGTTTTGGAATTATGCTGCTTTTTACTTTTAAATGAAATATTATTGAGGGATATTCTATGCCTTCATAGGCTATGAGCTCTTGTGGTTTAATGTTTTTGTATTTTGAGTTGTATTTGGCTTAAATGCATCACACAACCTAGGTTTTAATGGTTGCATCTTTTTTTACAACTTGCAGGGATGTGTTTTAAGTAAGCTTATAGTATTTTAAGCTTGCAGTTTTATAGATTTTCTTATCTTCACAATTTAAATATATGTACCTCCATGTTTTTTTCCTTATAACTGTAAGAAAGTCTTTTATGACTTTTTTTGGATTTAATGCTTTTTATATGGAACCTAGAAATGATGGAAATAAGTAGAACTTAACAGGTACAGTATTGCAGTTGCCTGAAATTATTGCAACAATGAAGATACTCAAAAGGAGACACCCAAATGACTTTAGAGATCATTGCTACTGGTTGTCTGGTTTCATTCTGTGATTAACCTTTTACTGGGATCATGTCAGTTATGATAAATAATAGAATCAGTTCTCTTTGCCTGGGAGGTCAATAAATGAGACTTCTGGGGAAGTCAGTTATCCTAACCAAGTTCTGACATATTGCTGTTTTGACTGCCATTTGTCAGCAAAATAAGACCCATATCCTTTGGGACCAGGGTCAGTCTTTTCAGCCTTCCCACCTTACCTTGGAACTGCTTCATCTTCTTTAATAAAAATGTGATTCTATCACAGACATTCCAGCACTTCCACCTCAGGTCAGGAGGGAAAGCCACCGGTTTCTGAAATGGCTCCTTATTCTCAGATCTGATGAGAGAGAAATGCAAGGTTACTTTACCACATACCCAATTAAAGCTAGAATTCTCTTAGGAAGAAAGATAAGGGGACTGAGCGGATTCAATAGCCTGCAGGCCTGAAGTGGCTATAGGCCTTGGGGGAATTTTTGCAGCCCCATAAGCCACTCGGGGGGGGGGGGAGGTTGGAATCTAACACCCAAAAACAGAAAATGAAGAAAAATGGTTTTGCTTCCTTTCTTCCTCAGTCATGGTCTAACAGTGTAGTTTTTACTTTGGTGGGTTTTCAGGGGACTGAAGACCATCTGTCTTTCCCCTTGAGAAAGAAAGAAAGCTGAAACCAGAAGATCCCATCTAGGGAATACCTGTTTACATTTTATTTATTTATTTATTTATTTATTTATTTATTTATTTATTTATTTATTTATGCATTTATATCCCGCTTATCTTCAAACGAACTCTAAGACCAGAGTTCCCATTTGAAGAAAATCGGATTTTGGTATACAAATAAATAAATAATGCTTGACAATGGCTTTGGAGGGCCTGGCACAGCCTGTGGTGGGACATGGAGTAAAAACACTTTCCCCAAGTGTCCTCTGGTCAAATCTTTAGGGACAAAGAGTTCTCATTCTGACCCACAATCAAAGGCAAGAGTAACAGGAATCCCTGAACTTTCTGATCTCAGAGTCAGCCTGCAGATTTCTGTTTGGAGAGCTGGACTAGGAGACAGGAGGAAGGAAGGCCAGAGATATAGGAAAAGTAGTAGAAGATAAAGTGAATAATTAAATACTGTCTCAAATCCTTTTCATGCACATATGGAAGGCTGATGATATGAACTGGGGGGGGGGGGAATCTTCAATAATTGAAACTTCTGGGCCTCATTGCAGGCCCAGTGCTGGCCAGCACTGGCCTCTAGCCCTAGCTGCTGGGTCCTGACTACTGCATAATCAAAGCAAATTTCCCCATAGGAAATGATGGAAACTAGGTTCCCAGAATAAATCATTTGAGTTTTCATTATTTCCTATGGGGAAATTTACTTTGACATACAGTAACCCCCCCTCCCGGCCTTTCACAGTTCATATACTGCAGTCCCGGTATATTGCTGGACCGCAGTATATGAAACAAAGGCCCCCTGGGGTAAGCTGGATGGGCCTGTTTGGAGCCTCCTGTATTTACCCCAGGCCTAGTGCTGCCCCGAATGGGCCTCTGAGGGCCTTCCCAGGCCTATTACAGGCCTTAGAAGTGGTTTCCGGTGAACCGGAAGTGACTTCTGGATCACTGGAAACCACTTCTGAGGCTTCTGACAAGCTTCCTGGGGCCTGTCGGAGGCCCCAGAGGTGTTTTTTGGTGAACCAAAAGTGACTGGAAGTCACTTCTGGATCATTTTTGAGGCCTGTAACGGGCCTGGGAAGCCATCAGAGGCCCGTTTGGGATAGTGCCAGGCCTCAGGTAAGTGTAAGAGCCCCCATACAGGCCCCCCAACCCTGACCCAACCCAGCATCCACCTATCAGGGATTTTCATTTATCGCAGGTCAGGTTAGGTCCCTAACCACCGCAATAGGTGGAGGGGGGGTTACTGTACGAGCATTTTGGTTTATGAGCATGCTCCCAGAATGGATTATGCTCGTCAACCAAGGTACTACTGTATGTTCTATCAAGCCCTTTCCAACTTATGACAACCCTTACAATCTGTGACGTCTGCTAACAAGCTCAGTACTGTACATGAATTAAAAATAAACATGCTGAAGTATTTATAGGCACCCTTTACCGTGTTTTTAAAAAATAGGAGTTATAGCAAAATCATTTAACAGGGCAGAAGCAAGGAACCTTTAGCTGTGAGCCACAGAGGGGAGGGGAGGGAGGGTTGTGCTCGAGACCAGCATCATCTCCCTGGGGGAGTAGAAGACCCTTTCCCTTACACAGAGGCCTTTCCCGACATTGTGAAGCACGAATGAAAACAAGTAGAGTGGTTTACCTTCGCAAGAGGTTCCTGACATCCTAGGGAAAGGAGAGAAAAGAGAGAGAGAGAGAGAGATCAGTGCCTTCCCTACATCAGTCTGTATGGAGACACCCTGGCCGTCCTTAATCCACTGTAATCCCACCCCATTCAGGAAGAGAGAGAGAGAGAGAGAGAGAGAGAGAGAGAGAGAGACCATCTTCTACAGTGGAAGGGTTTAAAAAGCCTTTGCCTGCCTCTGAACTGTTACAAGGGATAGAGATTCCTTGAGGGATCAAGGAGAGAGAATGGTGTCTGGCTTGGAAAGAAGGCATTGACAAAAAAGTAAACATGGGAAGTGTTCCTGTAAATATTTAAATAAGGACTAGACCATAGGCAATATCCTTATAAGCCACTGAATTTTTTTTTTAATGACTGCAAGCTTTTGTAGATAAATTCCACTTCCTCAAGGCAAGTGCCAAAAGTCAAAACGTGGCTAGATCCAGGTGGTTATTCTTAGAAAAGTTCTTGGCAAGATGATTTTTGCAAGACACAGCTGTCTTAGATGAGGCAGGAAGCAGTTGGGCTGTTGTGAAGCTGCATCTGAAGCAGAAGATTGGGTTTCACGCCCCAATTTTTGCCAGATCACCTATAGCCTAGTCTTGTACAGTATTTGTATTTTGTAATAGCTACAAGGCTTCCCCCTTTTAATCCATCAATATTTAGTCTACACTGTCCCTTTGTCCATCAGTGGTTCTCAACCTGTGGGTCCCCAGATGTTCCTGGACTGCAACTCCCAGAAGCCTCCACCACTCGCTGTGCTGGAAGGGGTTTCTGGGAGTTGCAGTTCAGGAATATCTGAGGACCCACAGGTTGAGAACCACTGGTCCAGATGCTCCTGCAGGTACTCAAGTTGGTTCTCTGTATATCAAACTGGATCCCTTTATTCCTTTTGGAGGTGGGGCTACCAAAGTATTTCAGAACCAGCTTCGTGGTGCAGTGGTTACACTGCTGTGTCAAAACTGTGCTCATCACACATGGATCAATCCCAGTAGATGGCTCAAGGTTAACTCAGCCTTCCATCCTTCTGAGGTCAGTAAAATGAGTACCCAGATTGCCGGGGGGGGGGGCAATGTGTAGTCTGAATAACTAAACTGCAAACTGCTCAGAGAGTGCTTTAAGTGCCATGGGGGTAGTATATAAGCAGTACACTTTGCTTTTTCCCCTGGAGAGCAGCCGGGGCCCCTTCTGTTGTTTTTACCTGTAGGAGTTCACTGGGGGGCTGCTGGCATTTCTCCTCCATCTCCCACATGAGGCCTCCAAGAGAGGAGAGCTCCTCAGAGAGCCTGGCCAGGTGCTCTTCGGTTTTCCTTGCAATCTCCTTCTCCACCTCTTCCAGCTGGGACAGCAGACACTTCTCTTGTCTGTTCAGAAAGGAGTGCAGTTCTTTGAATTGTTCCTTTGTCTTTTCCATCTGCGCTTTTGTTTGTTTCTGCAGTAGGCAGGGAGAAAGGAGGGAAAACAAGGATTATGGCATGGCATTGAATGGAAAAGCTTGACTGGGGGGCGGATTCATTTCATATATTGTTTTAGAGGAGACCTTGATGGATCCTCAACTGTCAGAAGGACACAGAAGTGAGTTCTAGAGCAAATCAAGCCTAAAATGTCTCTGGAGACAAAAATGACAAAACGGATCTGTCTTAGTTTGGGCATATCCTAAGGTAGTGATGGCGCACCTTTTAGAGAATGAGTGCCCAAACTCATTTTCGTAAAGTGCCAATATAGCAATTTTTCATAAAGTGCCAATATGGCAATGTAACCTGAATATAGGTGGCTGTGAAGTTGGGTGCCCAGAGAGGGCTCCGAGCGCCACCTTTGGCACCCATGCCATAGGTTCGCCAACAGTGTCCTAAGAGGTAAGGCTTTTGTAGAAAAAAGCCATAAATGCTGGCAAAGAAGGCAGCGGGAAATGAGGAAGACCCAAATATGAGGTAGATTGACTACATCAAGGAAGCCATTTGACCTGAATTTTCAAGAGCTGCGCAGAGAGCTATTGAGGATAAGAGATTTTGGAGATCTCTGATTCATAGTGCTGCATGTAACAGCAACAGTGACCTATCAGGCAGCTCTAAATAAAAGGTGTGGTATGAAGCAGGGCTGCCCCATTTCTCTGGGTCCTTCTCATTTTATGTTACATTTTCCACATGTTGCTTTAAGAAATGGTGCCCTTCTTAGGCATATTGACACTTACAATTAGCTTTTGGCTTTCTTCTCCTGTTTCTGCTTTGCATGCTACAATTTTTGCTCTGTCTTCTTCCAGAAGCTCCAGGTGTCTACAGAAAACACCCTGGAAGGAAAAGAGAAATCCATTTTGAATTCTGAAGCCAAGAATGAAAAAATGCATGTTTCCTTCTTGCCCCTTTGGAAGCCTTCAAAGGATAGCTTGCCTTAAAACATGGCTATTTCACCAGGCCTTCCCAATGAGGCTGAGATTATAACACCTGCTCAACCTTGCTGTCTTTTCCACCTTATAAATCTAAATTCAACTGTATTTTAATATTAAGTTTCTCTTTTCTCATTATTTACTACTCAATTACTTTGCTTTCTTTTTGTTATTAGATTATTGTTTTCCTTATATTGTAGCTTATTGTTGTTAGGCCAGTTGGGCGGGACACAAATATAATAATAAATAAATAATACAAAGAAATCCGTAAGTTGAGTGATGGCAACTGGACTTCTTTTTCTTGAGAGACTAAAAGGTTTTGCTGCTCATCCAAACAGCTTCATCAGACTGAAGAAAGCTAGTTGTCATTCCTCCATTTTACACAGTAGTTCACTTTTCACAGTACCCTGGTATGAATGGGCTCATAAGATGGGCAATGGCCTAAATAGGCTTGTTAGGTGGACAATAGCCGCCCTATGGTGCAAGTCCCACCTTTACAACCTTCCCAACACCCACAAAGAAATAAATTCATGGAGGGGAGGCCTCTCTTTGCACCCTCCAAGTTGGTTCTGATGCCCACTTGGCATAATCTTCTGGCCCTGAAATTTGAGGTGGGTGGGTGAGACTGCGATGTTGATGGGTTTTTTTTCCTGTGTCCTTAAGAAAAAGGCTGTCTGAAGCTGCATTTCAAGTTTCAAAGGGAAGTACCATTTTCATGATAATGTATGTTAAATCTTCCCTCCCTCCCTTCCTAAGAATTCAGGGTACACAATTATTTCCCCTCCGGCTCCAGCATGCAGCTTTCCTCCCGCTTGGCATGGGTGTGCGCCTGTGCGTGTGCGAAGGGGATGAGGAGGCCTTTTACTCCTTCCTTCGCAGGATGCTAAACTTGCTATTTTTTTAAAATATATACAGTAGTAATAAAATGACGGTGGGTCAGGAAAGGGAGGTATTATTGGCAGACTGCGCCCCCGCCTTGATGGGGCTCTGGCTACCTTGTAGTCCTGGGCGGCTTCCTCCAGAGGAACCACATCGTGAATCCTGTGCTCTTTGGATCGGTCGCAAACCACACAGATGGGGGCCTCGTCCGCCTTGCAGAAAAGCTTCAGGGGCTCCTGGTGCTTCCCACAGACTCCCCTCTTTCCCTCGGTGGGGGTCGATTCCCCTTGAAGACGGAGCTTCTTCGTTAATTCCGCAACATTTGCCAGCTGCCGATTGGGGATGATGAGGTTCCTTCGGACTTGTTCTCTGCATTGAGGGCAGGAAACCTCTTCCTCCTCCGACCCTTCCCAGCACTGGGCCAAGCAATCTCGGCAGAAGTTGTGTCCGCATCCTGTGATCACCGGATCCTTGAAATAATCCAGGCAAATGGAGCAAGTGGCTTCCTCGCCAAGACCTTGGAGGGAAGCAGCGGCCATTTCAACTCCCACGCAGAAGTGAACGGAGTAGTTTCACTTTCCTCCCTTTCAGCAACAGGGAGTTTCTCTTCCTGTAAATTTGAAAAGGGCGCCAAGAGGTGGAAGAACAGCTGCAGGAAAATAAGTCTCTTATTTATTCAGTTTTCTACCACCCATCTGGCAGAAAGCCACTCTGGGGACACCCTGGGACCGGGCAGCTTGCCCAAGGCCACGCAGGCTGACTCTTCTCACCCTCGGGAGGGACACAGTGGGGAATCGAACTCCCAAACAGATACTGGGCAATCTTCAAACCACACCATAGCTTGCAAGTAGAAGTGGACCTTCGTATAACAAGCAGTTTGTTTAACACAATCCTCTTAAGGGGAAAAATTCTGGAGAGAGGGGAAAATCGCTTAACAGAATCGCCTGTGGGGTAAATCTGTGCAACATAAAAATGGTCACTATTAGGGACTACTCTGTTTTCAATGCATTCCTATGGGAAATTTGTACAAGGAAAATCTGCTTAACAGATTTTCATTTGGAACGAATTAATTCCTTTATACAAGGTGCCACCGTTATGTATTTCTCCTTCTCTTAAATCCGCTCCTTTCCTTTTTCAGATACACCCGCCTTCGCTGTGCCTTTTCCTCCCCTCCCCTCCTTGGATCTCGACCATGGGATGATGATGACCTGATGATGATGTATTTGGAGGAAGAGGAAACTCCACCTCCTCTCTTTCTTTGAAGGCGGGAAAAAGTGATCTGGACAGGGGGAGAGAGATGGCGGCTCCGACCCTGCAGGGCCTTCTCCAGGAAGCCATTTGCTCTCTCTGCCGGCACCATTTCAAGGATCCGGTGCTCATTATCGAGTGCGGGCACAACTTCTGCCGAGCCTGCCTGGCCCAGTGCTGGGAAGGGTCGGAGGGCGAAGAGGTCCCCTGCCCTCAATGCCAAGAACGGGTCCGAAGGAGCCTCATCATCCCCAACCAGCAGCTGGCCAACATGGGGGAATTAACCAGGAAGCGCCCTTTTCCAGGGGAAACGCGCGAAGGGAAGGGGGGAGTTTGCGGGAAGCACCGGGAGCCCCTGAAGCTTTTCTGCAAGCAGGACGAGACCCCCATCTGTGTGGTTTGCGACCGATCCAAAGAGCACCGGGATCACGACGTGGTTCCTCTGGAGGAAGCCGCCCAGGACTACAAGGTAGCACAAAAGGTTTTTTTGCAGTAATAATTCAAGGCGGGGAAGGAGGGAGCTGTTAATAATACTTCTGGATTGTTGATGAGAGAGTGTTTTTACTTGTAAATTCATTTAAAGAAATGCCTGGTTTAAGGTTCTAGGAGGGAGAGATTCTACTTTCCTCCCCACCGGGGCACACACATATTGTACTTGAAATCCCATGCCAAACCAAAGGAAACCGTGAATCTTGATTAGGAATGGAGATGTAAAGCCCCCCCCCCCAAAAAAAACATTTTTTGGGGGGGGGGGGAATGGGTTTCTTTTCCATCTTTTTCCTGACTCCTTTTAGGTTTTTTTCCTGAAAAAATGAAAAAAAGAAAAATTCTGTTTGTAATAATTGTTTGGATACACTATATTTTAATATGCAAGTTATGATCATTTTATGCCAAGTCAAATCGTCCATAGTCATCTTCCTAATGTAACAGAATAATATTCAAGCTGCAAAGGGGGAAGTGCTAATGTAGTTTTTTTTTTCAATTTTTCTGAAAATTTCAGTTTTTTTACAGAAAAAAGCGAGGGGGGGGACAGTTTTTTTTTCCAAGCTTCAAAATTTCTGGAATGTTTACATCTCAAATTAGGAGGAGTTGTGGACCCTTCCTAAAAAAATCTCCATTGATTCTGGCTTCTAAGAGATACAGCCCACTGAGGCATGATTTCCTCTGCACATTTTTCCTTAGGAGCAGGGGTGTGTGAATACAGTAGGACCCCGGTATCCACTGGGGATTGGTTCTAGACGTTCCCGTGGATAATGAAAACCGTGGATAAGAGAACACCTGCCCACCCACCCCCAAACTGCTGTCTCCTAACAGTAGCTTGCTCTATGACTGCTGTTCGTGACAGTACTTATTTTATTTTTATTTTAGAGTATTTTTACCCCGCCTTTCTCCTTGGAAAAGGACCCAAGGTGGCTTATGGTAATGAGGGATAATACACAGTCCAGTACAATTAAGACATGTTCAAGTATTTGAGAAAAAGGAATTGAAGGACATCTTAAAGCATTAATAAGACAACATTACATTAAAACAACACGGTTATAAGTAGTCATAAAGCACAAAGTCTATGTGAACCCATGGATTCATATAAAATACACATAGTAGTCCACCATTCAGGGAAAGCTTGCCTGAAGAGAAAGGTCTTTGCCTGTTAGCTTTACAGATGCTATTCTTGACAATAGCTTGCTTTACAGCTGCTGTTTGTGACAACAGCTTGCTTTGTGGCTGCTGAATTATTTAATTTTTTTCCTCTGCCAACCGTGGATAACTGAATCAGTGGATAATGAATCAGTGGATACGGGGGTCCTACTGTATATGTGTGAGAGAGTGAGACAAAGGACTCCTAGGACAACTTTCCTTTGAAGCATAAAGAGGAGCTTCAGGTTGAGTATTTGTAGGCGGCTGGCTCTTCTATGTCTAGGAATTGGCCATCCTTATTTCCTGAAGGGATTGTGTTGCCCCAGACAAACCCAGTGCACAACTTGGGGATTCTCCTGGACTCACAACTCCGGCTTGAAGAGGAGGTGGCAGTTGTGGCCAGGAGGGTCTTTGCACAACTTTGTGTGGTGTGCCAGTTGCTCCCTTTCCTGCACCGGGAAAACCCTCCAAACAGTTATGCGGGTCCTTGTTACCTCCTGCATAGACGATTGCAACATGCTGTACATGGGGCTACCCTTGAAGAGTATTTGGATGCTACAGCTGGCCCAGGAGGCAGCGGCGTTGGATATTCTTGCTGCCTCGAGATCGGCACATGTAAAATCTTAATGTTACAGGAGGTCCACTGGCTGCCAATTTGCTTTCCGGTCCAATTCAAGGTGTTGGTTATCACCTTTAAAAGCCTATATGGTTTGAGACCAGGTTCCCTGAAGGACCGTCTCATTCCCAGTATGTCAACTTTTCCCACCCAATTGTGAGAAATTTGAAGTTGTAGTTCTGTCTGCTTGCCTGGGGTGGAACAAGCAGCCATCACCCCTGGGGATAGTTAACATCATAGATTGTCTTCACCACTTTCTCCTAATAATTGTTTATACAGTGGTACTTTGTATAAAGGAATTAATTTGTTCTAAATGAAATTATGTTAAGCAAATTTTCCTTTATACAAATTTCCCACAGGAATGCATTGAAAAGAGAGTGATCCCGTTTTTATGTTGTACAGATTTGCCCCATAGGCGATTCTGTTAAGCAAATTTCCCCCATCTCTAGGATTTTTTTATGTTGTACAAATTTTATGTTATACACACCATTTGTTATACAAGGGTCCACTGTATATTGTTAGTTCTGGATGGATTTTAAATTCTTTTTATATCCACTCTTTTATTGTGTTTTATATTGCAAATCGCCTAGATCCCCTCTGGGGAGATGGCCGGTGACAAATCTAAATACAGTGGTACCTTGTATAAAGGAATTAATTCGTTCCAAATGAAACTCTGTTAAGCAAATTTTCCTTTATACAAATTTCCAATAGGAATGCATTGAAAACGGAGTAATCCCTAATTGCGACCATTTTTATGTTGTATGGATTTGCCCCATAGACAATTCTGTTAAGCAAATTTCCCCTATCTCTGGAATTTTTTATGTTGTAGAAATTTTATGTTATACAAACTGTTTGTTATATGAGGGTCCACTGGAAATAGAAATAGAAATAGGAAGCAGGAAAGGCCCATTAACCAGGGTAGGGGGGGTGGGGATCCAGCTCGTGCTTCAATTCTCCTTTGCTAAATTAAACATGACTTTCTCTTTTCCATTTAGGATCTGTTCCGGAGACACCTGCAGCTTCTGGAAGGGAAGAAAGCCAAAATTTTAACCTATGAAGCAGAACTAGAAGAAGAAAGCCAAGAGTTACTTGTAAGCTTCAGTATCCCTGGTGTAAAGGCAGTAGTGATACAAAAGGAGACAAACCCAAAGCCATGAGGCAGCCCGGCTTAGTAGCAGATCTCTTATTTAGAGTTTGTTTGTTAGTTAGTTTATTGAATTTTTATACAGTGGTCCCCCGCCCTTTCGTGCTTCATATACTGCGGTACAGTAACCAGAACCGGAAAGGCATCGGGAGCAGAGCGCCATGCCGGGGCTCCAGCTGATTAGCACTGGGGTAGGGGTGAAAAACCTTTATTTCTCCACCCCAGTGCCGATCAGCTGGAGCATGGGGGAGGGGAAAAAAAGGTTTTAAAAGCCCAGGCTTTTAAAACTTTTTTCCCCCTTCCCCACACCCGGGCTCCAGCTCATTGGCACTGGCGTGTGGAAACAAAATATTTTTCTTCCCCACCACAACGCCAATGAACTGGAGCCTCGGCATCGCACGCTGCTCCCCGTGCCCGGGGTGTCTAAAAGTCTTCCAGCAGCCCAGGCAAGCGGTGGTGGCGGGGCAGATCCACCACTGCCACTTTGCAAGGGCTGCTCGAATGTTTAAAATGTCTTTAAGCAATGGAGCCATGTGCTTGGCTTTGTTGCTTTAAGGCAGGGGTGTCCAAACTTTGGCTCTCCAGATGTTTTGGATCACAACTCCCAGAATTCCAAGCCTGTATTGCCAATGACAGAGGACTGTGGGAGTTATGGTCCAAAACATCTGGAGGGCCAAAGTTTGGACACCACGACTTTAAGGCATTTTAAACTTTGCGCCGTCGCCCCCCAGCCGCCCCGACCTGCATCCGCAATATTGTGGATTTTCAATCATCGCGGGTCCCTAACCCCCACGATAGACGGGGGGGTGTTACTGTACCTTCTACCTGGTTCAAGGCCGTTTGCCATGTTAGGTCATCGTTGTGGTTGTTGCATGATGTCAATTCCTCTCCGATGCATGGGAACCCTAAGAAAGACTGACCTTCAAATTGGCCTGTACTCTGGTTGTCTTTTGTAGACTCAAGGCTGTGGTTCCTGTAGGGCAGGGGTCCTCAAAGTTTTCAAACAGCGGGCCGGTCCACCACGCCCCAGACACCACTGGGGGCCAGACCACAGTGGGTGGGGGGAGTAGGGGACCTTGCTGTAGCCCTCCCACTTTGAATGCCCCACTAGCCAGCATGCTGATCATCTGGGCGGTAGTTTGGGGGAGTGGGAGAAGTGACATAGCCCACTGCTTTGAACTGCCTCAGCAATAGAAGCAGCTGCGGAGGCTGGCTTGCTCGCAAAGCAGGGGGTAGGTGGGGGGGTTGCAATTGGTCCCAGGGGCCGGATTCAGGACCTTGGGGGGCCGCATCCGGCCCCGGGGCCTTAGGTTGAGGACCCCTGCTGTAGGGACTCATCTCTAATTTTGTCTTCCACTTTTGCTGCTACCTTCAAGTTTTCCTAGGCATTACTGTCCCTGCCATGCTATCTTGCCCAAAATAGGATGTGGCCAAAGTAAGATAGCCTCAGTTCCATCTTTTTTGCCTCCAGAGATAATTCTGGCTGAATTTGTTTTAGGACTGAGTTGTTCATTAGTTTGACAAACTAGGGTTCCTGGAAGACTGCACCAGATTTCAAAGGGATTTTTCCCTCTGTCAGTCTTCTTTGACTGCTACCACACTTTATATTCGAAATGCCTTTTCCTTAAAGACAAATGGCCTAAAAAAATCACTGTCCGCTTTTCAAATAGCTTTTTCTGAAGAGCCCCCTTGGCCACACCCATTTTTGACTGCTGTGTCGGTTTTTCTTGCGACGACCACTGGGGTTGGTGTTTTTATAAATCGTTTCCTGCACCCCCTTATAAAGCCATTTGGTTGTATTTGTGGACATACTGCGCCGCCTTTTTTCGGTTTCCCCCCGTTTCTGCTGTTTCCCTGTCATAGTTTAAAGCAGTGCAGCCAAGTGCGAACAGGGAATAGAATAGAATAGAATAGAACAGAATAGAGAATAGAGTTTTTATTGTCATTATGCATATGCAAGATATGCAGCAGCCGCTGAAGTGCGGGCTGCCACGTGACCGCGGGAGGAGATAAGGCGGTGCAAACTAAAAAGCGGCTGCTTAAGGAAGTGTGGTACATCCCAGGTTTTATACTCATGCATAGTAATTGGGAATACAAGTGTGTGGATGATCTTGATATTGGTCCCCAGTGGCACACCCCTGCTTTTAGTAATCTTTTCTAATCCTTTCATTGCTGTCCTTCTGAGCCTCACTTTGGCTGCAGGCTCCATTTGGAGATGCCTGAACCAAGGGATACAACATCTTTAACTTTAAATTTCTTTGTTGTCAACATTGAAGTTCAGCAGTTTTTCTATTTTTGACTTCTTCGTGTTCAACTGCAGTCCTGCTTTGCCACTTTCTTCCTTCACTTCCAACAGAAGTCATTTCAAATCATTGTTGCTTTCTGCCAGTAAATTTTTTTTGCATATCTTAAACTACTGATGTAGAAGAAATGGAGAAAGAGACTGGAGGACTGGCTAAACGTGACTTGATTCTAGCCAATAGAGATGGATTTGTAGAGGGAATGCCAGTAAAGGGAACTCTGGGGAAGAGTGGCTTATATTCTACTAGAATTCTTGATTTCAAAAGAAACTAGAGAGTTGGCACATATGTATACTGGGTTTTTTAAAAGAACCAGTTTTAATAAAATGAGAAGAAGGGTTGGTAAGGTCCCACGGCAGGAGATTTTAACCAGAAAAGGAGTCCAAGAAGGGTGGGGGTTTCTAAAAAAGGAAATTCTATACGCACAAATATAAGCAGTTCCAACAAAAAAGGTAGAGGAAATTTAAAAAGGCCAGCGTGGCTTCACAGAAAGCTCAGTGAAGACCTGAAAACAAAACAAAAAAGGACGTGTATAGGAAGTAGGAAGAAGGCCAAGCCACCATGGTAGAGTACAGACAAGTAGCAAGGAATGGCAGTTAAGGCATTAGGAAGGCAAAAGTGGGAATGAGCTGAGGTTAGCTAGAGACACTAAGAGCATTGGAACCCAACCTGGGGGACGGGACCCCTTGGGGGGGGTCGAATGACCATTTCACAGGGGTCGTCATGAGGCAGTGAAGAAAAAGGCACAAACGGCTTGAGTCTGGAGGAGGGGGGGAGGAAGGGGGGGAAAGAGTGAGTTGCAGCTTGATAGGTTGGAGGGAATGTCAGTCAGTGGCACCGGAGGCTGCAATTGGCTGAGGGTGCCTTTAGAGCAGGCATGTCCAAAGTCAGGCCCGGGAGCCAAATGCAGCCCGTTTTCAAATTTTGAGTGGCCCGATGCCTCTTCTCACCACCGGCTCAGCCTGTCATGCATCCCCATCAGCTAGCCCCTCCCCATACTGGATGGAGATGTCAGCTTGCTGTTTTATGGTTTGCCTGCCCTCCCTGCCTCTGTCCAACCCCAGCCACCTGTCCAGCCTACCCGCCCCGGCCCTGGCCCCTGTTGCTGCAGCATCCCCCCCATATTCTTGCATGCTATAGAGACTTGTCCAATGTCTGGCCCAGGGGCCAAATGTGGCTGAATGGTTGGCCCCCACACATTTTCACTTCACCAAATCTGGTCCTCCTTGCAAAAAGTTTGGACGCCCCTGCTATAGAGGGAAGTTCTCTATGGCCCCTGTGGCAGTGGCCTGCCAAAGGGGGCTTGTGGCCTCTTCCAGGCAGGGCAAGGGGGTCACCACAACATGTGGAACTGTATTAAAGCCCCGTGACGCAGTGATTAAATGCTTGTACTGCAGGTAAAACTGTGCTCATGACCTGGGGTTCAATCCTAGGTAGGAGGCTCATGGTTGACTCATCTTTCCATCCTTCCAAGGTTGGTAAAATGAGTACCCAGCCTGCTTGGGGGGGGGGCAATGTGTAGCCTGCATACTGTAATTAAACTGCAAACCACCCAGAGACCACTTGAAGTGGTATGGGCGGTATAAAAGCAGAATACTTTGCTTTGCTTTAAAAAGGGTCATGGCATTAGGAAGGTTGGGAACCACTGCCTTAGTGTGTCAAGGCATGCATCCAAGAAGAGAGATAGAAACTTATAAACACTTAATAAAAGGGCATTTTAAAATTGGTTTATTTTAATATAATAATAATAATAATAATAATAATAATAATAATAATAATAATAATAATAATAATAATAATAATAATAATAATAATAATAA
>JAHTLZ010000276.1:153117-186638 GCA_023846285.1 Phrynocephalus versicolor | reverse complement strand
AATAATAATAATAATAATAATAATAATAATAATAATAATAATAATAAAAAATAACTTTATTTTCATGCCCCCTTTCTCCATGAAAGTGTCTCCCCAATGTGTGGCAGCTGTGAAGAAGGCCAATTCCATGCTAGGGATTATCAAGAAGGGGATTGAAAATAAAACAGCCAACATTATAATACCATTATACAAAACAATAGTAAGGCACCACCTAGAGTATTGTTTACAATTCTGGTCACCGCATCTCAAGAAAGACATAGTGGAACTGGAAAAGGTGCAGAAGAGAGTGACTAAAATGATTACTGGGCTGGGGCACCTCCCTTATGAAGAAAGGCTAAAACATTTGGGCCTTTTTAGTCTGGAAAAAAGGCGCTTGAGGGGGGATATGATTGAGACGTACAAAATAATGCAGGGTATGAGTCAAGTGGATAGAGGGAAGCTCTTCTCCCTCTCCCAAAATACCAGAACTAGGGGACATACACTCAAATTGAGTGCTGAGAGAGTAAGAACTGACAAAAGAAAATATTTTTTCACCCAGCGCGTTGTAAGTCTATGGAACTCCCTGCCACAGCATGTGGTGATGGCATCTGACCTGGATGCCTTCAAAAGGGGATTGGACAGATTCCTGGAGGAAAAGTCCATCACGGGTTACAAACCATGATGTGTAATTTCTAGGCTTTAAACCAGGGTACTTCAAGGGCCAGATGCAGGGGAGTGGAATCAGGAGACAGATATCTAGTCTCATGCGCTCCCAAACGCATCTGGTGGGGCCGCTGTGAGATACAGGAAGCTGGACTAGATGGGCCTTTGGCCTGATCCAGCAGGGCTCTTCTTATGTTCTTATGTCCCCAAAGGGACCCAAGGCGGCTTACAGTACTAATTCAATACAATTAAAATATTAAAGTCAAGACAAATATGTTGAAGATAACATTAAAATATTTAAAATACTAAAGATAACAAAATATCTTTAATATTAAAATATTAAGGATAACAAAAACATTTAAAAACAACAACAATAAAACACTATTAAAAACAATACTAAAACAATAGCAGCAGCAGAGTTTAAAAGGCCCCCAGCCAATAAGACTGAATATTAAGATGTTATAAATAAAAAATTTATAAAAGGCTGGAGACTCAGAAGGCTTGCCTAAATAAAAAAGTCTTAAGGCTTCGTTTAAATGTTCCCAGGGAGGAAGCAGTTCTCAGCTCAAAGGGGAGGGAATTCCACAATACAGTGGTACCTTGTATAACGTAATTAATTCGTTCCGAATTAAATTACTTTATACAAGTTTTACGTTGTACAAATTGTCATTTCCCATAGGAATGCATTGAAACTGGATTTAATCCGTTTCAATGCATTCCTATGGTGGGTTTTTTGGGCAACAGGGGGCGGTTTTTTTGGGCGACGGGGGCGGGCGGGCGGTGGACAGGTCCCAGGTAAGGGTGCCCCTCCTCTCCCCTCCTCTCCCCTCCTTCCTTCCCTCTTTCCCCAGCCGGCCGCAGGTGGTCGGACGGAGGTGGTCGCGGGGGTGGGGGGAGGGAGTGGGGTGCGCCGCTTGGCCTGGGGCGGGGGTTGGGGGACCGCACCGGGAATTCCCCCCCTCACCTCTTGCCGGAGCCCCGGGCCGCCGCCTCGCTTGGGTCTCTCTCTCTCTCTCTCTCTCTCTTACACACACACACACACACACACACACACACACACAGGCGTTGCCGCGTCTCCGTCCCTCCGACCCTCCCCCCTTTCGAGTGCCCCAGTTGGCACCCCCGCCGCCGCCCGCCCAACCTGCCGGCCCCAAAAAGCAGGCGTATTGGTCCCACTATTGAGAACACCCTATTCCTTGCACTTCCCTGGGTGGCGACACTCGTAGAAGGGCCTTCTCCAATGACCTAAAAGGGGATGGACCAGATTATATGGAAGTAGGTGATTTCTCAGTTATCCTGGTCCTGAGCTGTATAGGGCTTTAAAAGTCATCACCAGCCCGGAATTTGGCCCAGAAATGAATGGGCAGCCAATGCAGCTGCTGGAGAAGCGGCCCAACAGAGTCGAACAGCCTACCTCCAGCAACTACATGGACCACCACATTCTGTACCAGTTATAGTTTCCGAGCTGTCTTCAGAGGCAGCCCCATGGAGAGGGGATGGGCCGGTTCCAGAGGTAATGGGACTACATGTGACTGCCTTGGGACCTTGGAGTTCTGCACCCGTTACCAAAATATTTTTATTTTTCCGTTTTCTTTCTTTTGCTTTTCCTTTTTTGATCTATAACAGCTGTCTTGTATTCTAGAGGTGAAACATTTTTTTTGTGGAATGCTGAGGGCAAAAGCCTGCATGTTCATACATAGGAGACAGCATAAGGCAGGGGTGCCCAAACTTTTTGTAAGGAGGGCCAGATTTGGTGGCTGAGAATGTGTCAGGGGCTGGTTGCTCCCCAACCCTGCCACCCCACTGCAAGCCCCACCTACTTTCTTTTAAAAAAACATGGGGTGAAGGAGGGGGAGGGAGGGGTGGGCCAGCCAGTCGCGGGCCACTCAGACTGGCCTGACAGGCCAGATTTGGCCCCCGGGCCGGACTTTGGGCAGGCCTGGCATAAGGGAACATTTGGGATGAAAATGTATATTTTGTGGGGTGAACAGCGAGGGAGTCTTGGGGTCTAGGAACACTAAGGACCGTGTTTTCCCCTGGAATCATGTGCAATCTGACATCTACATAAAGACACCCATCAAAGGAGGGTAAAAACTGAAAGTATTTTCAAAAAGACAAAGAACAAACCCTGTAAGTCAGGCATGTCCAAACTTCAGCCCTCCTGATGTTTTGGACCACAACTCCCAGAATTCTAAGCTTAGATTGCCAATGACAAAGGACTGTGGGAGTTGTGTTCCAAAACATCTGGACGGCCAAAGATTGGACCTGGCTGCTGTAGGTAGCGACTCTAAATATAATCCCTCTGATTTGCTGCTGTTGCTACAATATTTCTGTTGTTGTTACTGCTGTCTACAAATTCCAGCCAGTGTAAACAGTACTAGGGGATTGTGGGAGCACTAGAGGATTGTGGTAAGCAGTACTAGGGGATTATGAGCAATAGAAGACTGGATGGCCTGAAGTCCCAGCTCTGGTGTCATCTATTTCCTCCTTTCTGAACTCCTGTTGCAGAAACAAACACAATCAGAGATGGGGAAGACGAAGGAACAATTCAGAGAACTGATCTCCTTTTTGAACAAACAAAGGAAGCTTCTGCTGTCCCAGCTGGGAGAGGTGAAGAAAGAGATTGCGAGGAAAAGGGAGGAGCACCGGGCCGGGCTCTCCGAGGAGCGCTCCTCTCTTGAAGGTCTCATCCGGGAGATGGAGGAGAAATGCCAGCAGCCCCCCAGCGAACTCGTACAGGTAAAAACAACAGAAGTAGCTCACACTGCTCTCTGGGGTGTGTGTGTGTGTGTGTGTGTGTGTGACAACACCCTGGAAGCAAGAGAAATACATATGTAAATCATCAGCCAATCCTATCAGGACGGCGGGGGATCGTATGGTATAAAAAGGGTGGAGCCTGGTCTGTGACTTGTTGTTGAGTGTTAAGAGTTGAGAGCTGAGAGAGCACAGCTCTGTTAGAGTTCAGGCAGGCAGGTTAGGTGTCAGGGCTTTACTGTTTACTGTTTATTAAAGACAGGGAGGCTTGAAGATTTGATTTAATCTATTCTATATTTAAGGCAACACATACCAACTTCAGTCATTGTTGTATATTTTTTTTTCAATAAACATAATCATTATTTTTTTTATACATCTGAGTCTGTCCCAGTTCATAAGGCGACGATTTAAAAGGTGACAGCATTACCAAGTGGATCCTGTGAAGATTAATAAGTTGGTTCCCTACACTTCACATTTTCATCATAATTACACGTTGGAAAAGGGAGGTGTCGTCACAGGAGGAAACCACTCCTAAAATGCTTTTTATCATTCCACCTGCAAAAGGAATAAAGGGAACCAACTTGAGTAGCTGCAGGAGCATCAAGACAAAAAGGACAGTACATTTACACCGGATTAAATATTGGTGGAAACACTTGGCTTTTTTCATTACTCTGCCAATGCTTGGATTCCAAACCAGGAACCAAGAGTTGATTGTTTGGCCCCTCTCGGAAGAAAGACACTGGAATAGCTTGTCTGATTCAGCAGAATGTCTCTCATTCACTGCTTCAGACTCAAGGAGCCTCGTGGCGCAGTGGTTAAATGCCTGTACTGCAGGTAAAACTGTGCTCACGACCTGGGTTCAATCCCCGGTAACAGGCTCAAGGTTCACTCAGCCTTCCATCCTTCCGAGGTCGGTAAAATGAGTACCCAGCTTGCTGGGGGGGCAATGTGTAGCCTGCACACTGTAATTAAAATTGTAAACCGCCCAGAGACCACTTGTAGTGGTATGGGGCGGTATATAAGCAGAACACTTTGCTTTGCTTTGCTTCAAGGATGGCAAACACCCAGCAAGACATATCTGTGTTGCTATGTGCCAGAGGGGCCAGATGGGTGGGATATCATCATCATCATCATTATCATCATCATCAAGTGGCTTCCTTTAGGAAGTTGGTCCCTCTTGTATTCCGTCTTCTTTTCCTGCTGCTTTCCACCTTTCAGCTTTAACTGTCCAGTTTTCATACGCGTGCATGATGATCAGAAATAAAAGTGCGTGGATGGATGATCTTGGTCTTTGTCTCCAATGACAATTCTCTACCGTATTCTCGAAGGTTTTTACGGCCAGGATCTGACAGCTGTTGTGAGTCTTTTGGGTAGTTTGGCCGTGTTCTGGAAGATTTCGTTCCTGACGTTTTGCCAGACTCTGTGGCCGGCATCTTCCGAGGGCAAGGAGCTCGGGGAGATCACAGCTAACAAGTCCTTACATTTGATTATCTTCTCTAATTCCTCCATTGCTGCCCTTGAACATAAGGACATAAGAAGAGCCCTGCTGGATCAGGCCAAAGGCCCCTCTAGTTCACCTCCCTGTATCTCACAGTGGCCCCACCTGATGCCTCTGGGAGCGCATGAGACTAGATCTCTGTCTCCCGATACCACTCCCCTGCATCTGGCCCTTGAATTAACCCCGGTTTTAAGCCTGGAGATTACACATCTCCATCATGGTTTGTAACCTGTGATGGAATCTATCCAATCCCCTTTTGAAGGCATCCAGGCCAGATGCCATCACCACATCCTGTGGCAGGGAGTTCCACAGACTAACAACACGGTGGGTGAAAAAATATTTTCTTTTGTCTGTTCTTACTCCCCCAGCCCCCAATTTGAGTGGATGTCCCCTAGTTTTGGTATTTTGTGAGAGGGAGAAGAGCGTCCCTCTATCCACTTGACTCATGCCCTGCATTATTTTGTATGTCTCAGTCATATCCTCCCTCAGGCGCCTTTTTTTCTAGACTAAAGAGCCGCAAATGTTTTAGCCTTTCCTCATAAGGGAATTCTCTGTGTTCTGATTTCTGGGCTGAAGTCTCTCTTTGGATTGATGCCTGAACCAAGGTAGACAAAATCTTTCACTGTTTTGGTTTCAGATTCTATCCATTTTAAAAAAGCTGCTCTTAGATTATGAATCTGTTATCTTGAATGCAGTGGGCTGACAGTGGAATCAGGAGGGCTGGTATGTCTAACCATAGACTGATGTGGGAAAGGCACTGAATACTCTTTTCTCTTTTTTTCCTCTCTAGGATGTTAGAGCCCTCTTGCAAAGGTAAATGACTCACTTAGGTGTGTACTCACTTTTGCTGCCAGCGATTTAGACATTAATGGCTGTGTGTTGTGTTATTGGGAGGGGACAGTACATTTACGCTGTTATACAAGCTGTATACTCACTGCTTTACATTGTAGCCAAGTGTCATTTCTCCAGTGTTGTCACATGAAGATATTTATGAAATGTGAGGGATGTACTCACTTCTGTGATACACTGTATATATAGAAACTTTCTTTCTCTCTCTCTCTCTCTCTCTCTCTCTCTCTGTGTGTGTGTGTGTGTGTGTGTGTGTGTGTGTGTGTGTGTGTGTGTGTAAGATTTATTTATCTGTCTGTCTAGATTCAAAAACAGATGTACCTGTATATATGTCTTTTTCTTTTTAAACTTCAAGGGCCCTAGGTGGCCTGGGTGGCTGGAAAAATGCCCTTTGGGGATCCCGCGCCGGTTGCCCACACCCCCGGTGAGGTGCAGGTGGGTGGTGGGCGCTCTTGGAAAAGGGCTCTCGGCCGCGGAGCCAAGCACTCGGCTCTGCGTCTGAAAGCCCTTTTGGCATCACGAGCTGCTTGCCAGCACCCAGAGGGGATGGGGAGAAGTGACGTACGACATCTCCAGAGGCAAGCCCTGGGCTCCAGCTGATTGGCGCTGGGGTGGGGAAGAAAAACCTTTTCCGCCCACCCCAACGCCAATCAGCTGGAGCCCGGCACTTGGGGAAATGGGGGAAGGTTTAAAAAGCCCCCAAACCTTCCCCCCTCCCTCAAGCCTTTTCTGGGTACTGCGGTCCCGTGAGATAGCGGGACCGCAATATGTGAACTGCAAAAGGGTGGGGGACCACTGTATCTGCTCTAGGGTAGCTGCAGGTTTTTCACCTGTTCTGTTCTGACTGGGATAGGGTGAATGGAGAGGTAGCCTTGTTTTTCCTCTCCCATCAGGTATCAGAAGGAGGATCCATTTCAGAATCCCCTGGCTTTCCCTCCTGAACTGAAGTGGAAGATCTCAGAAGTCTGTGATAGAAATGCTTCACTAGTTGGCACCACGGAGCAGTTCAGAGGTAAGGTAGGCTGCCTGCAAAGACGGCCCCTGGTTTTCAATGAAAGAAAATGAAGTTTTATTTTGTTACCATCGTACATTGCAGTCAAACCAACAAAGCTTCTTTCTTGGTAGCCTGTCTTCTGGTCTCCCCCCCCATCCCCCGAATGCCCCAAACATTGAGTTATTCTCAAACACTGTGGGGTGGGGTGGGAGGAGTAGGTTGATCTTCTTGAAAAAGAGAGTTGACACTGTAGATACAAGTGGGTATGTGCCTTCTTGGGTGTATCAGTTTCCATCCTTTGCACCGGTAGCTGATTTTATCATTTTTAAGAGCGCTCTCAACAGATGCCTGGAGTCTTCTTCAGTTTTCAACCCTCTGGATAATTGGGTATCATAGGCACATACAGTGGACCCTTGTATAACAAACAGTTTGTATAACATAAAATTTGTACAACATAAAAAATTCCGAAGATAGGGGAAATTTGCTTAACATAATCACCTATGGGGAGAATCCGTGCAACATAAAAATGGGATCACTCTGTTTTCAATGCATTTCTATGGGAAATTTGTATAAAGGAAAATTTGCTTAACATAATTTCATTTGGAATGAATTAATTCCTTTATACAAGGTACCACTGTACATTGGCAAATTCACTGCTCGTGCCCAGGAGTGCATTATAATGGATTCTGATATTCTGGAATCAACACATGGCAAATAATGTTACCTTGCCAGGTTTTATTGATCTGCAGTAAATTTACAACAGGAAATTGATTTTTTTCTTGGTATCATTTTTTTCAGGCCATTTTATTAATTGCTTCTGCTTGGAAAATGTCTATAAGAGGATCATTAAAATGTTGTTTGAAGTAATGGAATGGACTGGGCTGCTCCATTAATTAGCGAAGGGATGAAGCAAAAACGTTTCATTGTCTGCACCTTATTTGCACAAACTCTGAAGCCTCTGGCCACCAACCCTCACCAACCCAAATTAAAAGCTGTAAACATAAATGGGAATAAATGGGTCCCTGTGACCCAGGTGGACTTTCCCCTCCTCACCAGATGTGTTTCCTGAAGAAAGAGTATCTACTTCTTCCTTTAACATAGCAGGTTTTTTGATTTCTCCTGGGTCAGCGTATAGATCTGTCTTTTGCTCAGTTCTTCTAACCATAGAACTTGGTATGACTTGAGCCTTGGTAACACGTTATTCCACATCTCGGACCCCCCTCAAGTCCTCACAGAGGTCGGATTTAGACAGTGATTTCTATATAAGATAGGCAGGCAGGCTGAGAGACGGACAGACAGACATGTCAGAGCATTGAGGATAAAATGCTCAGACAGAGTTTTTCAGCTTACAATTAGAAGTCAGTCCAGCTGTGGACAGAAGGAAGTATGGTTAGTGGCCCTTGAAGTGAAGGGAAGTGTCCAAGGACACAGAAGCGAAGCTTAGAAGCGAAGATGCCAAAGGCATATATATATCATAGGATGTTAAAGTACAAAGATGATTGATTGGTGGCTGGCCCTTCGCTTTGCAATCATCTCCTGAGTGAGCTGCACCTTGTACAGTCCCTGCCTGCCTTCAAAAATGCCTTAAAGACCTGGCTTTTCCATGAGGTATTTGGTGACCTTTAATTTAATTTAATTTAATTTAATTTAATCCCTTTTTTTTTTGCTCTATTCCACCATCTTGCCGAAGATCTTTTAGACAGACAGACAGATAGATAGTTTAGATTACATTTTCTTTTTTGTCTGTTTGTTTTTAGTATTAGTATAGCTAATTTATTTATCTACTCCCTTCTTTTATTCCTCTGCTGTTTGCTTGGTGTTAACCACCCAGAGTTCCTCTGGAAGACAGGCGGTATAAAAATAAATAAATAAATATACTGTATGTGGTGCAACATGTTCTTGATGCTGAATAATGAAATGATGCTGGATGATGAAATCCTGAGATGCTGACCTGAATAATATAATGATGCTGACTATGGTGAATTATGCTGTTAATAACGAACTGTTGGCTGATGTGTTCAGAGGAAAAAGTATTGCTAATGAACTGTCAACCCAGCACATTGTTAGTCTATGGAACTCCCTGCCACAGGATGTGGTGATGGCATCTGGCTTGGGTGCCTTCAAAAGGGGATTGGACAGATTCCTGGAGGAAAAGTCCATCACAGGTTACAAACCATGAGGGGAGATGTGTAATCTCCAGGCTTAAAACCAGGGTACTTCAAGGGCCAGATGCAGGGGAGTGGTATCGGGAGATAGATATCTCATCTCGTGCGCTCCCAGACACATCTGGTGGGGCCACTGTGAGATACAGGAAGCTGGACTAGATGGGCCTTTGGCCTGATCCAGCATGGCTCTTCTTATGTTCTTATGTAACACTGTAAATAGACTGCAGAAAAAACCAGCAACTAGTCCAGTAGTGTCCCAACTTTGGCCTTCCAGATGTTTTGGACCACAAATCCACAGCCCTTTATCATTGGCTTGGAATTCTGGGAATTGTGGTCCAAAACATCTGGAGGGCCAAAGTTTGGATACCCCTGAACTAGTCTGTCTTGATTTTCTCTAACCTGGACATCGCTGCTTACTCTGACAATTGATGATTTGAGCTCCCTGACAAGTCATTCCTCCCTCCCATGATGGTTGTTGATAATATTGCCCCACCTTTGTTTATGCACAATCTGCCACTCTCCTTCATTTTTGAGGGAGGAGGTAATGGATCCCAAGACAGGGGGAGCCCCACATATATTTGTAGGGAGATATGTTTGTGTATGATCACATAGACTTTGTGTTTATAACCACTTCCCGTCTTGTGCGATTGCATTGACACCATGTTTTCAATGTTAGTTCCATCGCTCATAACTTTTACATGGAATTTTATTCTCTTTTTAACGGCTCGTGTTCTCTTCTAGCTTTAATGTAATGTTGTCTTTTAAAGCTGTAAGATGTTCCTCAATCCCCTGTTCTCAATACTTGAACATGTCTTAATTGCCCTGGACTGTATATTATCCCTCATTACTGTAAGCCACCTTGGGCCCTTTTCCAAGGAGAAAGGTGGGGTAAAAATACTCTTAAGTAAATAAATAAATACAGTGATGCTGAATCTTGACATCTTTTTGCTTTCACAGATGCATTGTTAACTGGATCCCAACTACAGAAAGGTACATTTCTGGTGTCTCCCTACATTTACAGAAGAGATGGGTGCCTCTTGGTGTGATATATATTTTTTGCATGTACACAATGCTAAATCGTTTGCCTATCCCGTGAAGCGTGGACCCGTAAAATCCATTGCTCACTCGCTCTTTCTGCGGGTCCCCTGTAGAGATGGGCTGCTCCACAGCAGGACTTTGTTGTTGCTCAGCTAAAGGCCTGCCCTAAGTCGTCAGTGTTGTGGACAAAAAGTCACACACAAACAGCGGGAAGCAATGGGGCACGAAAGATCAAAGGGGACAATATATAATTGCCCCTTAAAAATTAACAGTTTTGCTTTTGTGGCTTCCTCCAAGCTGAGCATTTGTCCAGCTTTCCTTGTCAAGGAGCAAGGGAGGCAATATATTGTTACACCTTAAAGATTAACAGTTTTGCTTCTGTGGGTCTGTTAAGAACATAAGAAAAGCCATGCTGGATCAGTCCAAAGGCCCACCTAGTCCAGCTTCCTGTATCTCACAGTGGCCCCACCTATGGGAGCCTATGGGAGCGCATGAGACTAGATATCTGTCTCCTGATACCACTCCCCTGCATCTGGCCCTTCAAGTACCCTGGTTTTAAGCCTGGAGATTACACATCTCCATCATTGTTTGTAACCTGTGATGGACATCTCCTCCAGGAATCTGTCCAATCCTCTTTTGAAGGCATGCAGGCTAGATGCGATCACCACCTCTTGTGGCAGGGAGTTCCACAGACTAAAAACACACTGGGTAAAAAAATATTTTCTTTTGTCTGTTCTCACTCTCCCAACCCACAGTTTGAGTGGATGTCCCCTAGTTTTAGTATTTTGTGAGAGGGAGAAGAGTATCCCTCCATCCACTTGACTCATGCCCTGCATAATTTTGTACATCTCAATCATATCCCCCCTCAGGCGCCTTTTTTTCCAGACTAAAGAGCCCCAAATGTTTTAGCCTTTCCTCATAAGGGATGTGCCCCAGCCCAGTAATCATTTTAGTCGCTCTCTTCTGCACCTTTTCCAGTTCCACTATGTCCTTTTTGAGATGTGGGGACTAGAATTATGCACAATACTCCAGGTGCGGCCTTACTATCATTTTGTTCATGCTGGTAATAAAGGATTCCAGTTTTCAGTGTGCCACAGAGCTGAAACTATTGTTCGCAGTGTCAAAAGTAACTTTTTAAAAATATTCTAACACTGCTGCTGGGTGGTGGTACACTTTTGTTCAGCTTCCCAACAATTCACTGAAGTGCAGGATCCCCACTGGTTGATCCTCATATGGAGTTTTTAGAGGCTTATCTGGAGACTTTATAGTTGGGTGTCATTTGATGTCATTTCCTTAGAGATGTATTTCAGCAGGTCAGTCTCCACCCCATCCATGCCTTGCTTTTGTGTGCAGAAAAGCTCCATGGGGACTTTTGTGGTTCAAACTCCCCTTCCTTAGAATTTCACAGAATAAATCTGTGAGTGTTTTGGGGCCCACAATATTTTCTCATCTCTCCCTCTTTTTTGCCAGCTTGCTGAAACAATCTGACATAGGGCCTCTACACTGATTTTTGGCACTGCATACACATGACACAAGGCTAAAGCAAATGTCAGCAGAGGTCTTTTCTACATGTGGCAAATGAAGTGAGCTGATTTGAGCTCAATAAGGTGCCGTGGAGTACCAGTATGCCATTTGCAAGGACGGAGCAGGGTATGGGTGAGCAAGGCAAGCAGACCATGATGCTTTTTAAAAAAATAAAATCCCTGCAATCTGGTATAGCGTTATGTCAGATTGCAGGAATAATAAAATAAAGCAGGCAGGAGAATTCCCTCCCAGAGAACTGATTCTAATTAATTGCCTCTACATCTGGGTTACAATAAATGGGCTTCTGACAGAGGAATATAATTCCAGAACATATACACTATAAAGTCATCCCCTTCTAAATGAATCTGTATGTGCACATGCCTTGTGTAAATGCCTTTTAAATCAACGCACAACATGCTAAACTCCATTTAATTGGGGGGGGGTGTTGTAGTAGGATTGGGGCTCTCACCCTAGTCAACAATAATTCCTTCTCAGCAGCCTGAATTCATCTACAGACAATCCCCACACAAACACATATGCATAAACAACAGCTCACTCATTATGGGCCACATGATGGGGATTGAGAAATGCCGTCCAGACTCCACCAAAAACCAGAAACAAACTCTGCCCGTGCATTTGTTCTGGCAGGATCTACAATGTAGCACAGGCTAAAATTAATCAATGGTGCCTCGAGGTTTGTTGTCCCCCTCTATTTTATTATACACAATAGTTGGCTTATATAGGTTGAAAGAAATTAAAATGGCTGCTTGTACAAAACACCCGTGGCATTTTAAGGACATGGCCACACCACTGTGGTTCCCTCTCCTCATTCTTCTCACTTTCCTTTGTCCCCACACAGAAAACATCACTCTGGATCCCGAGACAGCAAACCCTGACCTCATCCTGTCTGAGGATCTCAAGAGTGTGAGAAATGAAGAGAGATGTCAAAATGTGCCCGACTCTCCGGAGAAATTCGACCTATGTCTTTATGTGCTGGGACGTGAGGGATTCACCGCCGGCAGGCATCACTGGGAAGTGGCCGTGGAAAGAGAGGAAGACTGGGCTGTAGGGGTGGCCAAGAAGTCTGTACGGAGGAAAGGCTTTGTCCGTATGAGAACCGAAGAAGGCATCTGGGCTGTGGAGAAAGTGGAAGGTGGCTACAGGGTCTCCGACCTCCCTAATGAATCTTTTCTTCCTCTGAGTGGGAAGCTGAGGAAGATCCGGGTCTCCCTAAACTATGAAGGAGGCCGGGTGGCCTTTCATGATGCTGACACAGGATCCCACCTCTACACCTTCTCTGGAGCCTCCTTCTCTGAGGAGGCCCTTCTGCCCTTCTTTGGCCTGTGGAGAAAAGCCTCCCTCACAGTCTCCTCTTAAGGCAGCCAAGATGGCCTCAAGAGAAAAGCAAATAGGACAAGTGTATCTCTTTCCCCTTTTGCCAATCCTACCCCCAAGAGAGGCCTCTGGGCACCATCTTTCCCCCCCAAAAAAGACATTGGGCCAAGATTTGGGGGGGGGGAGGGCTTCTGCTTTTCTCCCTGTCTTTCTCAGAATCCTTTTCTCCTTTAATGAATGGATTCTAAAACTTGCTCTTCCTTCATGTGAGAAATCTCTCATTTACAGAAAAGATGCAATGCTCACAACCTTTTTGTCTCTTTCGTAACAACCTCCCAAGTCACTAGTAAAATAAACTCATCCCCCAACCCTAAAATAACATAACATTGTCCTTCAAGAGCCCCAAATTCTAGGCACAATCTCTGCTCAAGCTAACTTGGGTATTTCTCTCAGAAATAAATATACAGTATGTTTTAGCATTAGTGAGCCAGGAAGGACTTGAATTTATTAAAACATTCTTTTTTAAAACTTTAAAACAGTACAGTTGCATTACGTCTGTGAAGATTCTCAGTCATCCAGGTGTGTTTAACTGGGAGTTGAGTCATGGCTACTGGACTGGACTGGTTCATCTTATGAGCCAATCAGACCAGGGGACAAGAGGTCAAGCTGACTATAAGAAGGACTACTTGCACTAGCTGTATTCAGACCGATGAAGCTGTTTGGATGAACAGCGAAACATTTCTATCTCTCAAAAAAGAAGTCCAGTAGCCATGACTCAACTCCCAGTACAGTTGCATAAAATAAAAAAGGGAAGGGGTAATCAAAATTCAAAATACTCAAAGCAAGGATGGAAACATCAGGACCATATACAGTATTTAAATAAATCATTCAGGTATAGCATACCACTACTTGACTAAACATAGACTAGAAATTTATATAGTATATATTGGGTACATACATTCAAAAGGTCTAAACAACAAATATCAAGTATTACTTATTTAGAAATATAACACTACAGTATATACGTTTTAGTGGAATCATGAAGTTGAAGTGGGCCTATGAATTTTGATCCATTATAGAGAAGATAACTATTTCACTTCAGCTAATTATTTTGACTAGTAACATTTATATTAAATATACTGTGGACCCTTGTATAACAAACAGTTTGTATAACATAAAATCTGTACAACATAAAAAATTCCGGAGATAGGGGAAATTTGCCTAATATCGCCTATGGGACAGATCCAAACAACATAAACATGTGATTACTCTGTTTTCAATGCATTCCTATGGGAATTTGTATAAAGGAAAATTTGCTTAACATAATTTCATTTGTAACAAATTCTTTTATACAAGGTACCACTGTACTTGGTATAATCACATATAAAGTAAATATTTATAATTATACTAAATACTTAAACCAAATGTTTACATTTTTACAGGTGTTATACAAAATCTAGTGGACAACCTGTAGTTCTTTCAAAGGCTAATCATATAGTAATGTAATAGACATCTCAGTAGCCACATATAAATCATAAAGCAGTATAATTTTTTCTAGCTCCATAATAAACATAGGATATTTCCCATTTATTTTCCAATTCTTTAATTGTCTTTTTGCTTATACAGTTAATCAGCATATAGGAATAAAAGTTAATTACTAGAAATATAAATTGTGTTGTATAAATATTTATAGAATTAGATGTGTGCATACAAGGAAAACCAATTTAAATTAGATAGTAAACATATACGAAAAACAACAAATAATTGGTTCCAATTAATTCAGACAGGAAATTTCACAACTCAGTTGTAGAAGATGTCAGGTCTGTTAGACCACTAGCAGAGTTAGAAAATTCCTGTATAGAAAGGGATAATAATAAAAAAGGATTAATGTCATTATTTTACAAAAGCCCTGTTGACAAATATGGTACAGTACAGGACTTCAGACAATTTGGGAAAGAAATTTACATATACAGTATCAATCTACAAAGCATATTTTGACAAAATATGGACAACTCGCTAGTATCAGTAACGTTAATATTAGTTGATAAGTGGCACTGATGTTTTACAAAATGACAAAGAATTAATAGAGAGATTGGATACCAGAATTATGATGGAGGAAGTAAAACTAGCCGATGAGTGATACCTTCATAGGCTGCTAGAAAAATGAAAAAGGAGGAAGTGTGGTTATAGAGGAACAAAAATGCAGATAGCTGGTCCAAAGGTAGAAGCATTCTGTTATGTAATAACCAATTGATTGGGCATGAATAACAAATAAAAATATTCCTAAATGAAGCTTGATTGTTCTCAACTTTCACTAGAGGAAATGAACATTGATCAAATAAAGAGTTGGTGTCAGTTCTTCTGCACAAGATGGAATTGCCCATTGCTGGAAATATGCTCAAGATCTTTCCTTGCAAATATACCTGAATATAGAATAAGGAGAGTTGTGGTGATGAAAAAATGGATTACTGTGGGGCCCCTTATAAATAGGATGAATATGGATTCATTTCTCCACAGTGTTGTTTTTTAACTAAATCTTAGAATTACAGTGGTACCTATACTTAAGAGTTTAGTCCGTTCTTAATGCATGTTCTTAAGCAGAGCAGCCCTATCTAAAAAAACAAAATTAAATAAAAATTAAAAAAATATAAGTAGCAGACTGCATCTAAAATATGTAAGGCAGCAGTTAAAACCAACTGTTTTCCGCTCTTAAGTTGAGCTGCTCTTAAGTAGAGGTACCACTGTACAGTACAGAGATGGACACACACAAGAATGGATTAAACATAAGTCTGGGTTTCTTGAGTCATCAAATTTAATATTACTATATTGCCACTTTTTTCATGGAAGTTGATCTCCCACCTGGATCCAAGGTAAATACTACCAGGAATTTACCTTAAAACCACACTTAATATATCTACAGACCCTGGCCACAGAGCCATTAACAATAATTAACATATCTGACCCCTGGCAAAATCTTCCTTCCATGGTTCTCCCTCCTCACCAAAATACAATAGTCTTATTATTAACAATATTACTAAATATAGAAAATGGTAATGGCTTATCAACAAAAAATAAAACCAAACCACATCTTCAAATGGTTGGTAGTGGTTTAAAGAAATCATACCTGACGAGTTTTCTTCCTTGTATATAAGTCTATTGTTTTCTCTGGAAATTCCTCTGTTGGAATTTCAGGGATCTGCCCATAAATGACCTGGAGACCGGGATAAACAATGCGGTGGCCAAGTTTGCGGATGACATGAAACTTTTCTGGGTAGTTGTGAGGGTTCGAATCTCTCCCTCGGCGGATCCGAGTCATAAACCAGAGACGAGTCAGTTTTTAACAAAATATCAAAAGGATTTTTATTGTGTTTTAGATCAAAGTTTCTATGGGCATATTCAGTAACTTCGGGAGTCAATTCAGGCATAACAGGAGTAACATCTCCCTCAACGTGAGGGTCTTAAAGAACAACGTCAACGGACGTTAAACGCACAGTCGGGTCTCTTACGGGTGAGGGGGAGTAGGTGATCCTCGCCCCCAACATTGTGTCCCGCAACATGGGTGCTTTGCCCACTGCGCCACAGGGACGGCAGGTCTTGTGCTTTTCCATTCTTGAAACCTCCTAGAATTTCCCGGCCACTGCAGGGATCTCACATGGACTGCCCACACCCATTCGTCACCTTTATGGACCTTTGTCCATCCGGCACACCCACAGTCTAGACTCTTGTCAGTTTGGGTCCCCGTCTCTCTCAACCGTCGGTCCCAACTGTCATTTCTGTCTTCCCTCAGCTCACAACGCTTTTTCTCCCTTCGCGCGCGATCACCCCATTGGTTGGAATTTTCCTCCACCACCCAATAGGCATCTTTTGCTCCTCCTCCTACTTCTGCTTCCCAATCTTCTTTCATGTCATCGCCTAATTCAGTGGTGGCAAACCTTTGGCACTTCAGATGTTTTGGACCACAATTCCCAGAATTCCAAGCCTGTATTGCCAATGACAAAGGACTATGGGAGTTGTGGTCCAAAACATCTGAAGTGCCGAAGGTTCGCCACCACTGGCCTAATTCAATGACATGAAGCCTTTTAATATGGTCTTTCTAGTTCTCTGTCTTCTTCAAGGTTGCTCTTGGGGAATCCAGACGACACATCCTCAGGTCCGTCTCCAGGGTGTTCCACCTGCTCACAGTAGTAAACACCAGAAGGGTTTGTGAAGAGCTCCAGAAGGATATCTCAAGAAGAGACAGAATGGACTGCAAAATCACGAATGCATTTCAATGTAAGAAAATGTCAAATAATGCACATGAGGGCAAAAAAAACCCCCCAAAACTATCAATCAATTCATGGATTCTGAGCTAGCTGTGAAAGCCAACATGATTCTTGCTTGTATCAACAGAAGCATAGTGTCTAGATCAAGGGAAGTGATAGTACCACTCTATTCTGCTCTGGTCAGATTTATTTTATTTTATTTTATTTATTTTATTTATTGGATTTTATACCGCCCATGTAGCAGAGAGGTCACTCTGGGCGGTTTACAATTAATAAATTCAACTAATTCATACAATAAAAACATAAAATACAGTAACGTAATAAAATAGAAATAAAACTAAAATTAACATTAAAGTGACATAAAAATAATGCATTATTATTGGCAAACTAATCCCATCTGGAGTACTGTGTCCAGTTCTGTGCACCTCAATTTAAAAAGGATGTTGACAATCTTGAACAGGTCCAGATGAGGGCGACCAAGATGATTGAGGGTCTGGAAGAAATGTCTTAGGAGGAGTGGCTTAGGGAGCTGGGAATGTATAGCCTTTCAAAAAGAAAGGGGGTGGGGATATGATAGCTATGTTTAAATATTTGAAAGGATGTCACATTGAAGAAGGGACTGGTTTGTTTTCCATGGCTTCAGAGACTCAGACTCGGGGCAATAGTTGAACATTAGGAAGAACTTCATGCCAGTTAGAGCTGTTCGGCAGTGGAATATGCTGCCACAAAGGAGGTAGTCTCCTTTGGAGGTTTTTAAGCAGAGGCTGGATGGAGATCTGTTGAAAATATTGTGATGGGGTTCCTGCATGGCAGGGGGTTGGACTAGATGGCCCTTGAGGTCTCTTCCAACTCTATGATTCTATGATTAGGAAGAGATCTGGGTGTGCTGGTGGGCAGCTCAATAAAAGGGCCAACCCAGTGGTGGCAGTGGTAAAGAAGGCCAATTCCATGCTGGGGGGTGTGTGTCATTAAAAAAGGGATTGAAAATAAAACAGCCAACATTATAATGCTATGGTTCAAAGCAATACTGTAGTAAGACCGCACCTGGAGTATATTGTGTACAGTTCAGGTCACCACTTTTCAAAAAGACACCGTGGAACTGGAAAAAGTGCAGAGGAGAGCGACTGCATCGGCAGCATTAAGTTTTCTTCTTCTTTTTCCCCTCCTCCCCACTGCTGCTGCCCCCACAGACCAGCCACTGAACTTGGCGGCAAGGAGGGTAACTGGCCGGGTGCCCTGTCACCCCTGTCACCACCATTATCCTCGGATCAGAGCGTTTGCTCTTATATGCGGATTTCGCTATCTGCTGTGTGGGGGGTGGTCGTTCCTACTGTGGAGGTCTCAAATTGAAAATGGGACACACTTTAAAATCGTTAATAAGACTTCCAGTTCTAAAATTTTATGGTAGAATACAGTAGTCTAAATTATTTCCAATGTTGCTTTAATTTTGCTGATTTCCCGGGGCTTGCTTGGGGGAGGGGTCGGCATGAAAGAAAGACTGCAGCCAAGAACTAAACCACGGAGCTGTCCTCATATTATATTAAGAAGTCATTTCCTCTGTTTAAAATAAGTTTTTTCTCCCTCTCCTCTCCCTCCCGCCTTTTAAAACATGGTGATGATTGGGTGCATTTGAAAGGCGCCCCAGCAATGAAACGCCCATATTCGGAATACAAAGGAAAAGGAAACTAAAAACTTCCTGAGACTTCTTTCTCTTAGCAGGAGAAATGGCGGCGGCTTTCCTCCGGGGTTTCTGCGAGGAAGCCCTTTGCTCCGTCTGCCTGGAGTATTTCAAGGATCCGGTGATCACGGAATGTGGGCACAATTTCTGCCGAGCCTGCCTGACCCAGTGCTGGGAAGGGTCGGAGGGGGAAGAGGTCTCCTGCCCTCAATGCAGAGAAAATATTCGAAGGAACCTCATCTCCAACCGGCAGCTGGCCAACTTTGTGGAATTAACCAAGCAGCTCCATCTTCAAGGGGAATCCACCCCCACCGAGGGAAAGAGGGGAGTCTGTGGGAAGCACCAGGAGCCCCTGAAGCTCTTCTGCAAGGAGGACGAGGCCCCCATCTGTGTGGTTTGCGACCGATCCAAAGAGCACCGGGATCACGACGTGGTTCCTCTGGAGGAAGCCGCCCAGGACTACAAGGTACCAGGAGATCCTGTAGAAATAATGCGGCAGGGGTGGGGTGGGAGAGTGTGATTTATGATCCTTCTGGATTGTTGATGGCAGTATCTTTTACCTATAACATAACTCGAGAATTACCAAGTTTAGGATTCAGCGGCAAAGGCAGGTTGGCTTCTCCATCCCCTACCGCCCACACACAGTGGACACCCATGGGAGATTGGGAGAAATCGCATTGGATCTGGAGCAAGAGTAGAACTCTATTCTGCTCTGCTCAGACCCCACCTGGAGTCCTGTGTCCAGTTCTGTGCACCTCAATTTAAAAAGGATGTTGACGATCTTGAATGGGTCCAGAGGAAGGCGACTGGGATGATTGGGGGTCTGGAAGAAATGTCTTACTAGGACCAGCTTAGGGAGCTGGGAAGGTTTAGCCTTACGAAAACAAGACTGAGGGGAGATATGATGGCTGTGTTTAAATACAGTAGACCCTCGTTTGTATAATGAAAAATCTGTATAACGAAAAAAATCCGCCCCCCTCCCTCCCCCCACCTCCGCCCCCCACCTGCCCCCCCCAAGAGGACTGGGCCGGTTGGGGAAAGAGGAGAGGGGAGAGAGAGAGAGAAAGAGAGAGATCCCCCCCAAAAAAATCCCCCGCCCGCCTAGACTGGGTCGCTCGCTCTACGCCGCCCAGGGAAAGCAGCAGCAGCAGCCCCAACGGGCTCTTTGTTCACCCAGGCACCAGAGCGAGCAGGGAGGGAAGAAAAGGAGGAGCAACGGGGGGGGGAGTGGAGAGAAAGAGAGAGAAACAAGGGGCGGACGGAGCTGCTTCTGACGGGGTGGGGGTGGAGGATGGCTGGCTCTCCCTCCGCTCCCTTTCCCAGCGCCGCTGCCGGGCTTCACTTTACCTGCGAGCGCCGCTGGAGGGACTCCATGGGGGCTGGCAACCGACGGCCAGCGGAGGAGAGGGAGGCAGCAGCCAGCCTGCGAGGGGGGGGGCGACTCTTCCCCGGGGACACTGACTGACTGGCCTCCCTCTATCCTCCTCCTCCTCCTGGGAGCCAAAGCGGCTGTCCTTCCGCCTCGGCCACAGCCCCGCCGTCTGCGCCTCTGGGGCTCTGGCAAGAGGTGAGGGGGGGGGATTCCCGGCGCCCAAGCCCCCATCCCACCCCAGGCCAAGCAGGGCACCCGACTCCTTCCTCCCACCCCCGCGGCCACCTCCGCCCGACCACCTGCGGCTGCCCCGGGAAAGAGGGAAGGAGGGAGGGGAGAGGAGGGGCGGCAGACATGGAGGGGGGGTGAGCCGTGGAGGGGCACCCTTACCTGGCACCTGCACGGGGGTCCACCGCCCACCCTCCCCCCTTGCCCAAAAAAACCGCCCCCCGTCGCCCAAAAAAACCCCATAGGAATGCATTGAAACGGATTAAATCCAGTTTCAGTGCATTCCTATGGGAAATTACAATTTGTACAACGGAAAACTTGTATAAGGTAATTTGATTCGGAACGAATTAATTACGTTATACAAGGTACCACTGTATTTGAAAGGATGTCACACTGAAGAAGCCGCAGGGCTGTCCAACTTTGAACAGGCCGAGGTCTTCTTTTTCTGACACAAAGAGCCTGAGAGCAGCTACACTAAAACCTCTACTTACAAATTTTGTCCGTTCCTAGCACATGCTCATAAGTTTAAAAAATGTAAGTAGAGCAGCGGTTTCCGATAGGAATGCATTGAAAAATAATTAATCCATTCTGGAGGGAACAGATTTCAATGCATCCCTATGTGAAGGCTGACCATGCACACACTTCCTTTGCACCTGCTCGAACTGGTGTGGGTGGGTGCAAGGGGGCTCATGCATGCTTGCACAGATCACCACTTCCAAGGGGCAACCCAGATGACCATGCACATAAGAACATAAGAACATAAGAAGAGCCATGCTGGATCAGGCCAAAGGCCCATCTAGTCCAGCTTCCTGTATCTCACAGCGGCCCCACCAGATGTGTTTGGGAGTGCATGAGACTAGATATCTGTCTCCTGATACCACTCTCCTGCATCTGGCCCTTGAAGTACCCTGGTTTAAAGCCTGGAGATTACACATCTCCATCATGGTTTGTAACCTGTGATGGACTTTTCCTCCAGGAATCTGTCCAATCCCCTTTTGAAGGCATCCAGGTCAGATGCCATCACCACATTGTGTGGCAGGGAGTTCCATAGACTTACAACGCGCTGGGTGAAAAAATATTTTCTTTTGTCAGTTTTTACTCTCCCAGCCCTCAATTTGAGTGTATGTCCCCTAGTTCTGGTATTTTGGGAGAGGGAGAAGAGCTTCCCTCTATCCACTTTACTCATACCCTGCATTATTTTGTATGTCTCAATCATATCCCCCCTCAAGCGCCTTTTTTCCAGACTAAAGAGGCCCAAATGTTTTAGCCTTTCTTCATAAGGGAGGTGCTCCAGCCCGGTAATCATTTTAGTCGCTCTCTTCTGCACCTTTTCCAGTTCCACTATGTCTTTCTTGAGATGCGGTGACCAGAATTGTACACAATACTCCAGGTGGGGCCTTACTGTTGTTTTGTATAATGGCATTATAATGTTGGCTGTTTAATTTTCAATCCCCTTTTTGATAAACCCTAGCATGGAATTGGCCTTCTTCACCGCTGCCAGACATTGGGGAGACACCTTCATGGAGCTGTCCACCAACACACCAAGATCTCTTTCCTGATCCGTCACGGATAATTCAGAGCCCATGAATTGATAGATGAAGTTTGGATTTTTTGCCCCAATATGCATTACTTTACATTTGGTTACATTAAAACGCATTTGCCATTTCTCAGCCCACTCCCCCAGTTTGGAGAGATCCTTCTGGAGCTCTTCACAATCTTCTCTGGTTTTTACCACACGGAAAAGTTTTGTGTCATCTGCAAACTTGGCCACCTCACTTTTTATCCCTGTCTCCAGGTCATTTATGAACGGATTGAAAAGCACCGGTCCCAGGACCAAGCCCTGAGGCGCACCACTTTTCACTTCTCTCCATTGTGAAAATTTCCCATTGACACCTACTCTTTGTTTCCGGGATCTCAACCAGTTCTCAATCCATAAGAGGACCTGCCCTCTTATCCCCTGACTGTGCAATTTTCTCAGCAGCCTTTGGTGAGGGACTGTGTCAAAAGCCTTTTGAAAATCCAGATAGACTATATCAACCGGTTCACCCAAATCCACGTGCCTGTTGACCTTTTCAAAAAATTCTAAAAGGTTTGTAAGACAAGATTTACCCTTACAGAAGCCATGCTGATTTTCTCTCAGCAAGGTTTGTTCTTTTATGTGTTTTAAGATTTTCTCTTGGATGAGGCCTTCCACCATCTTCCCTCTCTGCTGCTCTGCCAGAAAAGGACTGAGGGGCTGCTGGGAGCAGGTATTTAAAGCTAAAACTCCGCCCCTTACCTCTTGCAAGGACAGGAAGTTAGCTCTCTGCCCTTTGGCCGTGTGCTCCTCTCACCACCTCCTTCCTCTCTGCTGCTCTGCCAGAAAAGGACTGAGGGGCTGCTGGGAGCAGGTATTTAAAGCTAAAACTCTGCCCCTTGCTCCTGCAAGAACAGGAAGTTAGCTCTCTGCCCTTTGGCCGTGTGCTCCTCTCACCACCTCCTTCCTCTCTGCTGCTCTGCCAGAAAAGGACTGAGGGGCTGCTGGGAGCAGGTATTTAAAGCTAAAACTCCGCCCCTTGCTCCTGCAAGAACAGGAAGTTAGCTCTTTGCCCTTTGGCCGTGTGCTCCTCTCACCACCTCCTTCCTCTCTGCTGCTCTTCCAGAAAAGGACTGAGGGGCTGCTGGGAGCAGGTATTTAAAGCTAAAACTCCGCCCCTTGCTCCTGCAAGAACAGGAAGTTAGCTCTCTGTCCTTTGGCCGTTTGCTTCCTCTCACCACCTCCTTCCTCTCTGCTGCTCTGCCAGAAAAGGCACGTGCTTCCCTTGCACCCATCTCGAGTAGGGGACCTTGCCATGGCCCCTGAACTGCCCCACTCGGCTGACACAGTGGGCTGGCAGACTGAGAACTTTGCTGGAGAAGTGGTGGTCCCTGGGATGGGGGAGGGAGGGGTGGAGAACTTATCCCCTCACTTTTTAAATTGATGGCCAGTGGGCTACTTTTGACCTTTCTTTCTTTCTTTCTTTCTTTCTCCCTCCCTCCCTCCTTCTCCTTTCCTCCCTTTCTTCCCTTCTTCTTTCCTTCCCTCCTCCTCTCCCTTCTTTCTTTCTTTCTTTCTTTCTTTCCCCCTCCCTCCCTCCCTCCATTCTTTCTTTCTTTCTCTCTTTGCCCTAAAGAAGCAGCGAGTGGTTTTAGAAAGTCGCCCAGAAGACTACGAACCGCTGACACCACCACCCCCATATGTCCCGGATGCACCACCAGACGATCCAACACCACCGCCAGTAAATGACCATACTCCACCCAAACCCCAAGAACCCCAACAACCAAAAATTACCCAGCCAGTTCAAGTACCCAAGGAAGAGCCTCGAACCAAAGGACGGTCTGTGCATGTAGATGAAAAGGATGTGGGAAGTGAAGAGAGCGAAGACGAGGATGATGAAGATTTCAGGCAACGATTGATTGGAAATGTTGAATGGACAAAGAAAGATCATAAGAGAGTAATGGATGTGATTGAGAGACATGAAGCAGCGATAGAAGTCAGCGCACACCTGTTAGAAGCCGCAAAGGAAAGGAATTGGAATAAGAAACAGAAATGGCTCTTGAAGGCTTATGATGCAACCAAGGGACGAGATGAATTTTTAGAACAAAAGAGAACTGAAGAAAGGATGAAGATAATTCCCCTAAGACAAGTCTATGATCCTATAGTCCCGGGACATCAGGGTCCCAGAACTTTTACAATGCAACATGTACCTTTTACTAGTAGTGATATAATTAATTGGAAAATCAAGATGCCTAGTCTAGATGACAACCCAGACAAGGTTCACGGAATGATGGAAAGCATTTTTAGTGTATATCTGCCTAACTATGAAGATGTTCAGCACCTCATCCGAGGTCTTTTCAACACCGAAGAAGCTTGGAAAGTGTTTGAGGCAGCAAGACAGTTTCGTTTGAACCAGGGTGATACTCAGATACAAGCGGAGGCTGCAGTCCCTACCGTCACCCCGCCCAATTGGGACTATAACACTGACGGAGGTCGCGCCGCCCTACGAGTTTACCATGCTGCAATTCTCCAAGGTATAAGGGCGGCTGGGAGGAAGAAAATGAATATGTCCAAGGTGAATGATGTCGTCCAGAAACAAGATGAGCCTCCCGGTACATTTCTGGAACGCCTTTTTCAAGCCTTCAGAAAGTACACCCCCATAAATCCAGAGGATCCCGGAATGGAAAATATCGTGAAAACAGCCTTCGTATCCCAGTCTGCGCCGGACATACGGAAAAAGGTCCAAAAACATGACAATTTTATGGGACAAACCCTTCAGTGGATGTTGCAATTGGCACAAACCACATACAGTAACAGAGAAGAGGACCAGACCAGCCAGAAAAACAAGTGCCTGGCGAAGAAACTGATGGCCGTAAACCAAGTCCCTGGACCCCATGGACCCCGACGAGGACCCTTGGGGAAGGACCAATGTGCCCTGTGCAAAAAACGAGGACACTGGCGCAGGGAGTGTCCCCTGAATCGGGAAAATCAGGGGCAGGGGAACCCGATTCAAAGACCACGTCGACCCTGGCAGCCGGCGGCGCCAGCACGACAAGCAATGCCTGGTCCTTCAAGTTACCAACGGCCCGGAAGCTTTCCGCCTAACCAGGGACAACCAACTCAAATCCAACAATGGAGCCAGATGCCCCAGGGACCACTGCAAGGACAGGGCCCTGCCTGGACCCCACCATTCCAGAATCTGATGTCAATGGAAGAAGACGGTCAATACTGAGGGCGACCGGGTTCGGATTCCCGTGAACCCATGGTCACTATTCAAACCAGGAACCAAACACTGCAGTTCCTAGTTGACACGGGCGCAAGTCACTCAGTAATCCCCAAACTTGTGAAACCCCTTGAAAGAACTCAAACAATTAATGTGATGGGCGCCACTGAAAAAGCACAATGAGTCCATTTTATGCAATCCATGCAATGCAAATTGGGGGGCCAAATAGTTGAACACAAGTTTCTACATATGCCAGACTGTCCAATACCTCTCCTAGGATGAGATCTGTTGTTCAAATTATGTGCTCAAATTACCTTCACACCTAAAGGGGAAATATATTTGACTGCCGGTAAACGAGGACCCATGGGCGAAGTGTGCCTTGAATACCCACTGAGAGAAAAGTGGCGTTTGATGGTGGTCTGGGAGGAACCAAGTCCTCTTCCCCAGGACTTACTCGATAACGTAATCCCAGACATATGGGCAGAAGGTAACCCCCCCGGGATGGCACGAAATATACCTCCAATTATTGTTCAACTTAAGCCAATGGCTGGCCCGGTGTCAGTCCCACAATACCCCATTGGAAGGACTGCGGCAGAGGGGATATGGGTTCACTTGCAAAGACTGATAGAGTATGGTATCTTAGTACCTTGCCAATCACAATGGAATACCCCCTTGTTGCCCGTCCGGAAACCTGATGGAACTTTCAGGCCAGTCCAGGATCTCCACTTGGTGAATGAAGTGGTTGAAACCCTCCACCCAAACGTGCCAAATCCCTACACAATCCTTAGTCTGATTCCCCCGGATGCAAAATATTTCACGGTTTTGGACTTAAAGGATGCTTGCTTTTGCTGCCGGCTGGCACCACAGAGTCAGCCCATCTTCGCCTTCCAGTGGGAGGACCCCCAAACAGGGACTAAACAACAGTACAAATGGACCTGTCTTCCACAAGGGTTCAAAAACTCTAGCACCCTATTTGGGGTAGCTCTGGCATCAGACCTTGCCACCTTTCCTCGGAAAAAGGGGCAAATAGTCTTGCAATATGTTGATGACATTCTGACGGGGGCGGAAACCGAAGAAGAGTGCAAGCAACTCACCATTGATCTCCTAAATCATTTAGCAACAGCAGGCTACCGTGTCTCCAGGAAAAAGGCTCAGATCTGTAAAGAGACAGTACGATATCTAGGATTCAATATCTCACAACAAAAACGCCAACTCCGGAATGAGAGGAAACAAGCTATTGTTCAGATTCCAGAGCCTAAGAACCGGAGGGAACTTCGAGGCTTCTTAGGGGCAGCAGGTTTCTGCAGAATTTGGGTTCCCAATTTTAGTCTCCTGGCAAAGCCATTGCACAAGGCTACCCGAGGCGCCGAAAACGACGATTTTCTATGGGGACCGGAGCAATGACAAAGTTTCCAAGAGATCAAAAGGGCTCTTTTGGAAGTGCCTGCCTTAGGTCTCCCTGATCCCAACAAGCCCTTCTACCTGTATGTAGACGAAGAGGAGGGCGTCGTAAAAGGAGTTTTGTGCCAAAAGTTGGGAAGTTGGCAACAGCCAGTGGCCTACTTGTCCGAGAAATTGACTCCAACAGAACAAGGACTACCCTACTGCATGCGAGGGGTTGTGGCACTGGCAGCCCTTCTTAAAAAGGCCGACAAGTTCACCTTTGGCCAGCCAACTCACTGCATCACCAGGCATGCAGTTATGCCCCTTTTAGATGCCAAAGGAGGATACCACCTGTCCCAAACTGCAATGATGAAATGTCAGAAATTATTCTCGAGAACCGGCCTTACTTTTCAAACTACTGAGGGTCTCAATCCAGCCACCCTGCTGCCTATTAGTGACCAACCAGTCACTCATGATTGCATCCAGACCATGGACGAAACTTATTCATCCCGGCCAGACCTCCGGGACAGTCCGCACCCACAGTGGAGGAATTGGTTTGTGGACGGAAGCAGCTTTGTGAGCGAAGGGAAACGGAGAGCAGGATATGCCATTGTCGAATTGGAAGACAAAATCATAGAAGCCAGGCAATTACCTCCGGGAACCTCAGCCCAACTGGCTGAACTTATTGTTCTCACCCGAGCCCTGGAACTGTCAGAAGGGAAATGCATCAACATTTACACTGACTCTAAGTATGCGTTCCTTACGCTGCATGCTCACGGGGCACTGTGGAAAGAACGAGGTCTGCTAACTACCAAAGGCACCTCAGTAGCGCATCCAGAAGCCTTACTGCAACTTTTAGAGGCAGTTTGGAAACCCAAAGAAGTGGCAGTTGTGCACTGCTACGGCCACAAGACTGGCCCAAGTTTGGAAGCTCGAGGGAACCGGCTGGCGGACCGAGTCACGAAGGAGGCGGCCCAAAGTAATGCAGAACTGCAACTGAGTCTTATCCCTGTAAGTGTCCTCCCACCAATACCGCCGTCTTACTCCGCCGCCGAGGATCAACTAGCGGAAGAACAGGGACTGACACAAACCCCGGGGGGATGGTATGTTGTCCCAAGCGGACACTTATGGGTTCCGGAAAGCCTAGCCCGTCAGGTACTCCAACGTTATCATGAAAGCACACACCAAGGTCCTGATGTGGCACATCATCAATTAAGCCCTTATCTGTATATTGCCAAACTCCGTCAGTTAGCTTCCAATATTTCCCAGCGATGTGTGATCTGCCAACGGAATAATCCCCGCACCGGACACTTGCCTCCCCCTGGCATTCAACACCATGGCCAGGAACCGTTTGAAGACCTTCAAGTGGACTTTACAGAATTGCCCCAATGTGGACTATACCGTTACTTGCTTGTGGCTGTATGTACGTTCACAGGATGGGTGGAAGCCTATCCCACAAAAACTGAATAGGCAAGTGAGGTGGTTCGTTGCCTCTTGCGGGACCTTATTCCCAGGTACAGACAGGCACGGACCATTGGATCAGACAATGGCCCAGCCTTCGTCCACCAAATTCTCCAGGGACTTGCAAAGGCATTACAGGTTAAGTGTAATCTGCACACCGCTTATAGACCTCAGAGTTCTGGACGAGTGGAGAGAATGAATCGAACCCTGAAGACTCACCTGTCCAAATTGACTCAGGAAACGGGCAAAGGATGGGTTGAAATGCTGCCGATAGCCCTATTTAGGTCTAGAACAACTCCTTCAAAGCAATTAGGGGTGTCACCCTTTGAACTCATGTTTGGCAGGCCCGTCCCGATATCCTATGGGTTGAGACCCAAGATGGTGACTTCTGTGACTCATGCTAAGTACCTCCAGTTGCTGGCTCGCTCTTTATGTTCCCTCCACAGGTGGACTCTTGAGAGACTTCCAGTTGTGCTCCAAGAACCACTTCACCAATATCAGCCCGGCGACCAGGTGTGGGTCAAGGATTGGAACCAGCAGTCTTTAAAGCCTCGGTGGCGTGGCCCGTATACTGTTCTGCTGTCGACCCCTATTGCTGTGAAGGTTGCAGAAGTTATGCCGTGGATCCACCACACCCGAGTAAAGCCAGCAGCAAAAGAAGAGGAGGGCGAGTGGACTGCACACACCAACCCAGATGACTGCCTGAAAGTGACATTAAAAAGGGTCCCCAAGGGAACCGGAGGGCCTGAGTAGACTCTGCTTTCTTAGAACTGCTATATGGGCGGGGATCCGTTTAACACAGGCCCTGACTTCTATTTTACTGTCAGGCACTCAGATCGTCTGGTGTCAACAGCTGGTAGAGCAGCTAGCACTAGAATACTCAGAGGCCTACTGGGCACAGCAACGTGACCCCAATAATGTGGGATAAGATTCCTTGGTGGGGTTGGATTGCAATGACACTCGCAGTTATACTGGGGCTGGTTAGTCCTTCTATTTCTGCTGCCCAAATGTCTGGCGGCAGCCCCAGACCAAGCTGAACCATGCACCCCCTGCATTGTTAATGCCACTCAGGGCCATAGGATAGTCCAGACTCTGTTGTACTATACCCAACAGCCTCAGGAGTGTAAACATGCTGGGATAACCTGCCTGAATAAGGGAATGATGTATCATATATGCAACGATACAACGGGGAAACCCTTGTGCTACAATCCAGAAGTTCCGATATGATATAACTTTACTGTGTGGGCAGGGCTGGCAAAAACAACGGACCCCCAGAGGAACAATCCAAAGGGTGGTAGAGCCTTATATTATCTAAATTCCACCACCATCCTAAAGCAGGGAACAGGACAGCCAGTAATATGGTTTGACGCCTGCAGTGCCCTTGGCAAGGGAAAGGGAACACGATGCGGGTCTCAGCAATGGATTAATCCTTACAAAAGTAACCACAAGTATTTGTGTTTTCCTCATGGAGGCTGGAAGGTTGGGAACCCAGAGGCATGGATGCCATGTGGAAAGACCGCCCAGTGTGTGGGTTGGGCATGTGTATGTGACTATACTGGAGGGGGTTATAAAGGCTGCGCACATATTTCCCACTTCAGAAGGGAAGGGGGGAACTATGTCAGCATGGTAATTAGTAGGTCACATCCCTCAATACAAGTGTATGGGTTCGGCATAGATGGAACTGGGAAAGATCCAAAGACTTACATAACAATTACCCGCACTGAAGTACGTGACGGTGAAAAGAAGAACCATACGTGGTCTGTTGAGACAGCCCTAGACAAATTGCAGGAGAATCCCCTCCAAATAACAGAAGGGACTAAAAATTTATTTATTGATATGGCTCAGAAGGTGGCCACTGAGCTGGGGGTAAAGAATTGTTATGTATGTGGAGGAACCAATATGGGCGGACAGTGGCCATGGGAAGCCATGGAGGTTCCCCCGGAGCCATATAACAATCTTTCCCAGACTGGGAACATAACAAAGAGAACCCTTTCCCAAAATCTGACTTGGACCGTCACCTCCAAATTGGTTGGCCGAATTTGTTGCTCCAAGAATAGGACCATCCCTGTAGGATACCTGACTTGTATAGGATCCTGGAATAATGGTATTTGGGTCTCTCCTTCTAACATTTCCCAGCCCAAGAGATTGAACGCCACTCTTTTGCCCTACATTTCTTTTAATACCTCTAAAGCTTGGGGGGGGGCGGCAAACATGTATTGGATCTGTGGCAGCATGGCCTATGAGCTATTGCCACCCGATTGGTCAGCAGCATCTTGCAGCTCCTATCTATGGCCCATTAAACCGAAGAAAGAGAGATGACACACCATTCACAGGTTTCCCGTGTAAAAACCCAGATGAATATACAGGGAGCGTTTGGGACTCCCAGAGAATCGTATGTGTCTATAGCCCAGCGACATGGGTCCAAGATGGGTCTTATGGTTATAGAACCCCCATTTACATGCTCAACAGGTTAATTCGGCTGCAGGCTGTGTTAGATCTGGCCGGCCGGCGGATCACTGCAGCACTTACTACCCTGGCTGAGGCTACTGACCAGCTGCGCACTGCGGTTTATCAAAATCGCTTAGCGTTGGACTATCTTCTGGCTGCCGAAAATGGTGTCTGTGGTAAATTTAATTTAACCAACTGTTGTTTAAAGATTGACCCTGAGGGCAATGTAGTGGGCCAACTAGCTACGGAAATCAAGCAGCTCACTTTCAATCCCACCCAAGACTGGAAGGGATTCCAATGGCAGTGGTCTAACGAGTGGCTGCCCCAGGGATGGATGAAAGGTTTATTTAGTATGCTTATTGGCCCCGTGTGTATCCTTTTGCTTTTCTGCTTCTGTATGCCCTGCTTAATGCGCTTTGTGCAATCCACTGTTCATAAAATAGTAAGTCAAGTTACGGGACCCAGGGTTATAGCCTTGATGCAGGAATACCAACAGGTTGCTATGGACGAATCTGAAGATTGTCCATTAGAAGAGGAGGGAGTGAAGGGAATAACGGTTTAATATGATATCAAAGATGGCTACGCTTATGCTTGTTAGGAGAGTTAGCTGATGCTTCTTTAGGGAATTATGTTCGTGGGAAAGAATGCATTTTGAGGAGAGCTATGTTCGTGGGAAGATGTTCTGTGAGAAGCTTCAAAATGTATCTAGATAGTAGGCTGCCTGCCAGCCCCCCGTCCGAGCCAGGCACGACTGATAAGCAAGCACAAAGGCTCCCTGTACAGAAAGGCACCTTGTATACACCCCATCCTCCTGAACAGCATGCATTTGGCTCGTGATTGAAATGGGGTAAGGGAGGGGGTGGAGTGGGGAGAAAGGTACAAAACATGTATGCACAATGGACGAGGCGTGCCAGTCTTTGTGAAGCTATTCCACTGGCTGCCAGCTATGTAGCTTGTATTTTCAATAAACTCTTTCTCTTTCCATGAGAACTTGGCATCGTTTGATCCTTCGCCTTTCAGGTGCGGCTGGAGTATCCCATTAGGCTACAACAAATTTTGTCCGTTCCTAGCACATGCTCATAAGTTTTAAAAAATGTAAGTAGAGCAGCAGTTTCCGATAGGAATGCATTGAAAAATAATTAATCCATTCTGGAGGGAACAGATTTCAATGCATCCCTATGTGAAGGCTGACCATGCACACACTTCCCTTGCACCTGCTCGAACTGGTGTGGGTGGGTGCAAGGGGGGCTCATGCATGCTTGCACAGATCACCACTTCCAAGGGGCAACCCAGATGACCATGCACATGCTTCCCTTGCACCCATCTCGAGTAGGGGACCTTGCCATGGCACTTGAACTGCCCCACTCGGCTGAGACAGTGGGCTGGCAGACTGAGAACTTTGCTGGAGAAGTGGTGGTCCCTGGGATGGGGGAGGGAGGGGTGGAAAACTTATCCCCTCACTTTTTAAATTGATGGCCAGTGGGCTACTTTTGAACTTTCTTTCTTTCTTTCCCTTTTCTTTCTCCCTCCCTCCCTCCTCCTCCTTTCCTTCCTTTCTTCCCTTCTTCTTTCCTTCCCTCCTCGTCCTTTCCTTCCTTTCTTCCCTTCTTCTTTCCTTCCCTCCTCCTCTCCTTTCTTTCTTTCTTTCTTTCTTTCTTTCTTTCTTTCTTTCTTTCTTTCTTTCTTTCTTTCTTTCTTTCCCTTTTCTTTATCCCTCCTCCTTTCCTTCCTTCCTTTCTTCCCTTCTTCTTTCCTTCCCTCCTCCTCTCCCTTCTTTCTTTCTTTCTTTCTTTCTTTCTTTCTTTCCCCCTCCTGCTCTCCCTCCCTCCATTCTTTCTTTCTTTGTTTCTTTCCCTTTTCTTTCTCCCTCCCTCCCTCCTCCTCCTTTCCTTCCTTCCTTCCTTCCTTCCTTCCCTTCTTTCCTTCCCTCCTCCTCTCCTTTCTTTCCTCCCCCCTCCTCCCTCTCTCCTCCTCTTTCTCTCTCTCTCTCTTTCTCTCCTTCCATTCCCCCCTCCCACTTTGAAGAGCCAGAAAGGGGACGAGGGAGATGAAAGGGGCTCACATCCTGAGGGGAGCAGACAGTGAACTGAGGCAGCGATGGTGGTGGGGGCTACGGCGGCAACAGCAATGGCGGGGGGCGGGGCGGGGGGTCGCGGCGGCGGCAGCGATGGCGGGGGCGGGGGCAGCGGGCCTGGTGTGTTGGGCTTTCTTCTGGCCGCGGCAGCCACGGAGGCAGGCTCAGGCCACCTTGCTGGGCCCGCCTCTGCGCCCGCCGCACCGGCTTCCCAAACTGCTGCCACTGGAGCCACCGCTGATGCTGGAGAGGGCGAGCGAGTCCAGCACCAGCTGTGCTCCCAGGCAGTTGGCAGTGCGTGGGGGGGGGAATCCCCCCCAACACAGGGACCTTGCCTGTTTTCCATGGCTTCAGAGATTGGACGTGGGGCAATGGTTTCAAACTACTCTGGACCCTTGTATAACATAAAATTTGTACAACATAAAAATTCCAGCGATAGGAGAAATTTGCTTAACATAATCGCCTGTGGGGAGAATCTGTACAACATAAAAATGGGATCACTCCATTTTCAATGCATTTCTATGGGAATTTGTATAAAGGAAAATTTGCTTAACATAATTTCATTTGGAACAAATTAATTCCTTTATACAAGGTACCACTTGTACAGGAAAAGAGATTCAGTTTAAACATTAGAAAGAACTTCATGACAGTTAGAGCTAGAGATGGGCACGACTAGGGAAAATGACATTTTCGAGTTGTCGTGTGTCGGAGGCGGCCCGTGTCGGCTCGTTTCCGTTTTTCGTGAAATTTTCCAAAAATTTGTTGTTTCGTTTTTCAGTTTTTCGTCTGTCGTTATACTGGTTTGGGGGGTAGCGGGCTCGTGGAGGCACCTCTGTGGGGTGGGTGCCTCCTCTGGCCCGCTATGAAGGGAAAGCAGGCTCCTGGAGGCACCTCTGTGGGGTGGGTGCCTCCTCTCCTCGCCTGCTGCAAAAGGGCATGCATAGCCATATGGATATGCATACCAAGTTGCAGACACAGCAGACTGGCAGAGGCACCCCTCTTTTGGGGTGCCTTCCCTGCATCAGTCAGTGAGAGAGACGGGCAGGGTCTCCATGGCACACAAATTAATGCTGCTGC
>JAHTLZ010000276.1:124981-153107 GCA_023846285.1 Phrynocephalus versicolor | reverse complement strand
GTGCACTCTCAGGCAGGCCAGGCATATTTTCGCCTGCTTTTTTGGCCGGGAACCAGGTTTTTTTTATAAAAAAAAACTTTTTTTCTGTGCCGCGCTTGGCATCGCGCGATGGCCGCGATGCCAGGAACGACAACGATAAATCAGACCCAATTATTCTTTTTTCGGTTCGAGTTCGAGTTCTGGCGGAGTAATTCTCGTTTCCTTTTCCGTTACGTAACAGAAACGAGGAACGGAAACGGGAATTTCGCTAAGTCGTGCCCATGTCTAGTTAGAGCTATTTGCCAGTGGAACAGGCTGCGCAAAGGAAGCTGGTGGAGTCTCCTTCTTTGGAGGTTTTTAAGCAGAGGCTGGAGGGCCACCTGTCGGAAATACTGTGATGGGGGTTCCTCCATGGCAGGGGGTTGGACTGGATGGCCCTTGAGGTCTTTTCCAACTCTATGATTCTATGGTTCTAGAAATGGTTGTGGATCCTACCTGAAATGCTCTGCCTAGAGACCAACAAGACATGGATTCCACTCCTGAGACAGGTCTGCTGTTCCCTCAATGGCAAGGACCCAAGGAGAAGACACCAGAAATTGGCCCAGAAACCTGAGTTGGAGGCCAGCATTCTGTGAGATGAATGCTTTGCTGCCTGTTGCCCATTTCATGGAGCCTGCAGAGAGACATTGATGTTATTTCAAACGTTTGTGCTACCCCTAAGAGCCTAAGAGTGAATAAAGTCAAGGAACGGGAGGGAAAGGTGCCTGAGTTTATCTGAGACCATAAGAAAGTTGGGAGGGGAAACCTTTCAAGTTGCAAAAAACGCATGTTTCCCGTGCTTCCAGTCGAGGAGGAACCAAGGGTGGAGTGTACTTACCAGGAGTTTCACCTTACTCTGGTTTTCCTTTTGAAATGGGAGTTTCTGACTGATTTAACACTCACTTGTTCCATAAGAATGTAGCTTCCTTTGAAACATCAAGTGCAGCTTCAGATTGGAAAATAGGGGGGGGGGGACATCGACATGGATCAGGAAAGCCTCATCCCCCAAAAAAAATTCAGGGAGAGAGGATTATGCTAAGTGTCTATGAAGATTCCCAGTCATCCAGCTGAGGTTATCTGGAAGTTGAGTCATGGCTATAGGACATCTTTTTCTTGAGATGAGCAGCAAAACGTTTCTATCTCTAAAGAAAAATAAATCCAGTAGCCATGACTCAACTTCCAGATTATGCCAAGTGGACATCAGAACCAGCATGAAGGGTACAGTAGGCTCTCCAAGGCGAAAGACAGGCCTCCCCTCCATGAATAAGAAACAAGCCCATTTCCCCCCCCACACACACACATTTTCCTTTCCTCTGAACACTTCTCTTTTCCCTTTAGGAAATTATTTATACCCGCCTGGATCTTCTGGAGCAGGAGAGAGCACAGTTTCTAGCATGCAAAGCAGGAGTAGCAGAAGAAAGCCAGGAATTACTTGTAAGTGTCAATATGCCTAAAATGGAAACATTTCTAAAAGCAACATGGGGAAAATGTAATATAAAATGACACTGAATCCATGGACACAAGGCAGCCCTGCTTCAGACAGCGGCATGATTGGCTAGTCTTGTTGTTAAACCCTGTTAATACTATGCCAGCTAGTGAATGCAGGAAGAATTGGCCTTGAAAAGATATTATTTTAAATTCAGAAACAAATTCTAGTGGGAAATAGAAGGGGTGGCTATGGGTTGTGCTGTGGCCCCCGAGATAGTGATCATATGTGCAGTTCTTTGAGGGGAATATGATTAACGACTCTGGGTTTCTTGACTGGTGTTGCTTTTTTTGCTTTTGCCTTCTTTTTCCTTGTAGTTTTGGCGGGAAACTGCAGACAGTTTGCAGTTTCTCCTTTGTACAGTGCTTTCTTTTTGGCTTTTGAATGGTTTTCGATTGCTCTGCAAGCAGGAACGAGCTAGCTCTTGTTCAGGTTTGTCTTTTTTGCTTTTCCCTTCTTTTCCCTTGCAGTTTTGGCGGGAAGCTGCGAACAGCAAACAGTTTGCAGTTTCCCCTTTGTCTTGGTGCTTGCTTTTGCACTGTGGGGGTGGGGCTCTGTCGCAGAGTGGTTATCTCTCAGCGCAAGACTGTGAGGGCTGTGTAAAGAGTGTGGGCTTTAACAGCCAGTTAGCAGTGCTAAATAAAGACGCAACACAGCGGTGACTCCCATCACCAAGAACTGTATTTACAAAATATATACAAGTCCAGCAAAAACAGAATTGGCAGGCATATACCTCATTCATTAGATAGACAGTCCTGTAGTCCAAAATCTCCGGGATTCAAATTGACAGAGTAACGAGCTGCTTCTTCCAACCACGTCCCACACCATACTGAACAACTCTCTTGCTTTTATGTATGTGTCTGATGCAATCATTACTCAGCAAATTGACAACTGAGCATGATCAAACTGTCACCTGACTTGACTAGTTGCCAGAATATAATTACACAGGTGTGTAGCCCACTCTGCCTTGCATCATTCCCAAATTGCATCATAACTTGCAATAGGACAATTCCATTTTGTATAATCCTGAACAGGCTGTGCATGCCTTTAAAGTGAACTTTATAAACAGGTCTTGGGGGAGGGGAAATAGCTTTTTTGGCCTTTTTTCCTGACCTCTGTAACAAATTAATTGGTTTCCTATTCATTCCTACAGAATGAAAATTCGTAAGATGAATTTTTTGTAAAACAAATTGACCTGTAGAATGAATTAAATTCATCTTGCGAGGCACTACTGTACTGCAAAACTAGTTAAGGGTCAGAGGCTACCCCCCTTGCGATCACAGATAATAGTTTTAATATCAGACAAAATGATCTTCTAAATAAACACACAGCCCAGTAATCGTTTTAGTCGCTCTCTTTTGCACCTTTTCCAGTTCCACCGTGTCTTTTTTGAAATGTGGTGACCAGAATTGTACACAATACTCCAGGTGCGGACTTAATATCGTTTTGTACAATGGCATTATATTGTTGGCTGCTTTGTTTTCAATCCCCTTTTTGATAATCCCTAGCATGGAATTGGCTTTCTTCACCACTGCCACACACTGGGTCTGTTCAGTTTGTTGAAGCATAAATTTATGATAGATTGTTGGCCTCACCATACTCCATTTTTCAAACTGTACTGGAACCTTTAAAAATTAGAAGTTCCAGGTGGGCAGCTGGACATCCTTCAGGAGATAAGTATACACAGTGTAACCACCAGTATTGAGGGCTTAGGCTAGAAGCAAGAGAAGACTGCCTGAAAGGCCACAGGTCCCGGCCCTGTTATCGTTTTAGAATTGGGTCATGGGAATCCACTCCTCACCTCTTTCTGATTCCTTCCTGCAGAAACAAACAAAAGCAGAGATGGAAAAGACGAAGGAAAAGTTCAGTGAACTGAGGTCCTTTCTGAATGAACAAGAGAAGCTTCGGCTGGCCCAGCTGGGAGAAGTGGAGAAGGAGATTGCGAGGAAAAGGGATGAGTACCTGGGGAGGCTCTCTGAGGAGCTCTCCTCTCTTGGTGGTCTCATCCAGGAGATGGAGGAGAAATGCCAGCAGCCCCCCAGTGAACTCCTACAGGTAAGAACCGCAGAAGGAGCCCAGGCTGCTCTCCAGGGAAAAGCTGGCTCTGAAATACATTTACAGTCCCATCAGTCTGATGTATAGGTAAGCAGATCTCAGGAGCCTAAGGAAACACAGATGATATTTACCTCAGTGAAGGCTAAATATTGATGGCAAAACTTATAATGTTGACTTCTTTGCCAATGCTTCGATTCCAAACCAAGCATCATTTACATTCCCCTCAGCCAGCCAGCCTTCCGGAAAGATCTGGTTGTCCCCTGGTGGAAACAGGGCAGTGGAAAAGCTCTTGCCCAGCAGGGCTTATCTCACCTGCCGTTTCAGAACTTGAATTGTTCTCAGTGGTGGCAGACACGCAATGTGTAGCTTGCATAATTAAATTGTCATCTGCCCAAAGAGGGCTTGAAGTTCTCCGGGGTGGTATGTGAGCAGAACGCTTTATATGCGCCCTGTTTATGCACCCAGCTTCCACCCTCACCTTGATTCCTGAAATACCTCTGACCCAACTTATTTCCCTTGAGAAAATTCAGAGGCAGGCAAAGACTTTTTTTTTTACCCTTCTCATAGTAGATCATGAATTTCTCTTCCTGAATGGGGTGGGCTTACACTAGATAAGGACGGCCAGTATGCTTCCCCACAGACTGATATGAGATAAGCACTGAGCTCCCTCGTCTTTCTCTCTTTTTCCTTCTAGGATATTAGAACAGTCTTGCAAAGGTAAGTGATTTTGCTCATTTTCATTAGTGATTCATAATACCAGGCCTTTGTATAAGGGAAATGGTCTTGAACTCTCCTAGAGAGATGATACTGGTTTGTCATCTTCCAGAGGTAACACGAAGGGTACAATAATGAGTCCCTCATTTATCCTCTTTGTTCTTCTAATTGATTCTGCTGTGCATGGCCTTCAGCCTGATGGGAGTATAAAAATGAAATGAAATGAACGAATGAATAACAGTAATAAGGGTGCTCATAAATATCTCCAAATTTTATTTTTAATTCATGTATTGTACCTGTTATTGAAGTCACATATTATTTATTTATTTATTTATTTATTTATTTATTTTAGAGTATTTTTACCCTACCTTTCTCCTTGAACAGGATCCAAGGCAGCTTACAGTAATGAGGGACAATATACAGTCCAATACAATTAAGACATATTCAAGTATTGAGAGCAGGGCATTGAGGGACATCTTACAGCATTACAAGACAACATTACATTAAAGCTACAAGAGAATACAAGTAGTTAGAGAGTGAAAATTCCATGTAAATGTTATGAGTGAGGGAAACTAACATTGAAAACATAGTGTCGATGAAATCACAAAGTCTATAAACACAAAGTCTATGTGATCACGTGTAGAAGACACATAATAAGCAGTCCATCATTCTAACAGTTACCACAAGTTTGAAGTGGCTTGATAGGAAATAGCCAAAACAGTAAACAAAATTCATAAACCTTTTAAGCAAAGTACAGGACAGAAAATAATAACGACCCATCAAAATTTGTGTTGATAGAAGCCTCACTGAAACAGAGTTCATAGAGGAGGCCTGCACAATGCATGGTGAAATGACAAATTACAAAGACCTGAAGTTCTTTGTAGTGTGAAAACCTTTGGGAGCAGGAGTTGGTGGCATACAATTCTCCTAATCTCCTCTCTCTTTAAAAGACTCCCTATCAGCCTCCTCCTGTCAATAAAGCCATTCAGTAGCAACTACAGTAGAACCCTGGTATCCGCTGGGGATTGGTTCCAGGCCTTCCCGTGGATACTGAAAACTGTGGATAAGAGATATTGCAAAAAAATCCCCCAAACTGCTGTTTTGTGACAGTAGCTTGCTTTACAGCTGCTATTTGTGACAGTAGCTTGCTTTGCAGCTGCTGAATTATTTAATTTTTTTCCTCTGCTAACTGTGGATAACTGAATCAGTGGATATGGGGGTCCTACTGTATTTACAATGATTAAATACTTCCTTCTCCTGTCCCTTGTTACCAAAAGCTGGAAAATCTGTGGGATGAAAAGAGGAATCTTGAATTGTTGAATATCACCTGCTGTTACTATGATCAGTCTTTCACAGGTATAGGATAGCCAGTATATATTTATTTAGCATATTTCTCTGCTAATTTGCTTCCCTCTTCTGTTTTCCCCCTTAGAACTTGGAACTCCTGTATCTTACTTTAGGGGCTTTCCAGACGGACTGGCTGATGACCCGGTCAGCTCCCTGCTTGATAGGTGGCATGAGGCCACTCTTAAAGTATATAACCCTATTATGCAGATAGGGATTTGTTATGTTCAAGAAAATATAAACAACTAGCATTGTGGAAGAATAAATGCACTTAGTGGTTATGGAGCTAGGAGACAAATGAATAAGGCAATAGAGCTTAGTACAAAACTTATATTACATATGTACACATGACAAAGAGCATATTCAACTGCTGTACAGCTCTAACCGTCATGAAGTTCTTCCTAATGTTCAAATGGAATCTCTTTTCCTGTAGTTTGAAACCATTGCCCCGAGTCCCAGTCTCTGAAGCCATGGAAAACAAACCTGTTCCCTCTTCAATATGACATCCTTTCAAATATTTAAACATAGTTATCATATCCCCGCTCAGCCTTCTTTCTGAAAGGCTAAACATTCCCAGTTCCCTAAGCAGTTCCTCATAAGACATTTCTTCCAGACCTTCAACCATCCTGATCACCCTCCTCTGTACCCGTTCAAGGTTGCCACCATCCTTTTAAATTGAGACACCGTACTCCAGGTGGGGTCTGACCAGAGCAGAACAGAGTGGCACTATCACTTCCCTTGATCTAGACACTATGGTTCTGTTGATGCAACCAAGAATCTCGTTGGCTTTCCTGGCCGCCGCATCACACTACTGACTCATGTTCAATTTGTGGTCCACCAAGACTCCCAGATCCCTTTCACAGGTACTATTTTCCAGCCAGGTGTTTCCCATCCTATATCTGTGCAATTCATTCTTTTTACCTAGATGCACCACCCTACATTTCCCTCTGTTGAAACCCATACCGTTAGCTATGGCCCAGCACTCTAATATATCAACGTCATTTTGGATTTTCATCCTATCTAGCAGCCCCTCTCAATTTGGCATCATCTGCAAATTTAATTAACATACTCTCTATTCCTTCCTCCAAGTCATTAATAAAGATATTGAACAGCACTGGACCCAGAACAGAACCCTAGGGCACCTCCCTGCTCACATCTCTCCAAGCTGAAGAGAGGCCATTTATGATCACCCTTTGGGTGCGATCAGTCATCCAGTTAAAAATCCACCAAACAGTAGCACTATCTATCCCACTTTCTGCTAACTTCTTATCAAGAATACCATGAGGAACCTTGTCGAAGGCCTTACTGAAGTACAGATAAGCAATATCCACAGCATTCCCCTTATCCACCAGGCCTGTAATTCTATCAAAGAAAGAGATCAAATTGGTCTGGCATGACTTGTTTTTAAGAAACCCATGTTGACTTCTTGTAATGACAGCATTGTTTGTTAAATAATTACAGACTACCTTTTTAATAATCTGCTCTAGGATCTTTGCAGGAATTGAAGTCAAGCTGACTGGGCGGTAATTATTTGGGTCCTCTCCCCCCCCCCTTTGAAGATGGGGACAACATTAGCCCTCCTCCAATTGATGGGGATTTTCCCTGTTCTCCAGGACTTTTCAAAGTTTATTGCCAATGATTCTGAAATTACTTCTGCCAGTTCTTTTAATGTCCTTGGATATAATTAATCTGGCCCAGGAGACATATTACATCAAAGACTGTATCTCCCAGTATCTCCCAGACTGTATCTCCCAGTATGAGTCAGCTTAGGTGCTAAGGTCATCAGGAGAGGGCTTTCTCTTGATCCTGCCACCATCACAGGTCTGTGTCATGCAAACAGAGGAGAGGGTCTTTTCTATTGCTACTCCCAGACTGTGGAAACCACCACCACCCCACACACTGGAGGCTAGGCTGGCTCAGTCTTAGTTATCCTTCTGCAAGTAGGCAAGGACCTTTCTTGTCCGGCAAGCTTTCCCTGAATGACTGTAACTTTTAGATGGATTTTCATGTCTTACTGCTTGGACTGAATTTGTAGTATTGCAGTCCTTGCGTTTTCCATTTTTAGTTTTCCATCTCTCAGAGTGGTGTTGTTTTAGTTTTATTTGCTTATTGTTTTTAGCTTTAATATAGAATGTTTAATGATGGAAGATGATTCTTCAGAACCATTGTTCTTAGCTTTGAATATTGTCTTTATGTCTCTTGGTTGTATAGTATATGGTCCTTCAGTGTTGTAGGCCGCCTTGGGTCCTTTCTGAGGAGGAAGGTGAGGTACATAAACATAAGAACAGAAGAGCCATGCTGGATCAGGCCAAAGGCCTATCTAGTCCAGCTTCCTGTATCTCACAGTGGCCCCACCAAATGCCTCTGGGAGTGCACAAGACTAGATATCTGTCACCTGATACCAATCCCCTGCATCTGGCCCTTGAAGTACCCCGGTTTTAAGCCTGGAGATTACACATCTCTGTCATGGTTTGTTAACCTGCGATGGACTTTTCCTCCAGGAATCTGTCCAATCCCCTATTGAAGGCATCCAGGCCAGATGCCATCACCACCTCTTGTGGCAGGGAGTTCCACAGACTAACAACGCGCTGGGTGAAAAAAAAATTTTCTTTTGTCTGTTCTTACTCTCCCAGCCCTCAATTTGAGTTCTGGTATTTTGTGAGAGGGAGAAGAGCTTCCCTCTCTCCACTTGACTCATGCCCTGCATTATTTTGTACATCTCAATCATATAAAATAAAATAAATACCTGAATTGAGGTCTGTCCCTACTGTAGGCCGTTTTGCAGGTTTTTCAGCCATTTGCTTCCTTTATTTTCTCTTATAAGACAATTTAGGATTGGATTGAGTGGTAGAGGGGTAACATTGTTTTTCTCTCCATCAGATGCGAGGAGAAAAGAATACTTCCGCATCCCAAGGCTGTCTATTGTGACCTGAAGTTGAAGTTCAGGAATGTCTGTGATCAAAATAACTCTCTAGATACTGTGATGAAATATACCAGAGGTAAATTAGAAGGCATGCAAAGACTTACCCTGTTAGGATCATCAGCCAGTTACAGCCCCTACACCAGTGTGGGCGAACCTATGGCACGGGTGCCAAAGGTGACACTCAAAGCCCTTTCTGTGGTCACCCGACCTCACCCCTTCACAGCCGCCTGTATTCAGGTTAAATGGCTGGATTAGCACTTTGCAAAAAAAATAGTGTGTTTTGAATCGCAGTGTGGGCACTCAGTCTCTAAAAGGTTTGCCATCACTGCCCTACACCTACAAATCACATTTGATTACACAGATGTTTTGACTCATTACAGTTCCATTAAGCCAGGGGTGCCCAAACTTTTTGTAAGGAGGGCCAGATTTGGTGGCTGAGAATGTGTCAGGGGCCGGTTGCTCCCCGACCCTGCCACCCCACTGCAAGCCCCACCCACTGACCCATAAGCCCCACCCACTGACCCCTTGCAACCCCACCTGCAGGAAGGAAGACGGGGACCAAGGGAGTGAGTGAGGAAGGTGGAAACCAAGAGAGGATGGAAGGAAGGTGGGGAACAAGGAAGGGAGGAAGGAAGGAAGGTGGGGACCAAAGGAAGCACAGGGAGCCGTGGCCACCGCAGGGGAATGTGTGGGTGAAGGAAGGGGAGGGAGGGGTGGGCCAGCCAGCCACGGGCCACTCAGAATGGCCTGACGGGCCAGATTTGCCCCCCCCCCACCCCGGGCCGGACTTTGAACAGGCCTGCATTAAGCCCATCCTGACACTGTTGTGTCTATTCCAGCACAGAAAAAATTAACTCTTCATATCCCAACATTCGCTGGTCCTTAATGGAACAAGACAGAGTGTGCATTTTTATTTCATTTCAGTCAGAACAACAAAGCGGTTATATGCCTGCCTTGAATCTATATGATTGTATGAAATCCTATTGGAAACAAATCATTCCCATATAGGTTTGGGAGACAATATACAGTGTTACCTTGTATAAAGGAATTAATTTGTTCCAAATGAAATTATGTTAAGCAAATTTTCCTTTATACAAATTCCCATAGGAATGCATTGAAAACAGAGTAATCCCATTTTATGTTGTACGGATTTCCCCCATAGGCGATTATGTGTTAAGCAAATTTCCCGTATCTCCGGAATTTTTATGTTGTACAAATTTTATGTTATACAAGCTGTTTGTTATACAAGGGTCCACTATATTTGTATGTAAGAGGCTGGGCGAATTCATCTTGACATCTTTTTTGCTTTCACAGATGCGTTGTTAGATGGATCCCAGATGCAGCAAGGTACGTTTTTGATGGTTTCTTGCTTGTGCGGAAAGGATAGGCACATCTTGTCATCAAGAGTAGTTTCGTGAAATCCACTGCTCACTCTTTCATCAGATGCCCAGTAGAGACTGGCTTCTTCAGAGCAGGATTGTGGGTTGCTCGGCATGAGGCCTGCTGTAAGGGATCACGCTGTCCGCAGAAATGCAGTCAGAAACACTGGGGAAAGGGTATTGCCTAAAAAGGAGGACACCCGTATCCACTGTGCAGAGGTGCCTAAGCACATCCGATCTCGCCTGATTTCGGAAGCTAAGCAGGGTCAGCCCTGGTTAGTACTTGGATGGGAGACCACCAGGGAATACCCAGGTGCTCTAGGCGCCTGGAGTAGGAAGTGGCAAGCCACTCCAGCATTCCTGCCAAGAAAACTCCGTGGACAAACCATGATGGAGATGTGTAATCTCCAGGCTTAAAACCAGGGTACTTCAAGGACAAAATGCAGGAGAATGTTATCAGGAGACAGATATCTAGTCTCATGCACTCCCAGACGCATCTGGTGGGGCCAATGTGAGATACAGGAAGCTGGACTAGATGGGCCTTTGGCCTGATCCAGCATGGCTCTTCTTATGTTCTTATGACACGGGGTCACGACTAATGACACAACACACATGCACGCAGGGGTCTGTCTGCTGCGTTTGCACAGCATTCCCCCATGTGAACCTTCAACCAGAACAAAAATGGCCCCTGTGGGTCTGCAGGGGGGAAGGGGGCAGAGCTGCACACCTTTGAGGAAACCTTTGGGGGAGCCATATAACATAATAATACCTTAACAGAGGCATGGCTAGGGTTTTCAGCGCCTGGGAACAAAGTTTTTGCACCCCCTCCTGGCCCCCTCAAGACAAAATGTGAGCCATAAGGGGGTCCATCATGCTTTCCCAGAAATCTTTGAGTTTTAAAATATGACAAGCCGCATTTTGTGGCATATTTTTAGGGTCAGAATGGAAAGAAAAAAAGTGAAATAATTAAGGCAACCACAGTGCCTTAACAGAGAATGAAAGAATCAAGAAACAAGAATCCATAATAAAAATTAATGGAGAATTATTTTATGCTAAAATATTATTCAAATATAACATTGCAAAAACTTAAAACATTATTTTGGCTATAATAGTCTGAGAAGTTAACATAAAGTAAAAGAAATAGATTGATCTAAAGCTTTAGATATAATTATGTCACTTCAGAGAGAAACTCCCCTTTTCTTTGCTGCTGCAAATTTATCGATTAGTTCCTCAAAAGGTATGCTGTCGGTAAACTCCTATTTCACACTCAGCATTGTTTATATTATGAATATTCAAACTAGTACTGTATTATATTTGAAATTTGTTCCATACATTAACCTATGAATAGATGAATATGACATTTCAGGATGAAACAGGAAATTACACCGGAAGAGGGGAAAACATTTCCTTCTGAAATTTGTTTGTAATAACAGTAGGACCCTGGTATCCACTGGGGATTGGTTCCAGGCCTTCCCGGGGATAATGAAAACTGTGGATAAGAGAGAACGCCTGCCCATCCAACCCCAAACTTCTGTTTCCTGACAGTAGCTTACTTTATGACTGCTGTTTTGAGACAGTAGCTTGCTTTATGGCTGATGCTTGTAAAGTAGCTTGCTTTACAGATGCTATTTGTGACAATAGCTTGCTTTACAGGTGCTGTTTGTGACAATAGCTTGCTTTACAGCTTGCTTTGCGGATGCTGAATTGTTTGATTTTTTCCTCTGCCAACCGTGGATAACTGAATCAGTGGATACGGGGACCCTACTGCTTATAAAAAATGGAGCCCCCAGATGCTGCAGCTGGAGACAGGTGTTCCCCTTGCCCCCCACCCCAGTTATACCACTGGGTATAGCCTTCACATCCAAATGGGATATACTGTAGACATTGAACGTAATAGTGATGGAGAAATGGAGACTAAATTCCACCACAAATCCAGATGATAACTGTGTCCATGCATCATCTCTTGACAGGATTTAAGTCTACCTCCAGCCAAAATAAATCCACCTGTTTCAATTGGGATCCAGGTTGTCTTTGCTCCTCTTTGCTTTTATTATACAGAATGGTTTTCTGATAGATGTTTGAAGATATTAACACAATATAATCTGTAGACAACCCCTGTAGTGTCTTGTTAATGACACAGTCACACCACTGTGGTTCCCTGTCCTCATTCTTCTTTCTCTTTTGCCTCTTGCCTCTCTTTGTCCCCACACAGCAGATGTCCCCGCAGAACGGGCCACAGAAACCCCCGGGCTCCTCCTGACTGAGGATCGCAAAAGTGCGAGAAACGATGGCACGTTGCAAGATTTGGCCTACCATCCACAGACACCTAGAATGAGTTTTACGCTTGGTCCGCCGTTTCCTGTAAAGGCCGCAAGTGTGCAAGCACACAGACTTTCACCGAGCCAAGGCTTATTCTTTCCTGCACAGAGAAGCTCCTATGTAGCAGGAGAAGTCAATACAGTACCACCATCTGTGCAATTCGCAGATCCAGTTTATGTGCAGCGCAGGTGGTGATCAGCGGGCGGTGGGGGTGATGGAGACCAGCACCCCATCCCTCCCACTGGTCAGGTTGGCAGGGTGAGGGAATTCCCCTTGGCTTTTTCCTCCCTACTCCCCACCCTACCCATTTCCTGAGAGGCAGGAATGCCAAGCAAGGAGGCTCACCCCTACCCCCCTGCACCCATTATTGAACAAAGCACCATTGAAAAAAACGTTAGTCCTGAATGGAATTTGCTGGCGGTGACTTGCCACCAAAGACCCACAGAAGAAGCAGAGCCTAACATGGGGCGGCAGGGGTGGCCGGGGTTGGGGGGGTGGGGAGAGACAACCATCCAGCCAGAGGCTTTTTCGCTTTCGTCTCCTTACTCCTCCTCCCTTCTACTCAGCTGCTCCCTTTTGCAGGCCTGTGAAAGGGTCGGCCGGCCAGCTGGCTCTCCCCAAAGGGCTGACACCGAGCCGGCTCTGGCAAATGTGGGGGAATACTCTCACCCCGCGTGGTTTGCTGAAGGAGGAACCAGCACCCCTTAAGGAGTGCGTTTAGAAATAACGAGAGTCTCGAGACTGATATCTGGTGGGAAATTCTCTAACGTGCCCACCCCACGGAGAAACAATTTATTAGGAACCAAAAGTAGGTCAGTTAACGTGTAGCATAGAACCACATTCTTAGTCGGAGATAAGAGAGAACAATACCACAGTTTAAGCCTGGCGCATGCGCATAGTTAACAGTGACATACCATTTTGGTAGGCAAGCCTTGCTAATCTACAAACTAGCTTCTGAGAATTATAACAAAGAAGTAAGTCTTCTTGCTCTTGGCAGCAAGGCTTTTTTAGCAGCAAGGTCAGGACTTGTTGATAAAGGCTGGAACCATCCCGTAATGAATGCATTAACCCATTAACACCTATTCACCAACAGTTTGCCATGGCCGGCACCTTCCCATGGCTCAGCTGGTGAGTTCCTGAACACCCTTCCGCAAGTTCTCCTGCCTGGGCAGCTGTTGCTCTTCCCTGGGGTGAGTGAGAGCAGCAGTGGGGCCGTGTCTTCTTGGTGCCCCCAAGAGGGACATACGGAGGGCGACCTGTCTTCCACTGTCAGCATTTTTTTGCTTCCAAATGCTTCGCTTTCCCTTCTAAGGGTGTTTGCTCTTTTCCGTGGAATTCGATATCCGCGGGGTGCCCTGAATCTGATTACCTACGGATACAGGGGTGCTACTGTAGAGGGAATGCTGGCTGGGACATGAGGGATTCACAGCAGGCAGACATTTTTGAGACGAATAAAGAGAGCCAAAGAGAATTCAGTTGTCCCTTTACATGAAGAGGCCGGATGGCCTTTTATGATTCTGATACAGCAGTTAAACCACTGTGCCATGAGGCTCTTATGGGCCTTTAAGCATTGTGCCTTTTGAATATTTGAACTTTTAAGACTCTTCAATTTGTAAGTTGCATTATAGAAGGTAGTTATTTGCTATTCACACTCTCATTCGCTTAAAACTGAATATTGTCTAGATAGATGAGTAGTAGTTTTATACAAGAGAAATTTAGCTTTTGAAATATATCCATTTTATATACTTTATACAGATATATATATATATGCTTACTACTTGCTATTTTTGTATACATGTTTGTTTCCTGAATAAATTTTAGAAATGATTATTGTGAGTGGGTTCTTCTTTAGAATTGGGTGGTCCAGTCCCTTCAGGTCCCATTTAAGACAGGAGGGTATTCAAACATAAATAAACTTTTATTTAAAATATCAGTTGTTTTGTCACGTCCACAGGTAACTCTGTTTCTTCTGTTTGTTTTAACATTTTTCTTTCCCCTTTAAACTGGGGTACCTCCCAAGGATCTTTCAATATTGATAAGTCCTGAGCCACACTCTCCCTGAGGGATGTCTCATCACTTTTTTCCATCCTGCGCATATAGTCCCACAGCATGGATGTCTCAACCATGCTGCTCCTTCTTTGGATCTTCCTCCATGGGTCCACTTCTCGTGCTGCTCTCACCTCCGTGGTCCTGAGCCACTAAGGCAGTAGTGGTGAACTTTCAGCACTCCAGACATTTTGGACCACAACTCCCAGAATTCCAAGCCTAGATTGCCAGTCACAAAGGACTATGGGAATTGTGGTCCAAAACATCTGGAGTTCCAAGGTTTGCCACCACTGCACTAGGATAGACTTGAACTGTCCATTCCAAAGGCAGTATTCCTTCATTTATCTCAGCTTGTATCCCAAACTCCTGCTTCCCGCCTTTTTATCCTCCCACACCTCTTTCCATTCATGCAGCTCCACTTTCATCACCAAGAACCCCTCTGACTCCACTCTCTGATTTCCCTCTCTGTTCTCAGGGAGTGGGCGGCACATCAATATTCTCTGTGCTTGTGCCATGACTCTCACAATTATTTATTTCTGGATGTACAATACATTTTAAAAAATCAAAGGGATATCCAAGAGAAAGAATGAAATTAATACTAAAACAGGTGCAAAGTCTTCTGAGATTACAAACCACATCCTTGCCAGTTGTGTGTACAGTGGGCCCTCGCATAACAAACAGTTCGTAGAACATAAAATCTGTAGAACATAAAAAATTCCAGAGATAGGAGAAATTTGCTTAACATAATCACCTATGGGGCGAATCCGTACAGCATAAAAATGGTCACAATTAGGGACTGCTCTGTTTTCAATGCATTCCTATGGGAAATTTGTATAAAGGAAATTTTGCTTAACATAATTTCATTTGGAACAGATTAATTCCTTTATACAAGGTACCACTGAATATTATACGTTTATAAGTCTGTCCTGAGTAATTTGCACAAGGCAGGAGCCATTGGAAGGCATTCAAACATTTCCTGCTAGAAATTTGTCAGGACAGTCTCACCTATCCCAGGCCTAATGGAATTCCCTATACTGTATCTAGATCCTCTGTAGACAAGAGAAGTGTCATCAGGAGAGGCCTTTCTCTCCATCCCGCCACCCTCACAGGTACATCTTGTGGGAACAAAGGCAAGGTCTTTCTTAGTTGTTGCGCTCAGACTCTGGAACTCCCTCCCACTAGAGGCCAGGACTGTTTCTTCTCTGCTATCTTTCCGGAAACAATAAAGACCTTTCTCTTCAGGCAAGCTTTCCCTGAATGATGGAGTACCTATTATGTGTCTTTTATATGAATCTATCATACATGATTACACAGACTTTGTGTTTATAACCACGTATAACTTTGTGTTTATATATATCCTTGTATGATTGCACTGACACCATGCTTTCATTGTTAGTCCCCATTGCCCCAAACTTTTGGATAGTCTACCTGGCATGATTACGTGGAATTTTTACTCTAACTGCCCCCATTCTCATTTAGCTTTGGGCGCTTTTACACGACCCCTAAGATCTGCTGGCCCCTTAAATTCGGACCAGAGATCTTAGGGGTTTGTTGCTCTTCCTGCATCTCCACCCCTCCATACTTCCTGGCTGCTGGCTGCGTGAGGGGAGGGAGGAAAAAAAGGGACAAAAGAATAAAGCCTTACCTCCCCGGTGCCGGTGGAAGCTGCCGGGTAGCCCCGGTCACTTCCTGGTTCCTCTTAAAGGGGCGGGAGGCAAAAAACAAAAAGAAAAAGAAACGAGGAGAGCCCAGCACATCTGCATCAAATATTTTTCACCTCCCAAGAGCAGGTAACAAGAAAAGTGTGCTGGGTCGCGCTTAGGTGGGCGGGGTCGCACTTAATTGTCTGCAAACTCCGGAGCTGGTAGGGAAACATTTTTAAGCTCCGGAGCTTGCAGCCATTTGCGGCGGAGTTTAGGGGTCGTGTATAAATGCCCAATATTCTCTTTTAATGCTGTAAGATGTCCCTCAATTCCCTGTTCTCAAACTTGAATATTATGTCTTAATTGTACTCGACTGTATATTGTCCCTCATTACTGTAAGCCGCCTTGGGTCCATTTCCAAGGAGAAAAGTGAGGTAAAAATCTAAATAAATCAATTTTGGACTTGGAGGGGAAGGCAGGAAAGTGTGAAAGGAAGTCAAAAGAGGAAAAACTGAGACAAAGAAGGAAGCTATGGAGAAAGGGGGGTAGAGTAAGAGGAGACTTGGAAAGGCTGTGTAGATGAACTTGGAGTACAAGTCCTATTTTCCTGAGGTAGATTTCCCAGATAATACCTCCACCTCAGGAAAAGTGGGAGCGTATCAACAGAAGCATAGTGTCTAGTCAGTGTTTCTCAACCTGTGGGTCCCCAGATGTTCCTGGATTGCAACTCCCAGAAACCCCTTCCAGCACAACAAGTGGTGGGGGCTTCTGGGAGTTGTAGTCCAGGAACATCTGGGGACCCACAGGTTGAGAAACACTGGTCTAGATCAAGGGAAGTGATAGTACCACTCTATTTTGCTTTGGTCAGACCCCACCTGGAGTACTGTGTCCAGTTCTGTGTGCCTCATTTTAAAAAGGATGTCGACGATCTTGAATGGGTCCAGAGGAAGGCGACCGGGATGATTGAGGGTCTGGAAGAAATGTCTTACTAGGACCAGCTTGGGGAACTGTCAATGTTTAGCCTTACAAAAAGAAGACTGAGAGGGGATATGATAGTTATGTTTAAATATTTGAAAGGATGTCACATTGAAGAAGGGACTGGTTTGTTTTCCATGGCTTCAGAGACTAGGACACGGAGAAATGGTTTCAAACTACAGGAAAAGAGATTCAATTTAAACATTAGGAAGAATGTTATGACAGAGCTGTTCGGCAGTGGAATATGCTGCCACGGAGGATGGTGGAGTTTCCTTCTTTGGAGGTTTTGAAGCAGAGGCTGGATGGCCATATGTCGGGCGTCCTGTGATGGGGGTTCCTGCATGGCAGGGGGTTGGACTTGGATGGCCCTTGAGGTCTCTTCCAACTCTGATTCCAGTGGTTCTCAACCTGTGGGTCCCCAATGTTCCTGGACTGCAACTCCCATAAACCCCTCCCGGCATAGCAAGTGGTGGAGGCTTCTGGGATTTGCAGTCCAGGAACATGTGGGGACCCACAGGTTGAGAGCCACTGATCTTGAGGGAAGATCCCTGAACCAGACAGATAATCGCTGAATGTTTCCAAGGCAAAGTGTAGCAGCAGCAAGTAGGAGATCTTCAAGGGACCAGGGTGTTCCTTGGAGCCAAGAGCGTGGTCAGCCAGTCTGAGTTCCAGATTCACAGAGAGGGTTGTCAGCCAGTTCAAGGTCAAGAGTCATACATAAACACAGTCCAACAGGGAAGGGGGATGACAAGTATGAGTCAAAGCAACAGAGTTCCAGGAAAGTTAACCAGGCTAAAGCTTCAGGAATCCAGAGGTCTTGCATTGCTGAGGCAGGGAACAGGGAGTGTGAGTTGCTAGTGTTATGCTAGCTGCAACCCCCCTAGTTGTACTCCCTGATTGTCTCAGCCTGAGTGGGACCTGATTCTGCAAGGAGACTGCATTTGCTGAGTCATGCGGTCCCGATCCTTACGCAGAGACTGAACACCTGCATAACACGAGAGCACCCTGAAACCACCACCCCCTTTTAGAGGGAAAGAGAAAGGAGGAGAGAGGAAAGAAGGCCAGTTCCATGCTAGGGATTATCAAAAAGGGGATTGAAAATAAAACAGCCAACATTATAATGCCATTATACAAAACGATCGTAAGGCCACACCTGGAGTACTGCGTACAATTCTGGTCACCACATCTCTAGAAAGACCTAGTGGAACTGGAAAAGGTGCAGAAGAGAAAGACCAAAAAATGATTACTGGGCTGGGGGATCTCCCTTATGAGGAAAGGCTAAAACATTTGGCGCTCTTTAGTCTGGAAAAAAGTCACCTGAGGGGGGATATGATTGAGATGAACAAAATAATGCAGGGCATGAGTAAAGTGGATAGAGGGACGCTCTTCTCTCTCACACAAAATACCAGAACTAGGGGACATCCACTCAAATTGAGGGTTGGGAGAGTGAAAAGACACAAACAAAAATATTTTTTTACCCAGCATGTTGTTACTCTGTGGAACTCCCTGCCACAGGATGTGGTGATGGCATCTGGCCTGGATGCCTTCAAAAGGGGATTGGACAGGTTCCTACAGGAAAAGTCCCTCACAGGTTAAAAACCATGATGGGGATGTGTAATCTCCAGGCTTAAAGCCTGGGTACTTCAAGGGCCAGATGCAGGGGAGTGGTATCAGGAGACATATATGTACTCTCGTGTGCTCCTGGACGCATCTGTTGGGGCTACTGTGAGATATAGGAAGTTCAACTAGATGGGCCTTTGGTCTGATCCAGCAGTGCTCTTCTTATGTTCCTATGTTTTAAGATTTGGGAGAAAGAACTCGCCCTTTTGACATGTCAATTCAAAGTGCAGGTTCTAATCAATTAAACCCTAAATGGCTTGGGTCCAAACAACTACAAGGCCTGCATCTTGTGAAAGTTTATGAGGCTGCTCAGGTTTTAAGATCACTTGGAGAGGCCTTCTTCTCGATCCTGCCACCTTTGCGGGATCATTTTTGTGGTGACATGGGGAGGGCCTTCTCTGCTGCTGCCCCCAAGCTTTGGACCTCCCTCCCACAAACCAGTATCTGCTAGTGAAGACCTTTCTCTGATTCAAGTGGCTTTTAAGATAGGCAGAGTAAAAGCCTTTTAACTGCAGTTCTGTTGAGGCAGGTGTGGGTGGTATAGTTCAAAGGCACTTTGTTCAGAAGGCTTTCTTCCCTTAGTTGCTTCATTTCTTCATAGTATCTTGCTATGTTATACCAACTGCTTGTTATACGAGGGTCTGTATATAGAGAGAGGAGAGAGAGAGAGAAAGAGAGAGTTCAGTATATGATGGAGAGTACAGTAATCCTACTTGTTACGCAAAGCATTTTGGCTTTGATTTGGGGCAGTTGAGGCCTACAGTGTTAGGCTTCCAAGAGTCCATAAAGTTTAAAGGAGCGGAGGATGAACAAAAAGTTAAATAATGAAATAAAATAAAAAATTAGGATTAATCCATTCAATCATCGGCTCAGGTAGCTTCTATACCGGCCACCTCGCTACCAAAGCGGTTCAAGACACACTGAAGCCAAGAACACATCCAAACCATTTGATAATCATGCTTTTATTAGGCTGGGCAATAACACATCTTAATACAGTGGACCCTCGTATAAAAAAAGGTTTGTATAACATAAACTCTGTACAACATAAAAAATTCCGGAGATAGGGGAAATTTGCTTAACAGAATGTCTATGGGGTGAACTGGTACAACATAAAAATGGTCGCGATTACGGATTACTCTGTTTCCAATGCATCCCTATGGGAAATTTGTATAAAGGAAATTTTGATTAAGATAAATTCATTTGGAACGAATTAATTCTTTTATACAAGGTACCACTGTATTAACACAGCATCCACACCAAGACAGGAAGGCAGAGAGACTACACTTCCCACACGCCCTTCTATTTTTTCCTCCGCATTGCCTTTTGGGAACCTTTGCCCCGCCATCACTCCATTATATACCTTTCTTTTTTTTTGGTAATTTTATCATGACGTTTTATCATGTTGTTTTATTGCTTATTATTATTGTTTGCTTTCATTGTATCATTGCTTGTATCCTGCTGTAAACTGCCCAGAGTTCTTCTGGAAGATGGGCGGTATATAACTACAGTGGTACCTTGTATAAAGGAATTAATTCGTTCCAAATGAAATTATGTTAAGCAAATTTTCCTTTATACAAATTCCCATAGGAATGCATTGAAAAATGGAATAATCCCATTTTTATGTTGTAAGGATTTTCCCCATAGGCAATTATGTTAAGCAAATTTCCCCTATGTCCGGGATTTTTTATGTTGTACAGATTTTATCTTATACAAGCTGTTTGTTATACAAGGGTCCGGTCCACTGTATTAAAATATATATATATATATTTTCTTTTTAGTATTTGCTAGTAGCTTTTAATGCTACTTTGATGTTTGATTTGCATTGGTTAGGTTTGGATGTTTATTTTCACTGGGGATTGTTTTGTGATTGTATTGTTTAGTCGCCTGGGGGTGACATGTTTGTACTCGCCTAGAGTTGCCTCTGGGAAAATCGGGCGGTTTAGAAGTCTAAGAATGAATGAATGAATGAATGAATGAATAAATAAATAAATAAATAAACTGGAGGCTGACTCCGCCCTTTACCCCGCCCTCTAGGCAACGTCATCGCTCCAGGGCGTGGGCGGAGGGGCTGCCACTTAGGAGGGAAGGAGGGAAGGAGGGCAAGCGGGTGGCCAAGGGAGGAGAGAGAAGGAAAGAGAGGAGGGTTGCCGGCGGGGGTCGCCCGGGGTCGCCATGGCAGTGTCGGCGAGCTCCTTGCAAAGCCTGCGGGACGAGGCGTCCTGCCCCATCTGCCTGGCTTACTTCCAGGACCCGGTCATGGTGGTCCAGTGCGGCCACAACTTCTGCCGGGACTGTCTGCTCCGCTTCTCCCGGGAATCGACCTCGCAAGGGCGGGCGGTCAGCTGTCCGGAGTGCCGGGGCCCCCTCGTCCCCGGGCGGGTCCTGACTAACCGGCAGCTGGCCAATGTGGTCGACATCACCCGGCGGATCAGCCAGGAAGCCAAGAGGAAGAGGGACCCCTTAGGAGGAGGAGGAGAAAGAGGAGGAGGAGGAGGAGGAGGAGGAAGAGGCGGCCCCGATCCGGAATGCGAGGAGCACCAGGAGCCGCTCAAGTTCTTCTGCAAGACGGACAAGGCGCTCATCTGCGTGGTTTGCAGGGAGTCCCGCGCCCACCGGGGCCACGCCGTGGCTCCTTCCCAGGAGGCGGCGGAGGAGTACAAGGTATACAAGTGGGTGGGTGATAGGCGGTACCTTTATAGGCCACTATTAAAAATTAAAAAAAAAAAGGAACATTGCAAGCTTTCGAGTGCAGTCCATCGCCCTTCTTCAAAGCAGGTCCCAGAGGTTCAAACATGGTGAAAGATGTGCTTCACCAGGAAGTTACTTTAAAAGTCCTTAGTTAGAGGATGGACTGCACTGGAAAGGTTGCAATGTTCCTTTTTATTTTTTAATAGTAGCCTATGAAGGTATCGCCTGTAGCCTATTTTTGCAGGCTCAACCCCTTTTTGCTTTGATTGAAAGGTAAAATGTGGGGTAGGAAGGAAGGAGTCCTCCTCCTCCTCCTGCTGCTGCTCCTGGTCCGGGGATCCTGGTTGCTAGGAGACCCACCCATTCCTGGGGGAAACCTGCCCCGCTCAGAACCCCCCCCGACCCCCCCCAGCAGCCCGCCGCCTGTTGCATCCTGGGAGTTGTAGTCGGCGGCCAGGAACGATTCCTGGGCTCTTGGGCCTCACAATTGTGCTGCACCTGCTAGTCTAGTCAGGGACCCTTACTAGATGGAACATTTCTGCAAGTTTTGAAGCTGGGGGGGGGACCGTAATTTTTTTGAAAAATTGGGAAAAATGCTACATAAGAACTCTCCCCCCCCTTTACAGCTTGAAAGTCATTCTGTTACTTTGGGAATGTAATATATGACTATGGACAATTTGACTTGGCATAAAATTATCACAGCATATTAAAATATTGTGTAGCCAAATAATTTTTACAAACAGGATTTACTTTTTAAACAATATTAATTGAAGTAGCAATCTCCTGAACTGTGTACTTGTTTATGTGGAACAAAGAAAAAAACCCTCTACAAAACAATGTTTAAAAATCCAGAATTAACCATTCATAATTCCTCTCCACAGTATTAAAATGAAATAAAAAACCTCATTGTCGTAAAAAGAATTGAAGAGGGGGAAATGTATAGAATGAAGTGGGGCTACTTTTCAACAAATGGGTATTTTTGTTTCCCTGTATGAGGCCTAGTGAAGAGGACAGAACAGAAACACACATACGCATGCACGCACACATGCAAAACCAAAAGTGAAACCTTTTTCTTGTGACAATAGCCCTACCTCCTAAAAGGAATAAATGCATCTTGTTCTTGCATTGGAGATTTCTGTTTGTAATTTAGGACTTGCTTGTCCTTAGTGCACAGAAATCAGAATAATCTGATACTATGCATATTTTTAGAAATGATTTAGAAAATAATAGAACACCATGTTTAAAATATTTTATTCATCATGTTAAAATAAAACATTCCTTAATCATTTTTTCTTTTTTCAATTTTTCCAAATTTTCAGGAAAAAAACCAAAAGGCTTTAGGGAAAAAATGGGGGGGGGGAAATCCCCCCCCCGAATTTTGTTGGGGTTTTTCCCAGGCCTTCACATCTCTAAAGGTGACATGTTTAAAATGCCTAAATTTGGTGTTTGTAATAATTACCACAGTAAATTATAAGCAAATATGTTACTCCTCACCTCTCCTTCCACATAGTATTTTATGCCTTGAGAACAATGGTTCCAACCTTGGTTCACCCAGGGGTTTTGGGGCTGCAATTCCCAGAAGCCTTTGCCACCAGCTGTGCTGACTGAGGTTTATGGGAGTTGCAATCCAAGAATACCTGAGTTATCTAGTAAAAATTCTTCATACAACTTTTATCACCCCCTAATGCAAATAGGGCAGAGTAGGACCCAGATTGAGGTGCCACTTCTTGTATAATGAGAAAAAAACTGTTTTTCTCATTATACAAGATGTGGCACCTCAGTCTGGGTCCTACACTGCCCTATTTGCATATCTAAATATTAAGTACAATAATACATTCTTCTCTCTCTTTTCAGGATTGGGTTCAGGGCAACATAGACAAACTGAGGAAGCGAAGAGAGGAAATTGTGAAATTGAAAAATAATAGCAGATTGGAAAGCCAGAGCTTCCTGGTAGGTTTTCCTGTTAGTCCCGATTATGCTCTCTCGCAATCTCAAACCTGCCAGCTCTTAAGCAAGATACAATATTCTCGTGTTTTAAAGCCAATAGCCCTGTCATTTTAAATTTGTGGTCCCTTCTTTTTCCAGTTTTACTTTTGCTTCCAAGTTTCCTGATTTTTAGACTGAGCATGATGACAGTCAAAACTGACATTATATAGAAGCAGGCCGAGTAGAACAACGCAAAAGACATAGTCAAACACAACTCAAGTGTACCCTTGGTTGAATTCATACCTTTTATGCCTCACCTTCCTGCTAAGAAAGCATATATGGTTGCTCTTTCCACCTTAAAGTCACAACAGCATTGTGATGTGGCTCACTCACCAACCTAATAAGTTACTTTTGGCCAGGTGTGTGCATGCAGGGAGGAGATTTAGATTTAGATGTGCAGGTTTAACAATCTGAGCAGTGCATCGTACTTCCTCTTGCTCTTTTTAAAGCTTTTTGACAGGCTCAATACCAGTTTTAAACTGTTGATTCTTCTGAACACATGTGGTATAACAAGCTGGAGGATATTTTAAGTAGAGCTGCCACTGGTCGTTGAGGAATCAGGTTTCTTCATTTATTTATTGGCCACCTCTCTCCCTGTAAGGGACCAAGACAGCTCATAACAATTCAAATCATAGAATAATAGTACAGTGGACCCTTGTATAACAAACAGCTTGTATAACATAAAATGTGTACAACATAAACAATTTCAGAGATAGGGGAAATTTGCTTAACATAATCGCCTATGGGGGAAATCCGTACAACATAAAATGGGATTACTCCATTTTCAATGCATTCCTATGGGAATTTGTATAAAGGAAAAATTGCTTAACATAATTTCATTTGGAATGAATTAATTCCTTTATACAAGGTACCACTGTACATTAAATTAAACTGTAGGTTAAAAACAAATACAGTAATGCTTTGGTTTACAAGCATAATTTGTTCCGGGAATATGCTTGTAAACCAAACCACTCTTATATCACAGCAAATTTCCCTGTAAGAAATAATGGAAATTTAGATGATGAGTTTTGGGGTCCCATAGACCACATACTGTACACACAAAATGCCAAAACTCACAAAGGAATTTGGCTAGAAGCCCAGATCCACACCATGGTGCGGTCCTTTTCCAGGGAGAAAGGTAGGGTAAAAGGTTAGTGCTGACAGTTGGATTATTTTTGAGGGGGGGGGTCGCTTCCCTGAAAATTCAGAAAATCAGCCCACCTCACAGACACACAGTGCCAGAAAGTATTACTCAACAGTAGTTTATTATTTATTTATTTATTATGGCGCTTATATACCGCCCGTCTTCCTGGAGGGGGAACTCCGGGCGGTTTACAGCAAATTAAAAGAACAACAAATTACATGAACTAATAAAATAAACAGATAATAAAATAAATTTCAGTGGGTCTGTGTGCAGAATGTCTGTGTAAATCAGAAGAGGGTAGCACTTGCAGGCAGGCTTTTCTCTCAGCCACACTGTGGACCCCTGAGACGTGGTACCCCATTGTAGGGGCATATTCTCCTTGGTTCTCCCCCTCGCCTCCCAACTATTTGTAGTTTAAAATAAGGATCACTTATTTTCTGTAGCTGCACATCTCCTGTAGAACATGCTGCAGGCTTTCTGTGCACCCTGCTGGAATGAAAAAAAAGTAGCAACCTCAGGCCACCCCCAGCCTTTTCATTCTGCCGAGTTTTTGTGGAAGGGCCATGGCGGTGGGCAAGGCATGTGGCCTGCAGGCTTCCTTTTGCCCCCAACAGTACTGTCTCTTACTCCCTGTCTCCCGGCGTTGCTTCCATTCCATTTTGACAATTTGGGGTGTGGGGTGGGCTTTCGTCTTCTCCTTATCTTGTTGCCGCAGAGGCAGGCCGACGTTGAAAGGCAGCAGTTGGTGCTCCATTTTGAGGAGCTGCACGAAGTGCTGGAAGAAAAAAGGAATATCTTACTGGCCAGGCTGCAGGCGTTGGACAAAGGGATTTTGAGGCACAGGGACGAGCTCAGCGCCAAGTTGACCGACGAAGGCACCTCTCTCGATAAACTCATCCAGGAGATGGAGGACAAGCGCCAGCAGCCAGATCTTCAGTTTCTCCAGGTGAACCAGTTCCCCTTCCATGTCTATAAGAACATAAAAAGAGCCCTGCTGGATCAGGCCAAAGGCCCATCTAGTCCAGCTTCCTGTATCTCACAGTGGCCCCACCAGATGCATCTGGGAGCGCACGAGGCTAGATATCTGTCTCCTGATACCACTCCCCTGCATCTGGCCCTTGAAGTACCCTGGTTTTAAGCCCAGAGATTACACATCTCCATCATGGTTTGTAACCTGTGATGGATGGTTCCTCCAGGAATCTGCCCAATCCTCTTTTTAAGGCATCCAGGCCCGATGCCATCACCACATCCTGTGGCAGGGAGTTCCATAGACTAACATGCTGGGTAAAAAAATATTTTGTCGATTCTCACTCTCCCAACCCTCAGTTTAAGAGCATAAGAAGAGCCATGCTGGATCAGGCCAACGGCCCATCTAGTCCAGCTTCCTGTATCTCACAGTGGCCCTGTCAAATGCCTCTGGAAGCACACAAGACTAGATATCTGTCTCCTGATACCACTCCCCTGCCTCTGGCCTTTGAAGTACCCTTTTTTAAGCCTGGACCTCTCCCCCTCCCCATGCTCCGCTTGGCTACCCAACCACTGTCTCTCTGTTGTTATTTGCTACATATTTATTTTCCCCAGTGTCTATTCTAATCAGTCCCTGGGTCTTCAGTAAGCAGGCACTGATCCAGAGGAGCACCTATTCAACTAGTTAGGTTTTAGCTGTTGGATTAGCCATTTTGAGTCAGTCTGTACTATCCTACCCCCCAGACCCTGATGACTGTGTGAATTCACTGGAATGTCCTTGAGATTGCTATGTCAGACTCATCCCCATTTCTCTTTCCTCTCTTCTCCAGGACATTGAGAGCACCTTTGACAAGTAAGTGGGTTTTAGCTTCATCCCTTAATACTCTTGAATGACTTCCCATATTTACTTTGTTTACTTTACTTTATTTACAATTTATATGCCACCAGCTTATATAAACAACTCAAGATTGCTAACTGGGGCTGGTCAGAGGGATCACAGACCTCTGTTTTACAGCAACTCCATGGCAGACGGTCCGTTGCTGGGCAGAATTCAACGTGTGTGTTTTTGTAACCTATAAAGTCCTAAAAAGATGGGGCCCAAGCTATCTGAAGGACTGTGCCTCCCTTTATGAGCCTGCTAGAGCTCATAGTCACTAGGAGAGGCCTTTCTCTCAGTTCTGTCACTTTCCCTTGTGAGTTTGATGGGGACATGGGAGAAAACCTTCTCTGCTGGCGCTCCCAGACTTTGGAACTCCCTCCCACAGGAGGCCAGGATGGCCCCGCCTTTTACTGTCCTTCGGCAAACAGGAGAGGGCCTTTCTCTTCAGACAGTATGTCTGCTGCTGTATGTCTGAAGAAGTGGACGTGTCCACGAAATGTTTCATTAAAATATGAAAGTTAGTCTTTAAGGGGCCACATGTTTTGTGTCTTGTCTTGTCTTGTTTTTCTTTGATGTTTTTGCCTGCAATTCTTGAAAGGACTAACACGACTACCCTCTCTGAATCTTCAGACAAGCTTTCCCTGAGTGAGTGGCTGCCTGAGGGTTATTTATTTTAAATGGATTGCTGCACCGCCCTTCTTTGCATGTGTTTTGGTGTTGCTTATCTCGTGTGCGTGTGTGTGTGTGTGTGTGTGTGGTATTTGTTTGACCCTTCTTAGTATTTGTATACTTACCATCGTTAGCTTTAATATTGTCTTTTAATGACGGAAGCCGATTTGGATCCTTCTAAGGAGAAAGCATCAGTTCAAGGTTCATTCAGCCTTCTATCCTTCCAAGGTTGGTTAAACGATTACCCAGCTTGCTGGGGAGGGGTGCAATGTGTAGCCTGTATAATTAAATTGTAAACCGCCCAGAGAACGTTTGAAGTGCTATGGGGCGGTATGGAAACAGAACACACTTTGGTTTTAGGGCTTGATGTTACTGCTGCTGCTGCTGATCATCATCATCATCTCTTGTCAAGTCTATGCTGCCTGATGGAGGCCTTGTGTAAGGTTTTCTAGGTAGAGAGTACTGAGTAGTTTACCATTCCCTTCTTCAGAGGGTGCCCTGGGATTGTGTTGTTTCCCCAGGGCTGGTGCTACTCCCAGGAGAACCAGTGGAGAACCGAACACAACCATTGAGCCTGCTTAAGGCTGAACAGAAGGTTCCAGTGTTTTTTTTCTGTTCTCTTCTGGCCTTTTCTATCTGGGCACCTTCTTGTTCAGCGTACTGTTTTTCTTTGTATTAAGGTTGTCCCCCAACCTTTCGCAGTTCATATATTGCGGTCCCAGTATATCGCAGGTCTGCAGTATATGAAAAAAGGCCCCCTGGGGTAAGGAGGAAAGGCCTTCCCAGGCCTGTTGGAAGCCCCAAAAGTGCTTCCTCACTAACCGGAAATGACTTCCAGTAAACTAGAAGTGACCTCCCGATCACTAGAAAACACTTTTGGGGCCTCCATGGGACTGGAAAGCCCATTGCAGGCCCGTTTGGGGCAGCACCAGGCCTGGGGTAAGTAAAACAGCCCCCAGAGAGCCCACTCAGTGATCCAACCTGACCCAGCATCCACATATTGCGGATTTTCAATTATTGTGGGTTGGGTCAGGTCCCTAACCCCTGCAGTAGGTGGGGGTTTACTGTATGATGAAAACTGTGAGCCGCCCAGAGTAGCCTTGTAGCTAGGTAGTGTGGTATACAAATCCAATAAACAAACAAGCGCACACACGCATGCATGCATGCATGCATGCATGCATGCATACATACATACATACATACATACATACATACATACATACATACATACATACATACATACATACATACATACATACATACATACATAC
>JAHTLZ010000276.1:109730-124971 GCA_023846285.1 Phrynocephalus versicolor | reverse complement strand
TACATACATACATACATACATACATACATACATACATACATACATACCGGTGAGGTCTATTTGCAGAATCTGAAATCTGAGATACTTATTTATTTCGAGATGAAATGTGGATTCCTAAGACAGCTTGCTATGTCACTGCAGTAACATTGGACGGTTACAACGTAGGAACCACCATGCGAAAAGGGTCAACAACATTTAATACCAGGTCATTGTTAAAACAGAGTGATTTGCTGGTGTCCTTTGCAGATGCGAGGTGGGTGTTCCCCAAGTGCCCGAAGGTCTCCCTCTTGAAATAGAGCAGCAGATCGAGGAATTTTCTGACATTAACCTGTTCTTGTATGCTGTTATGAGCCGATTCAAAGGTAATGGCCTGTTTTTTTTTCCTCAGGGATCTGATACTGGACACGTTTCACATACATCCTTTAGTACATTAAATTTCTTGCCTAGTAACCAGTACTGGAAACATCTGCATAAGTTTTCAACATGGAAAGGGCTCTGTAGCTTCAGGCAGAAAAAAAACAACAGCACACAAGTACGTTTGTGTTGGAGGGCCATGATTCAGGCAGACGTTTGTGTTTTAAGCAATCAGACTTGAAAGGAATCCCATACTTAAATTAAAGCTAATCTGCAAACTCCTGGAGGTGAGAGAAAGTTCAGCTGTGAAACTCACACCACCCGCTTTTTAGGATTCTTCTTTTCTAACAGCAGGTTATCTATAATGTCTAGGTCTGTCCTGTGCTGAAGAACTTACAGAGGTTATTTTATTTGGACTACCACTCCCAAAATACAGTGGTACCTTGTACAAAGGAATTAATTCGTTCCAAATGAAATTATGTTAAGCAAAATTTCCTTTATACAAATTCCCATAGGAATGCATTGAAAACGGAGTAAACCCATTTTTATGTTGTACGAATTCTCGGATTATGTTAAGCATATTTCCCCTATCTCCAGAATTTTTTATGTTGTACAGATTTTATGTTATACAAGCTGTTTGTTATACAAGGGTCCACTGTACCTCATTCAGCATGGTTATTGACCCTTCTGGCTGGAGGATTCTGGGAGCTGTAGAAGACTGGATGGAGGACAGGAGAGTTGTCCTTACAAAAAGAGACAGTTCTCCAGTTCGGCTCCTTTCTGGGTAGTCACACATTTAGTCTTTGAAAGAAGGAGGTTGTTGATGACGAGAGAGCGTCCTTCTGCTAGAGACACTGCCATCTAGAGAAGACCATTCCACTTTCCAACAGGCAAGGCTGTGGCAAAATCTCAAGGCATTGGTCGTGTGCAGTCTCCATGCTGGTGGTGTACATAGAATCATAAGAGTCGGAAGAGACCTCAAGGACCATCCAGTCCAACCCCCTGCCATGCAGGAACCCCCATCACAGTATTTCTGACAGATGGCCATCTAGCTTCTGCTTAAAAGCCTCAAAGGAAGGAGACTCCACCACCCTCCTTTGTGGCAGCTTATTCCATTGCCTGATAGCTCTAACTGCCCTAATGTTTACATCGAATCTCTTTTCCTGTAGTTTGAAACCATTGCCCCGAGTCCTAGTCTCTGAAGCCACGGAAAATAAACCTGCTCCCTCCTCAATATGACATCCTTTCAAATATTTAAACATGGCCGTCATATCCCCTCTCAGCCTTCTTTTTGTAAGACTAAACATTCCCAGCTCCCTAAGCGGTAGACCATCCCTATGTATTAGCAAAAAAAAGATTGGAATATCCTTGCAAACCTCCACATGACTTGGCCTTGCAATATAAAATACGAAGTTATGTGAGCACATTGTACGTATGTGAGGGATAGCGGAGGCAGGAGAAATGTTCTGCTGTTTCATGAAGGCTGCATGTTTTACTTCTCTCGCCTCTTTCCGCAGGTACCCTCCTTGATGAGTACCAGCTGTGCAAAGGTAAGTGTTGGTTTTTGTCCAGTGGCATTTATTGCCCATGAGAAGGATTTCCTAGAAGTAGCTGACAAGCTGCCCCTTCATTCAGGATTGGAGTAAAAGGAAGCAGAGGGTAAAGGGATCCCTGTTCCTATTCCACTGGTCTGGACAGTGCATATAGATACACTATGGTTTGCTAAGAAATTTGTCACATGGGGCAAATATGATTTATTGTTATTATTTGAGTTTGATTTGTGTGTGTGTTGTAAACCACCCAAAGTGGCCTCTTTACCTAGATGGGTGGTGTATAAATCGAAGAAAGGAAGGAGTGTGTGTGTGTGTGTGTGTGTGTGTGTGTGTGTGTACGTACAGTGGTACCTCCAATTACGAAATTAATCCATTGCAGTGGCATTTTCTTAACTTGAAACAGGGTTTCCCATAGAAATGCACTAGAAACAGATTAATTTGTTCCAAGTGGGAAATCAACCGCCCTGAATAAAAAAAACACAATAAAAGGCATACCAACGACAGAAGCTCATCTTGATACCTTTAAAAGTCCCCAAAATGGTGCCAGATAATTAAAGAATGTCTCCAGAACAGGCACCTCATGCAAATCATTGAAAAACAGAAGCCCTGTTTCCCAGCTTCCCTTTTCAAAATGGCTCCTTCTTTCCAAATGCAGCACTGTATTGGGGGTGGCCTCAAGATGGCAGTATTGACATTGCAAACAAGCAGGAGCCATTTTGAAAAGGAACCTTGTACTTTCCGTTCCGCTTTTGTAACTGAAAAAAAGCAGGGATAATTTTTCTGATCTTGAAGCATCTCCATTCCCATGGGTTTCTCTTCGTAAGTCGAATTTTTCATAATGAGGGGCATTTGCAACTGTACCAATGTATGGAATGAACGAAGGAATGAATGATCTGCCAGAGTCCCGATTAACCCCCCCCACACACACACACATACACAATATTGTTTTATTCCTCTTTATTTTTTGGGAAAGCTACACGAGGAGGGAAGCAGTTTTGGCTTTCTCCCAATTTTCAGAATAATTAGAAAATATATTTTAACCACTAGACCCATGGGGGTGCCCAAACTTTTTATAAGGAGGGCCAGATTTGGTGGCTGAGAATGTGTTAGGTGACGGTTGCTCCCCGACCCTGTCATCCCACTGCAAGCCACACCCACTGACCCCTTGCAACCCCACCCGCAGGAAGGAAGGCGGTGACCAAGGGAGGGAGGAAAGAAGGAAGGTGGGGACCAAAGGAAGCACAGGGAGCCGTGGCCACAGGTCGCCCCTTGGAAGAGGCTATCTGTGCGACCTTGCACCCGTGCAAGCTGCCCAGCGGTGGTGACGGCTCGCCCACCAGCCCACCCCAAAGCTCCTCCTGTGGTGCCGGTGACGGCAGACTGCCCGTCCACCCAAGCTTCCCAGCGGTGCCGGTGGAGCAGCTCGCCTGATCACTGCCCTGCGTGTGTGACCAACCTCACACATTCCCCTGCGGTGCCGGTGGTGGCAGACCACCCATCCACCCAAGCTTCCCAGCTATGCTGGTGGCGATGGCCTGCCCGCATGTTGCTCTGCACGCGCGCTGAGCTTCACAAGGTTCCCAGCGGTGCTGGTGGCGGCGGCCCGACCGTGCGCCGCTCTGCACACACGCCTAGCTTCACAAGGTTCCTGGTGATGCCGGTGGTGGCGGCCTGCCCGTGCGCCACCCCCACGCGTGCACCCAGCCTCACATGGTTGCCAGTGGTGCCGGTGGCAGCAGCCTGCACGATGACTGACCAGCCAGCCCGCCCAGCCCCACAAGCTTCCCAGCGGTGCTGGTGGTGGTGGTGGCTCGCCCCCTCGCCTGCCCACCCAGCCCCACAAGCTTCTGTTCACCGGCCGGCCGGCCGGCTGGCCCACCCAGCCCCTCAAGCTTCCTGGCGGTGTCAGTGTTGGCAAAAGATTTTAAAAAAAACATGGGGCAAAGGAGGGGGAGGGAGGGGCGGGGCGGCCAGCCGCGGGCCACTTCGAATGGCCTGAGGGGCCAGATTTGGCCCCCGGGCCGGACTTTGGGCAGGCCTCCGTGACTAGAGGATGCATGAGCTTCTTTGAATAAAAGAACACCATTTTTGTAAGAACAATTTGAGAAGGGTGTTGCAGGACAAACTGTGGCTCTCCATGGTCCAGGGATGAGCATGTGTGATACAGTTATAGTTCTAAGACTCCCCAAGAAGAGTTACTTTTACTGTTTCAATTTATGATGTTTTTCCTCTTCTTGATAGTAACTAGAATAGTTACACTGAGTTCCATAAACATTACAGGGCACAGAATAAGCCAGTATATTTCTTGCCCATCAATAAGAACATAAGAACATAAGAAGAGCTGTGCTGGATCAGGCCAAAGGCCCATCTAGTCCAGCTTCCTGTATCTCACAGTGGCCCCACCAGATGCGTTTGGGAGCGCATGAGACTAGATATCTGTCTCCTGATAGCACTCACCTGCATCTGGCCCTTGAAGTACCCTGGTTTTAAGCCTGGGGAATTACACATCTCCATCATGGTTTGTAACCTGTGATGGAGTTTTCCTCCAGGAATCTGTCCAATCCCTTTTTGAAGGCATCCAGGCCAGATGCCATCACCGCATCCTGTGGCAGGGAGTTGCATAGAGATGGGCATGAGGTCTAGAGATGGGCATGAACCAGTTTGTCCCAGTTCATCAAGGCAGCAGAATAGGTGCTGTTGCTCCCTTCTCCTGCTTCCTCATTTGATCGGGAGGCCCAGCTTGCTTGTTTCCCCCCCATTTCTGTGGCTAATCTCCCAGTCATGGGCAAGAGCACAGATCTCTCTGCCCTGCCCTTTTTATCTGAGTGGGAGATCAGCCAAAAGAGTGGAGCAGAGAAGCCAGAGCTGTTGCCAGGCATCAGCTGAGGAGATGGACAGTAATTTTGAGTGTCATGAAAGGGCAGCAAACTGATGGTGAAATCGTTTTTTTTTTTTTTGTTTGTTTTTTGTTTTGCTTGGGATGGGGAGAGATGCTTGTGCAAGTTTCTGTTACTTATATCTAGTTAGGTCCAAGCTCTGGCCTGAACCGGTTTTTGTTCCTGGACATTTAGGAACAGGGGTTTCTCCCCCTTGCATCCCCTCATCATAACTAGAAGTAGATGCTGAGTTACTTCCAGTATTGTTTCCCCCGCCCTTTCCCCCCCCTAATTTTCCCCATTGGACAGGCCATTCCCCCCTAGGCCTGTTACAACCCCGGGTGGGGAATTAAAAGCCAAGCATTCGGGCCCATCACAGTTGTTGCTCTTAACGCGGTAGGATCGACGATCTGCCGAAGAACACCTCCCTCTGTTTTCATCTCTCTTTTCCTCCTGCAGAGGCGATCACGTTGGACCCAGCCACCGCCCACCCTGACCTCCGGCTCTCCAAAGACCAGAAGAGCGTGAGGCTCCAGCCCGCAGGGCAGGATCTGCTGGACATCCCGGAAAGATTTGACACCGGCACTTGTGTCCTGGGCTCCAGAGGCTTCCGGAGGGGAACACACTGGTGGGAGGTGGAGGTGGAGGAAAGAGGGGTCTGGGCTGTTGGGGTGGCCCTGGCCTCGGTGCGAAGAAAAGGCACGCTGCATTTCAACCCCAAGGAAGGAATCTGGGCCGTGGGGCAGCTGCAGGGGGGCCACTACCAAGCCCTGACCACCAGTAAGCAGCACTTGCTGCTCACGGAGAAGCTCCGGAAGCTCCGAGTGACCCTGGATTTCAAGAAAGAGGAAGTGGCCTTTTTGGATCCCGGAACCCAGTCTCCCATCTTTGTGTTCTCCTCGGCCCTTTTTGAAGAGGAGGAGGTCTTCCCTTGGTTCTGGGTGGGGGGGCCGGGGCACCAAGCTGCAGCTCACTCTCTGAGGGACCCCGGGGGCAGCGCCCTGTTCATGAGCAGGCCTCTCTCCCCACGAGTTCGCGGACAGACACTTGGTGGCGTCTCTAGTTGAAAGCAGCCTGCCCTTTGTGGCACGGGGAAACTACCTGATATAGACCCCGTTCGACAGATGTGTGTGTGTGTGTGTGTGTGTGTGTGTGTTTGGACTGTACTTCCCAGAAGGACCCAAGGTGGCTTTAAAAGGCAATATTTAAAGCAAAAAAAAAGTATGTGTGCAAAGAATAACAAGGATCAAACTAATGCCACATAAATCCCACCTAAGCAACATACAGTATAAAGCATTTAAGGCAAAACAATCCATTTTCCGACTAAGGCAGCTGGTCATTCAGAGAAGGTGTGCCTGATGAGAATTATCTCCTGGTTGCAGGACAGTTAGGAACAGTTGCAGTCCGGACCTGTCCCACCGGCACCAAACAATTATTTTGTGGCTAGTTCAGGAGACCAAGATCAAAGAGATTAATCCTGGATGGTCCTTTTATTTTCTCCTTATGGTTACTAAATCTTGTGGGAATGACTCGTCCCTTCCTGGATTTTTTTTATTTTAAAGTTACTTTTACAGCTCAAGGGGATGAACCCAGAGAGTGCTTCATCAGGGCGACCAGATAGGGAGGAATCCTGACCAGAAATGGCTTTCACAATTGTTTTTTTTTAAAAAAAATAACAGGCTCCCAACAACCCGTATTCACTAGTATTAAAACACTTTTTGTCTTGTAGCCTTTTGCACACGTACTTCTAAATTCCTCCAGTGTGTGCAGTTGTGTTTCTGGGGGCTGTAGTTCACAAAACACAAAGTTGCCCATCTCGATACTGCAGCCTTTACCTTATTTTTCAAATGTTTTCATAAATGTTTTCACGCTGTTGAATAAAAGTACTTCTTTGTTCATATTTGGTCATTCGGTTAGTCTTTAACATGGTCAACATGGAGCTACTCAGGGCAATGAGGCTTTGAGTTGGTATGTCTGATCTCACTATGGTGGAGGACGCCTTGTTAATAGGCTAGCTTTTGAGTTTTGCTGGACCTCAGGGTGATTATTGAAGAGTTTTGTGGATGGTGGAGGAGACACACAGGATGTATTCCCAAAATCATATGTGCCAGATGTCGAGTCCATGTTCTCTTGTTTAAAATCACTTCAGTCTGTAGCCTTGAGAATGAGGGTGGTCAAGTTATTCATCTCCTCCCACCCCAAACTGTATACAGTATGTTAAAACAACTACTACTCTACCTTTGTTACCAGCAACAGGTTTCCACTTAACCTACCTGTGTTGTCATTAAAACCTAGTAAACAAAAACTGTATTTCTCCTTTCAACAATGCTGGGGTTCGGGGGCGCTGGACCCTCAGTTCAAAATCTGTGTATACCTCTTATGCCGCCAAAATGGAACTTCTTCAAGTGTCATGTCCTGGTAGAACGCTGGCAATCAGTAGCCTGAACTGGTTTCTAGATAAAGCTATTCTAGATAGAGACACTGCGCTCAATGCCAATCATTGGCTTAAGTTCTTAAGCCAGAATGTTCTATGCCCTGGGCCACACTTCACGTCTGTTTTTCCTTGAAGGATAACTTGCAGCAGATGGCATTTCTTATTGAGCATGATGTGTCAGAAATACTGAAATTTTATTCTCTTTACAGTATTAAGGATTTCATGCGCTGTAATACAGCCACATTAGCGACTCTGGCTGTCCAATGTATCTTCAGAATTTTTCTGTACGTCCACAATTCAAATGCTTCCAGCTTCCGGCATTTTGTGCCTGTAAGGGTCTAAGCTTCAACACCGTAGAGAAGTATACTGAATACATACGATGGAAGTATTCGAGTACGAAGTCTGATAGATGTCCGTTTGTCATGACTTTCCTCATTTTCTGGAAGGAATTTCTAGCTTGTTCAATTCTACTATGGATTTCACATGAAGGATCCCAGTTATCTTTGACAAAACATCCCAAGTATTTTGTTGTTGTTCAGTTGTGTCCGACTCTTCGTGACCCCATGGACCAGAGCTCACCAGGCCTTCCTGTCTTCCACTGCCTCCCTGAGTTTGGTTAAATCCATATTGGTTGCATCGATGACACCGTCCAGCCATCTCATTCTCTGCCGTCCTCTTTTCCTTTTGCCTTCGATCTTTCCCAACATCAGGGACTTTTCCAAGGACTCCTCTCTCCTCATGAGGTGACCAAAGTACTGGAGCCTCAGCTTCAAAATCTGTCCTTCCAGTGAACATTCGAGGTTGATTTCTTTCAGGATGGATAGGTTTCATCTCCTTGCAGTCCAGGGGACTCTCAAGACTCTCCTCCAGCAAGTATTTATAAGATGCTATTCTCAACTACTCTATATCACTGCCAATCTGATTCACTCCCTCACATGATTATATATAGGGAGTTAGGCAGAAAAAGCTCTCAAATGGAGAGAAAATGGAGGTGTGGTGTTTCTTCATCCCCTCCCAATGGAGCAGTGCACCGCTGTGACTTCCCCTGACCCATGTCAGCCTCCTGGCACAATCCAGCACCCTTTGTGGCTGCCACATGGAGCCACCATGACGGAGATGGGGGGATGGCTGGGTTGCCACCATCAACTTGGGCCTACCAGAAGGTCAAAGTAGGGGCCTCGGTGGGTCTGAGGTCTACCTTTCTTAAGCTACCTCCAGGAGACAAAACAGCAGCACAGCATTTAGTAAGTACACATGTAATGAATCATTTATTGAAAAAAATTGCTGTTTAACCCAAACCATGATGGGACTTTCTCCATTTCTATCACATGACTTCCTATTCCTTTAAATCAACACCACCACTTTATGTCTTTGAAGATTCTCAGTCATCCAAGTGAGTTTATCTGTAAGTTGAGCCATGGCAACTGGGACTTCTTTTCTCAAAACGTTTTGCTACTCATCCAAGCAGCTTCGTCAGTCTGACAAAGCTGCTTGGATGAGTAGCAAAATGTTACACTCTCAAGTCAAGAAGTCCAGTTGCCATGACTCAACTTTCAGACACCACTTACTTGAAACCACAATAATTTTTTTAAAAAAGTAGAGCTCAGTGTTGTGATGTGACTTCCTCAAAATTTGTTAACATCTTGCTCACTGGAGGATGGGGAAGGAGACTATCAGAAGTCTTTGATTCCATGTTGAACATTTTATATCTGGCCCTAGTAATTAGCAATTCCATTCCATTCCAAAGCAAACTAAAATGACAAATAAAATTTAGCATAATTATTGGTATACACTGATAAGAGTTATTTCCTCTGTATTTTCACTCGTGTTTATTCTCTAAAATATATATATATCAAGCAAAGGTAATTATTACAAAATGTAAAAAATGAGTTAAAGTTTTTTAAAAACTGCAGCAATTTCAGAGTATTGCCATCATGCGCCACTGTTGCTCTAGCTGTCGTATTGTGAGGTTTCAACCGTGGATCAGAGATGTTTTTCTATTTTCTGCAGACAGGATGGGTAGCGACACATCCCATCTTGTACAAGTTAACAAATGCAATAATATTCTTAAAACTGCATATCTGGAAGGGACCCTATGGAGCATTAAGTCCAGCCCCTGCCAAGGAGGCACAGTGAGGAATCGAACACCCAACCTCTAACTTGGCAGTAAGAGCCCAGAAGCACTGAGCTATCCAACGAAGCTTGATATTTCAGAAGGTGTACAGTAACCCCCTGTCTATTGTGGGGGTTAGGGACCCACCCAACCCGCGATGATTGAAAATCCATGATATGCAGATGCAGGTTGGGTGGGGCCTGGGGGGGGCAGCACATGAAGTTTAAAATGCCTTAAAGCAACGGAGCCAAGCGCTTGGCTCCGTTGCTTAAAGGCATTTTAAACATTTAAACATTTGAGCAGCCGGTGCAAGCGGCAGTGGTGGATCTGATCTGCCACCGCCGCTTGCCTGCGCTGCCGGAAGACTTTTTAAAAAGCCCAGGCTTTAAAAACCCTTTTCCCCCTTCCCCATGCCCCAGGCTCCAGCTCATTGGTGTTGGAGTGGGGGAGAAAAACCTTTTGTTTCCTCACCCCAGCACCAATGAGTTAAGAGCCCGGGTGTGGGGAAGGGGGGCAAAAGGTTTAAAAAGTGCGGGCTTTTAAAACTTTTCCCCCCTTCCCCGCAACCTGGGCTCTAGCTGATTGGCACTCGCGTGGGGTGATAAAGGTTTTTCTCCCCCACCCCAGCGCTAATCAGCTGGAACCCCGGCATGGCTCGCCACTCCCTGATGCCTTTTGGGTTGCACTGTACTCCGGTCCCACGATAGAGTGGGACCGCAGTATATGAACCGCGAAAGGGTGGGGGACCACTGTAGCGCCATACACATCGATCTGCATAGGTAGCTGGGGCTAATGAAAGTTGTCTTTCATAATATGAGGTTGGGAGTGACTGGCCTGCACCATACATAGAACAGTCAAGGAAACCTGCAGCCCTCCCCAAAGAACGCAGCTTCACCTTAATGAAGAGTTTCATCCCAGCTCATGCCAGCGCATCCATTCTGACTGAAAATTCGATCTTGGGGAAAACAGGATTTGGCATTTTGCCACTCCTCACTCCTTGTACTGGAAACTGGCGCTGTATTCAGGCTTCCTTGCCAACAGCTCCACCACCTTGAGATTGAAATCTGGGATGCTTTTAATCATCTCTCTCTCGACACACAACATGGCCAAGGCGCTGAGCTTGTTGTGAGGCGCCGTGTGCGTTAGGAAAGTCTTGACCCTCTTCACGGCGGGCAGGGTCTGCCCTGCTGCGGCCACCATCGCTGGCGTGGTGACCAGGATTCTCAACAACGCCACCGTTTGCTCAAACGTTTTCTCCAGGTTGTACATCGAAAACACATACAGCAGCTGGTGAGCGCTTTTGCAGCGGTAGAATTCCTGCCTCTCGTACAAGACGGAAAGCTCCTCCATCAGACTCCCCTTCTCCAACATCGGGTAGGCCTGGACTGCCTCGTCAAAAGCCTCCCGTGGAAACGTCCGGTGATGCGATCGAAACAAGCTCCCCTGGACCAGTGTGGTGCTCGCCAGGTGACCGGTGAACGCAAAGCGTTCTTTTGCATGCGCCATGATGACGTTGCACACCTCGGAGGCTGTCTGATCCAGGGTCTCTTTTGTTTTGTCCGTGGGCAGCACGGATTCAGACGGCAACCCCTCAAACAAGCTCCCGATGGACTCTTGGACTGAACCGATGGCTCTGGTGAAGTCCGAGGCAGCCTTCTGCACCGCGACGGAATCATTGGCCGTGCTCCAGAGTTGTCTGTGGAAAGTATCCACGTGAGGCATTATTCTGTGGAAGAGGGACAGCAGGTACAAGAACTCGCCATCATCCTCCAGCATCGGGATGAAGAGTCCAGCCATGCGGACTGCCGGGGCGTCGGACTTCCATGTTCTTCTGATCTCGCAGAAACACTTGAGGAGCTCCAGCCTCTTCTCAAACACGTAATTCACTGTTTGGATGTGAAGGTTCCAGTTGATCTGGGACGTTTTGGGGAGCTGTCTTCTCACAATGGCCTCCAGAAGCTGCGTCCTTTTTGCACTGCAGGAGAAGAACTCTGGGATTCCGGAAAGATCTGCGAAGAAGCGCCGCACTTCCTCAATTTGAGACGTGGCTTGCCGAATGACCGCGTCCAGTCGGTGGGGGTAAGAGTGAACGTACTGAGCGTTAGGGAAGACATCACGAATCCGGTCCTGTACCATGTGGTCCCCATGCCTCACCATCACCCCATCGTAGCTCTGAGCGACAACCTTCTGCTTGTTTGCTGCCTCTGGGAACACCTCTTCCAGCTGCTGGAGGACATATTTAGCGACGGTTTCGGCCTGGTGATCTTCCAGCTCTGCACATCCATAAAAGCGTTCCACCACAGAGCACCTGTCGTCGATGTAGCGGACAATCAAGACCGTCGGGGAGTGGGTGGACGCCTCAACGTGACTGACCTCAACGGCCACAAAAGAAGCACACTTCAGCTGCTCTTTCAGATGGTTCTTTGCTGCCGTCAAGGTGCAGTCGAGCAGGTCATTCAGAATAGTCTTGGATAGACGTGTCAACACCGGGGAACTCTGCAAGTCCGATTTGATGGCTAGGCCAAGATACGCCGCTAGGTTAACCTCGCCCCTGAAGACTCCTGGGTGTACCGAATCCTCAACCTCATCCTCTTCGGAAAGCACTAGTCCAAAAACGTCACAGCGCAGCACCGTCTCCAGGAGTTTCAACAGGTCGCTCCGGTTTTTCTCTATCTCTTCGTTGTGCTTTCTGACAGACTCTTGGTCGCTTCCGTCCTTTTCCTCCCCTCCGCTCATGGAGTCCAATACCGCCAGCTGCAGACAGCTGTTAATGTGACTCTGGGATTTCTCGTGCCTCTTGATCTTATCGCTAAGATGTTTTAAGTCTCGGACCCCTGCTCGGGTCCAAGTGTCGACGCCCCCAAAGAGCAAGCAAGGGAAGCAGAACAAAGCATCCTGGGTAGCGCATCCGCATAGCCAATCCTTTCGGTCATACCACCCTGCACTGAACTTCCGCGTGAACTCTTTCCCTCTCTCATATCCCGACTGCTGGAGCATCAGGGGCGGCCTGTGCGGTCCCATCTTTCGGATGCGTAGCTGGTCCGCTAAGCACAGCCGGGAGAACTCGGTCTTCTGAAGCGCCTCTACAGAATTCAACCTGGCGCTGCCTTGGGGCGCTGGACACAAAGAGGAAGTGAGGTTTGGCCCTGTAAACAAATAAACGAAGGGGGCCAAATATGAACAGTGAAGGCATTACTCATTGTGTGGCACCTCAACCAACCCAAAAGCACATGACAGGGAAGCAGGGAAGCTGACCTTGAAAAGAAGGGTGAAGAAGGGTGGGTGTGGATTCGATGGAGAATTTAACTCAAGCTGCCCTGAAAGATGGGCTGGAATGGAATATCTTGGGAAAAGGTGGCAGACTGGCACCCTGAATTTGTTGTTGTTCTGTACTAGCAATTTGGGACAGACTCGTACAGCGACCCTATCAATTGAGACTATGCTCGAGGGAAGATTCAAACCTTGATTTCAAGAATCCTAGTCTATCACTCTATCCATTCCCCCACACAAGCCTTGGGGCCCATTGGTTAAACTGCTGTATTGCACTCAAAACTCTGCTCACAGCCTTGGAGGGGCTCAATCCCAGATTATTGGATCAAGGTTCACGCAGCCTTTCATCCTCCTGAGGTCGGTAAAACGAGTAGCTAGCTTGCTGGGGGTGGGGGTGGGGCAATGTGTAGCCTGTGTAATTAAACCGCCCAGAGAGTGCTTTAAGCATTTTGCCACAGTATATAAGTGATACACTGCTTTGCTTTTTACACCAGACTTGGTGTGTGCACCCAGAAGAGAAGCACTCGGTTCTGCAATTTCCTCTGTATTTTTGTGTGTATGAGGCAACCCCATGTATAAAACAACCCCTCACTTTTACAACCCCACATTAAGAACTCCATATTTTAAACGTAAAGCGGAACACATTTTTATTTAGCAATTAGGTAACCTTTACATACCAGCACTATGACTTCATGCATCACACTTAGCTTTGAGCATATCACTTTTTTCAGCCTCTGCTACGTCACTGCTCCCTTCTTCATCGCTACGGGTTCCAGACATATCCGTTTCTTCCACGTCACCTGCATCACTGCTGTCTTCTGAGTCATTGTCTAAATATGTCATATCATCCTCTGTTCCGTCCATGGCAGTGGTAATCCCACATTGCTTGAAGGACTTCACAATCGCCTCTTGTTTGATGCCGTACCACGAGTTTAAGACCCAATCGCAGACCTCGGTAAGGGTTGGTTCTTTTGGTCTTCCCGTCGGTGCCGAGTGACCCCCTGCTTTATGCCTCCATCTATTCCATTCTTCTCTCATCAGGGCTTTAAATGGCTTGTTGACCGAAACACCTAGTGGCTGTAGCTGACCTGCAAGTCCACCGGGAATAACTGCTAGATGCGTTTGCAAATCGGATGCCACCCTTTTGGTCTTTTCTGATAAATGTGCTCGGAACTGATCCAAGACAAGCAGAGCTGGCTTCTTGAAGAGCCCTCCGGGTCTTTTGGACCAAACCTCTGCAAACCAAACGCCCATCATGTCTTCGTTCATCCCTCCCTTCTCATGAATCTGCACAAGAATGCCAGGCGGTACGGTCTCGTTAGGATGTGCTTCGCCCTTTAAAATAAGCATCGGAGGCAGCTGAGTCCCATCCGCGCAGCATGAAAGCACAGCGGTATAGCGTGTCTTTTCGTGGCCCCTTGTTTGGATTCCTTTCGCATCAACAGTTGCGCCGGAAGGCCCATCAAACCTGAGAGGCACCTCGTCCATGTTGGCCATCTGGCTTGGTTCGAAACCGTATTTCCTCCGAAGCTGTACGACATAGGAGTGAAACTGCTGGATTTTATCCTCATCAACCGGTGGCAGGTTCTGAGCGAACTTGGTTCGGCCTCTCGCGGCCAAACCTTCCCTCCTCATGAAATTGAAGCACCATTTGGCCTTTCCTGTAAAATCCGCAATCTTCATTTCGCTGGCAAACCGTCGCGCCTGGCATTGAATGAGCTTGGTTGGCACACATATGCCACTCTGGCGCTGCTCCATCACCCAAGCTTTAAGCCTCTGCTCCAGGTTTGGCCATTTGGCCGGTTTGCCTCTTAAGGCCTTTTTCCGCGTTGGCATCTTCAGGAGTTTTTCCTCCTGTTTTCTCCACTGTCTGATCATACACTCCGTGGGAGGGGAACCAAACAGCCTCTCTGCAGCTCTATTCCCATGCTCTTTTGCATAACGGATGACATTCAGCTTGAACTTTGCAGAGTAAGATATCCGCTTATTTACTTTCTCAGTCTCTGACATCTGATTTTCTGAGATTCTGCTTCCTACGTCGAAGAAATACTGCCAGCCAATCATTGGTTTGGCTGGAGCCGGAGGACGTAGGGAGCCAACCGCAGCTGGAAAGAGAGATGATTGATTGGCAAATTTAGCCAACGGTTGGGCTTGTAGTAATCACGCGACGGAGTTAACCCTACCACGAATGTAAAAGGGAGGGGAGCTTTTAGTAGAAGTGGGCATCGGCTCAAAATAAAGCCGATCTCGTGGTGAAAGTGAGGTCTCTGCAAAAGGAAAAAGCTGATTCGTGTGAGTGCTGCTTCACACCTTTTAAAGTGCTCATTATTATTATTTTTTAAAGGTTTTTCAAAACCGTGTGGTTCTCTCCTCAGCTTACTTCCGTGTATAAGACGATCCTCAATTTTTAGTCTAACAATATTAGCGGGGGGGGGGATATTGTCTTATAAATAGAAAAAGACAGTACTGCACCCACATGCCAAAGCTTAAATTGAAGTGAAGGAATGGAGAATGGCTACGAGGTAATATAATTTACTTATTGGATGGATATCCTGATTTTCTTCCGAGTGACCTCAATGGGGTGCATGCGTGCGCGCGCACATGCGCGCACACACACACACACACACACACACACACACAC
>JAHTLZ010000276.1:91154-107154 GCA_023846285.1 Phrynocephalus versicolor | reverse complement strand
TAATAATAATAATAATAATAATAATAATAATAATAATAATAATAATAATAATAATAATAATAATATAGCCTATCTAATCTCAACAGTATATTCAATATCAATGTTTAATTCTTCAATTAGCTAATATATATATATATATATCCATGAAATATTTACCTATTCTTCTAAGAAATATCTAATTTCAAAAGCCATCTCTAACTTTAGTACTTTATGGGCTATTATATGCTAAGCAACAATATTTCAGCCACTGGGTTCATTTTCTTCATTGCATGGAGCATACCCACAGAAAAGACAGGGTTGTCACTAAAAATTATTTTTAATTCCCCTAGATTTTCCTAACTTTCTCTGACCAAAATACAACCACAAGTTACAAAATGAATAGGTTGTGTTGCATTAATGCAAAGCTTAATGGAACGTTCCACTCTACAGCTACACAAGTCTCAACTGCAAAAATATTTGTCAAAAGAAGGGATTTAATATCAGTTTCTTTCAACATTAACTGCACCAATGTCTGTTTTGCAGTTGCAACAAAGATTACCCCAAGATACGAACTTCAATGCAAGTAATCTCTGAACACAAACAAGTGACGTAACATTTCTTGTTATTGCTTTCAAGGTACACCAAAAATTATGGTAAATAAACATTCTATCTAAAATGAAGCCTCATTACAAAACTTATACAGTTTTGAAATTACAATAAGAATCAAGTTACAAATTACTGTATTTTTCCATGTATAAGACTATATTTTTGTCTAAAATCGTTAGAACAAAAACTGAGGGTCGTCTTATACACCAAAGTAAGCTGAGGAGAGAACTGTACAGTTGCGAAACTGTCCGTACCTTGTCTCTGCATGTAGTTGTCTTATACATGGGGGGGCATCTTATATACAGGAAAATACAGTATATATATTTTAATCACAATTTCTCCGAGTTTCCCTGGCATCAGACCAATTTCCCTGACTTCCCCTGACCAATTTCCATTTCCCTGACTTTCCCAAAAGTGGCAACCTTGAAAGAGAACTTCTAGGGAGCAATACCTGCAAGGTCCTCCTCCATGACATTAGAAAGGCCCCTGGGCATTGCCTACAAGGCATCGAATTTTGGTAGTGGATCAAGGATATCTTTGGAACGGCTGACCTTTAGATGGCCTTGCCCACTACTTGAACAGACAAGAGGCCCGTTTCAATCTCAAAGTATTGCTGAACTCATTACTCACCTGAGCATGAAGCTTCCACGCCTTCACTTCCCCGAGTGGGAGGGAGTCCTAGTTCACTTTCTTCCATCTTTACGATGGCCTCAGGAAACCCTGGTCAATACAAAAAGAAGGAGTGCAGGGAGATAGTGGTTGCCTGGCGGTTTTAGTGGAAAATCCCAGCGTTTCCCCAAGATCTCATGGGGCTGGAAATTCAGGGGGCGGGGGCTTCTCCACTGCCTCACCCAAGTTCCGGTTCGGAGCCTCGTTTTCCACCTTGATCTTCTCTCCTGGCACGGAAGACTCTTCCTCGTCTTCAGTCCCGGGACTCGACTCAGGCTTGGGAACGGAGAATCCCACTAAATGCAAAAGAAACCAATCAGCCGGCCGCACAAGGCAGCCTCTCCCAAGGCGTTTATACATGACCCCTAAACTCCGCCGCAAATGGCTGCAAGCTCCGGAGCTTAAAAATGTTTCCCCACCAGCTCTGGAGTTTGCAGACAATTAAGTGCGACCCCGCCCACCTAAGCGCGACCCAGCTGCACTTTTCTTGTACCTGCTCTTTGATGGTGAAAAATATTTAATGCGGATGTGCTGGGCTCTCCTCGCTTCTTTTTCTTTTTGTTTTTTGCCTCCCGCCCCTTTAAGAGGAACCAGGAAGTGACCGGTGCTCCCCCGGCAGCTTCCACCGGCACCGGGGAGGTAAGGCTTTATTCTTTTGTCCCTTTTTTTCCTCCCTCCCCTCACGCAGCCAGCAGCCAGGAAGTACGGAGGGTGGAGACGCACAAAGAGCGACAAACCCCTAAGATCTCTGGTCCGAATTTAAGGGGCCAGCGGATCTTAGGGGTCGTGTAAAAAGGCCCCCAATCCCTAGAAACCGATTTTGTTCCACTTGGGAGCCATTGGAGGTTTCGGGTGTGGCGGGAGGGGGGGAGATCGGAGAGCCCAAAGTGAAAAGACAAAGGCCCAATGGATACGGCCGAAGAGGTTTGCTTTATGGGACCTGTGCGCTTCGTGGGTACGAGTGAAGTGGAAAGAGGGGTGCTCTTCTCCCTCTCACGAAATAACAGAAATAGGGGACATCATTTCAAACTGAGGGCTGGGAGAGCGAGAAGAGACAAAAGAAAGTAGTTTTTTTTACCCAGTGTGTTGTTAATGTGTGGAACTCCTTGCCACAGGAGGTGGTGATGGCATTTGGCCTGGATGCCTTCCAAAGGAGATTGGACAGATTCCTGGAGGAAAAGTCCATCACAGGTTACAAACCATGATGGAGATGTGTAATCTCCAGGCTTAAATCCAGGGTACTTCAAGGGCCAGATGCAGGAGAATGGTCTCAGGAGACAGATATCTAGTCTCATGCACTCCCAAAGGTATCTGGTGGGGCCAATGTGAGATACAGGAAGCTGGACAAGAAGGGCCTTTGGCCTGATCCGGCATGGCTCTTCTTATGTTCTTATAACCAAAATATGTCTTCATGGGAGAATGGGATTGCATGGAGAGTTTGCCACCTCCCTCCGTGCCAAGAAATGTGCTGCCCACACTGCCTGTTGGTGGGGCTTATACCATCAGTCTGACAGAGGCACCCCCTCCAGACTCCTACCCCGTAAGGTTACTAGTAGGGCAGGCGTCCACGTGGGAGAGGCAGCTGCGGCCTAGATCAGTGTTGGTGAACCTGTGGCACATGTCTCAATGGTGGCATTCGGAGGAGCCCTTTCTGCAGGCACCCGACATCGCTCCTTTCACAGCCACCTGTATTCAGGATAAATTGCTGTATGGGCACTTTGCAAAAAAATTAGTGGGTTCTGAGTCACAGTTTGGGCACTCGGTCTCTCAAAGGTTCGCCGTCACAGGCCTACATGATCCCACTAAAAAGCAAAAGCAAACAAACCAAAAGCATGTTGCTTATATACTGCCCCAGAGAGGTGAAAGAACTGGAAAACTGGGAAGGGATCTGCAGCAGAGCCTGAACACATGCCGTCTCCCTGCTACTAATGCCAATATACAAAAACAACAGTAAGGCCGCACCTGGAGTATTGTGTACAATTCTGGTCACCGCATCTCAAGAAAGACATAGTGGAACTGGAAAAGGTGCAAAAGAGAGCAACTGAAATGATTACTGGGCTGGAACACCTCCCTTATGACAAAAGGCGAAAACATTTGGGGCTCTTTAGTGTGGAAAAAAGGCGCCTGAGGGGGGATATGATTGAGACGTACAAAATAATGCAGGGCATGAGTCAAGTGGATAGAGGGACACTCTTCTCCCTCTCACAAAATACCAGAACTAGGGGACATCCACTCAAATTGAGGGCTGGACTAGATGGGCCATTGGCCTGATCCAGCATGGCTCTTCTTATGTTCTTATGTACTTTCTTGAATCACTCCACCTGAATGGGCCTTTGGAGAGGTCCTGTTTTCCTCCAAGCCTGGAGGGACCATGATCCACGGTTCCTCTTCTTTTTCCACCTTTATCGTGACGCCAGGAAACCCTGATGAAGAAAAAAGATGGTCAAAAGAAGAATGGATTCTTTTAGTCACAAGGGTCTCAGAGGGACCAACCAGTACAGTAGCTTTTCTGTCTCATCATTGTTCTAAGCAAGGACCTAAATCCTTTGCCTGTGTTGGCTTTTAAGTCTCTGAAAAGGAAAAATGTCAGTCATTCGTGGGGTAAAATTAGCTCAAGTTATGGGAAGACAAATTTCGGCTGAAGGAAAAACATCCTAACTGTTAGAGCAGTATGACAATGGAACCATCAAAAGAACATATTTTGTCATCCAGTGCATTGTTGGTCTGTGGAACTCCCTGCCACAGGATGTGGTGATGGCATCTGGCCTGGATGCCTTCCAAAGGGGATTGGACAGATTCCTGGAGGAAAAGTCCATCACAGATTACAAACCATGATGGAGATGTGTAATCTCCAGGCTTAAAACCGGGGTACTTCAAGGGCCAGATGCAGGGGAGTGGTATCAGGAGACAGATATCTAGTCTTGTGCGCTCCCAGACGCATTTGGTGGGGCCACTGTGAGATACAGGAAGCTGGACTAGATGGGCCTTTAGCCTGATCCAGCATGGCTCTTCTTATGACCTTCAGAGCTGGTGAGTGCCTTGAGACTGGAGGCATTAAAGAGAAAAATTGGGACAACCACCTGTCAAGTCTGCTATGATTTGGATTCCTGCCTTGAGCCAACTCCATTATTCTACAATTCTATGAATTAAGGGAAACATCCCAGGCTTATAAAAAAGCAGCTCCCCATGGAGCTTCAGGTATAATGTGGATGAACATGTACAACGTTCATATTACAAGTGAGCAGCACTGTGTTTGGAAATGATGACACGTACAAACTGTGCCAATTGGACAGAAGCAAATATGGTTCCCCAAAACATACAAGCACCGTCCCTAAACGCTCCAGAACAGGAATTGCACAAAGAACCCATTTTCTCATTCTACAAACCTATTTACATCTTTAGATCTTCCTCGGAAGCTCTGCTTCTGAAGCTCATTTGACATGATTTTTAATAGGGTCCTTTTTATTATTTCCGTCTGTTACATGGACTTTATTTCAATTTGCATTGAAGCCACAAGTTAGGGGTGGCTAGCAAGGCCACTACTCATACATATCAAGACATCTGGGTCCTAATTCTTGCCCCAGAACCCACAGCAGGCTGTAATAGGCCCAAAGGTGGTTACAAATGGCCATATTAAAACCTAATTAACTATTCATAAAATCAGTTTGGCAAAGAGACCTGCTTGTGAGTTCTCCCTCCCTGGAAGTCTTCAAGCACAGAGTCAAGTCTTTTAGGACAGGCCTGCCCAACAGGTAGACCGTGGGCTACTGGTAGCCCGCGAAGGGTTCAAAAGTAGCCCACTGGCTATCAATTTAAAAAGTGAGGGGATAAGTTCTCCACCCTTCCCTCCCCCATCCCAAGGACCACTACTGCCCCAGCAAAGTTCTGGGTCTGCCAGCCCCACTGTCACAGCCGAGCAGGGCAGTTCAAGGGCCATGGCGCATTGAAATCTGTTCCCTTCAGAACAGATTAATTGGTTTTCAATGCATTCCTACTTACAAAAGTTTTTACTTATGAGCATGTGCTTGGAACGGATAAAATTCGTAAGTAGAGGTTTTAGTGTAGTAGCCCTCAGGCACTTTGGGCTGGAAAAAGTAGACCTTGGCCTGTTCAAAGTTGAACAGCCCTGTTTTAGGAGACTGTCCCAGCATGTAAGCTGAAAAGTGCTGCTCCTAAAACTTCTGTAAGCAGCCCCTTTTACGGTACAGAAAGAAGTGGGGGGGGGTCCCCCCACTGAGGAATCCCCAGACAAACCAGAAGTACAGTGGTACCTTGTATAAAGGATTAATTCGTTCCAAATTAAATTATAAGCACATTTTCCTTTATACAAATTCCCATAGGAATGCACTGAAAACAGAGTGATCCCATTTTTATGTTGTACGGATTCTCCCCATAGGCGATTAGGTTAAGCAAATTTCCCCTATCTCCAGAATTTTTTATGTTGTACAAATTTTATGTTATACAAGCTGTTTGTTATACAAGGGTCCACTTGTACTTCACACCTCCACCAGCAAAGCCACAGATAACAACCCATACTTAATGGTTGTTGGGAAGGGTTACATAGGTGGGACTTTCACATACCCCAGGTCATTATCCACCTAACAAGCCTATTAAGGCCATTGTCCAACTATGAGCCTATTCAGGCCATTGTCTGCCTAACCAGGCTGCTTAGGCCACTGTCCCCCTAATGAGCCTATTCAGACCAAAGTGATGTGAAATTGAGGTGAACTATAAAACGGAGGCCTTGCCGTAACTTTCCTCAGAATGACAAAGCTGCTTGGATGAGTACTGAAACATTTCAATCTCACATGAAAAGAAGTCCAGTTGCCATGACTCAACTTCCAGATAACCTCACTTGGATGACTGAGAATATTCACAGACATGGCTTTTCCACACGGACTACACCTTATCTCCACCACCTAGTCCAACCTCCAGCTGGAAAGTGGACAAGCAGAACCACAGAATCCATAACAGGTGGCTCTTTATAACTTTTGCTTATAGGCATCCAGTGAGAGAAACAGGATGATCATCTGGGCCAAGTGATATCCTTGTCAAACTGTTTCCATTGGCAATACCTTTCACCTGAGGGTTTCATTCCACAACTGTCCATGGCTTGGGACCTATCTATCTGGCAGAGTGGATTTCAAGGACAACAATCTCGTCCAGACCAACTAGAGCTTCGTCCTCCCTCTCTCTCAGAGTGCCGACACCGATGGAGGCCCGTAGGACTTCGACCCGGAACCGGGCCTTCTCGGTGGTGGGCCCGACATACTGGAACAAGCTGCCGGCTGAGATTAGGCAGGCGGAGCCGTTGTTGGCCTTCACAAGGGCCTTGAAGACCTGGCTCTTCAGCCAATGTTTTGGGGCCCTCTGAGTTCCCTCTGGGAAAATCGGGTGGTTTATAAGTCCAAGAATAAATAAATAAATAAATAAATAAATAAATAAATAAATAAATAAATAAATAAATAAATAATAGGATGTTTAGTGAATTAAACTCACCCTATTCCAAGCCGCATAAGTATAGGATATATTGCAACCTAATTATAGGATGTCTTGAAGCAGTTGTGGCTGGGAGGAACTCTTCTGAGCTAGGGTTGGATGTCTGTCAACTTAGTACAAGTCAATATCTTATCTTAGTTCTGACTGTTTTTCCCGCCTTTTTTCCCAATCAGAAGTGTTAGTCAGGGACAATGTTTTGTCAGGGTTAGCAATAGAGTCTGAAGACATAACAAAGTGTCCTGTTAAGTAGGTCAGTTAGTCGGTAGTTAAGCTCAATGATGTGACAAGCTAACATTTTTGCACACTATGATGGCTGTTTTTATCTACGAAGAACTGTAAGTAAGCGGAAACATTTCATTCCTCCTCATTGCCACGGTCTCGGAGTGAGACAGTAAGTGCCAAGTTGAGATAAATAAGGGGTAGTCTCCTGAGAGAGACTTGTACCTCAGTCCGTGATGAGTATTTTATCCACTGCATAATAAGTTTATTTTAATTAAGGCACAATCTATTTTCTTACATACTCTGTCCCTCAAGAAGAATATGCACACTCTTGAGTTGAAATAGTTGTGTGAACCACAGCCTGTTGTGTGTGTCTGCGTAAACAGGGTTGGCAGTACATTCTAAACCAGTGGTGGCGAACCTTTGGCACTCCAGATGTTTTGGACCACAACTCCCAGAATTCCAAGCCTGTGCTGCCAATGACAAAGGACTGTGGGAGCTGTAGTCTAAAACATCTGGAGTGCCGAAGGTTCGCCACCACTGTTCTAAATGAACTCTCTGTCCATCTGAGTTACCTCAGCCCATCCCATACCTGGAAATATTATATTGTCATTGGATCCTCCATGATCTGATATGTCTGTTTTTTCCTCTTCTTCCTCATCTTCCATTGTCACATCAGGATAATCTAAGAAAAAGACATACGCAACTGACATCTCTTCAAGACTATTTCTTATTTGCATTTATATCCCAACTTTCCTCAGTGACCTCAAGGCGATGGCAAAGTACATAGCTTGTTCTCCCACGCCCCGGGCTTTATCCTCATAACAACCCTGTGAGGTAGTTTCAGGCCAAAAGTCTCTATGAATGGATCAAGATAACTCAGTGAGTTTCATGGCTGAGATCTGAACCATAGTTTCCTGTATCCGGGGCCAGCGGTATAACCACTATACCATACTGTCTCTTTGGCAAATCCCAGAAGTTGCTCGACAGTTACATATTTGCGAAATGAGCTGGGTTTTTCTGTTTTACCACTTATCTAGTGTAACTATCATGTATGGATATACCCCCCCACACCACTATTCTAGCCTCCCACTCCACCATAAAGTCAATAACACTTCAGTGTAAAAAAAAAATACTGAATCCTTACGCACTGGGCAAGTGAAAGGGGGACGGGGTGTTTTAATCCATAATCCCCTCCCCTGTGATACTGCAATCTATCTACTACAAAGAAACAATACCTCAAGAGGTGATACAAGTGTGTTGTTAGTCTGTGGAACTCCCTGCCACAGGAGGTGGTGATGGCATCTGGCCTGGATGCCTTCAAAAAGGGATTGGACAGATTCCTGGAGGAAAAGTCCATCACAGATTGCAAACCATGATGGAGATGTGTCATCTCCAGGCTTAAAACCGGGGTACTTCAAGGGCCAGATCCAGGGGAGTGGTATCAGGAGACAGAGATCTCGTGCGCTCCCAGAAAGGCATCTGTTGGGGCCACTGTGAGATACAGGAAGCTGGACTAGATGGACCTTTGGCCTGATCCAGCAGGGCTCTTCTTATGTTCCAACACCGGAGGCATTCAAGAGAAATTTGGACAAGCACCTGGCAGGTCTCCTTTGATTAGGATTCCTGCATGAAGCAGGTGGGGGGTTGGATTTGATAACCTTGTAAGCCCCTTCGACTTCACTCTTCTACGATTCTATGATCTTAAAGGTCAAGAGTTGGCACCTGACTGAATGTGCATTGGCTGTTCTATACACGTTATGTCAGGTGAATGATAAGAGAAGTGTGCAGCACATCATGAATCAAAATCATCTCTCATCCCCTCTGTCCCAATGTTCAGTATAACTGTTTTTGTAGCCAAAATCACGCGTGCCATCTGCACAACGCAACAAGACATGGGCAGGGAGCTCTGAGGTGTTACAGAAGAACTGTTAAAGTTTAGGAGAGGTAGAAGTCTTACAGAGGCAATGGGGGGAGCTAACCCTTAAACAGTGGATCTCAACCTTCCTAATGCCGTGACCCTTTAATACAGTTCCTCATGTTGTGGTGAACAGGCCCCCATTGGCAGGCCACTGCCGCAGGTGCCATAGAGGCCTTCCCTCTACAGGCACCCTCAGCCAATCACAGCCTCCAGTGTCATTGACTGACACCCCCTCCAACCTATCAAGCTGTAACTCACTCTTCCCCCCCCTTCCTCCCCCCATCCTCCAGACCCAAGGCATTTGTGCCTTTTTCTTCACTGGCTCATGGCGACCCTTGTGAAATGGTCGTTTGACCCCCCCCAAAGGGGTCCCGACCCCCAGGTTGAGAACCACTGCCTTGAGAATCATTTAGCCTTGTGGCGCAGTGGCTAAATGCCTGTACTGCAGGTAAAACTGTGCTCACAACCTGGGGTTCAATCCCACGTAACAGGCTCAAGGTTCACTCAGCCTTCCATCCTTCCGAGGTCGGTAAAATGAGTACCCAGCTTGCTGGGGGGGGGGGCAATGTGTAGCTGCACACTGTAATTAAAAAATTGTAAACCGCCCAGAGACTACTTGTAGTGGTATGGGGAGGTATATAAGCAGAACACTTTGCTTCTCCTTTGCTTTTTAAGAGAAGGAGTAGGCTTACTCAATAGGGCATGGAATGCCTAATGACTCAGGGAGCAAGTAGCAACCAAGGGAGGGTGAGGAAATATGACCCCCCAGACAGGATACGCTGCAACCTTTTGTTGCCTGCTTATCTAGCTGCTGGCTGGCTGGATTTCGAAATCTAGCAGCGGAGCCAAGAGGTGGGAATCTTATTCCCCACTTTGTATCCCAGAAAAGCCATCCTGGGTGGCCTTGGGCAATGCTGCACCATCTCGGGGCATCCTAAAGAGAAAAGAATTGGAAACCTAAGTTTTTTCTCCACCTAGGAAAACCCTGAAAAGGGTCACCACAGTTGAGAGTTGACTTGACGGCACATGATTTATCATCTTATAACCCACATCCTTTGTGTTTGCGTCCGTCACCTAAAGCAGTAGTTCCCAACCTTCCTCATGCTGCAACCCTTTAATACAGTTCCTCGTGTTGTGAAGATCCCCCTTGCCCTGCTTGGAAGAGGCCACGAGCCCCCTTTGGCAGGCCACTGCCCCAGGTGCCATAGAGAACTTCCTCTGCAGGCACCCTCAGCCAATCGCAGCCTCTGGTGCCCTTGACTGACATCCCCCCCCAACCTATCAAGCTGTAACTCACTCTTCCCCCTTCCTCCCCCTCCTCTTCCATACCCAAGCCCTTTGTGCCTTTTTCTTCACTGGCTCATGGCACCCCCTGTGAAATGGTTGTTCGACCCCCCAAAGGGGTCCTGACCCCCCCCCCAGGTTGGGAACCACTGACCTAAAGGGTCATCAGAGGAAGTCTCCACCATGTGCTGCAATTCTTGGACACTTCTTTGCTGCTGTTCTTTTCCTTGTTGCATGGTATCCCAATCCACTGATTAGAAAAAAGAAATGTAAGAAATAGCAGTCAAGGACTCTGTAATCTCCTTTGTTTGCAGGAAGGCACAGAAGTCAAATCCACAGAAATCCCGGGTGTCTCCCCCCTCCCCCAAAAAAAATAACCAAGCCATTGTTGCACTGGACTCTTCTCGGGTGTCAACCAAATGAGGCGTTCACTTAATTTTATGAAGCCCCATGGGATGCTCAAAAACTCTGTTGTACCCCAAACATCATGGTGGTGATCGTTGGGGAGGAGGCAGGGCCGTTCCAGGAACTCCCTGCCACAAGATGTGGTGATGGCATCTAGCCTGCATTCCTTCAAAAGTGGAATGGACAGATTCCTGGAGGGAAAGTCCATCACAGGTTACAAACCATGATGAAGTTGTGTAATCTCCAGGCTTAAAACCAGGGTACTTCAAGGACCAGATGCAGGAGAGTGGTATGAAGAGACAGAGATCTAGTCTTGTGGGCTCCCGGACCCATTTGGTGGAGCCATTGTGAGATACAGGAAGCTGGACTAGATGGACCTTTGGCCTGATCCAGCATGGCTCTTCTTAGGTTCTTATGAGTTACTAAGATGTACCACATGGGAGTCATCTTAAAATGGAGACTCCGGTGTTTCTCTCAATCTCCAAGGCAAGAGAACGGTTAATTACGGGGAAAGGAAGGGGCAACCATGAGCTTTAGTGTTCAGATTAGTATCTGTCTTAGTCCGTATAAGCATATCCAGGCAACAACCTTTCAAAAACACAGAAGGAATGAAACGAAAAGCAAAAGCATTGCGGCAAAATGTACACTCAACTATATTAGCCCACCAGGTGTTCAAAAATTGTTAATCTGTGCAACACCTTCTGGCACTGCTCTACAGTAGTTCAGCATGATGAAGGCATGGACCCGATCGATTTTCACATTGAAATATCCCAGCTGGCCTTTATAGGGCCACAATATTTCTGTTGATTAACATGTTTCTTCAACCCCTATTCTTTTTTGCCATTTTATTTTCTCACCAAAAATAATGGGATTAAAATATCACCTGGTGCTAATTTTCTTAAAATTTTGCCCTCTACAGTCATTTGACCTACCTGTGCTTCAGTGCCCATTCAGAACCTGCCACCCCATCACAAACATTGCTGGCTCAGATGCCTTTTGATTTGTCGATACTAGAACATTTAATAATCTTAATAATTTGACAACTGTGGAGCTTCAAGGGGCTCTATGGATCAGGGAGTCTGGCCCCTGTCAGGTGGGCACAGCGGGGACTCAAACTCCGGAGCTCTACCATCCTGCAGTAAACACAACATTTTGTTTCCTTCAGGACCAAAACAAACAGTGTGCTTCCTTTAAATCAAACCTCATAGTACCTAACACTGATTCAGGAGTCTGCATCCTGAGGCAGGAAGTTCCACAAGCCCCAAAAATACATGTTCTATAGCCAGATCTTTTGGGGTATTTTCTCAACACCTACAAAACAACAGCTCCCGTAGCCAGCGAGCGAGCGAGCGAGCCAGCCAGGACCCCAACCCCAACCCCTTGGTAGTCTGGTCCATTCTGTATCTTCCTATCGATTTCCCTTCTAATCCATCGATCCGGCAGCCACTTCGCGATGGTTTAGGATTGCCCTGCGCTTCTCTTCGGACCAGCCCGTCAGCAATTGGTGTGGGCGCTCTGTTCTCTATATGGTCCGCTCGAATGCTACACTCGCCACGAATCTTCCACGCACACACACACAAACACATATTGCATACATGAGCGCGCGCACAAACACACACACACACACACACACACACACACACACACACACTTCATGTAGCACCTTACAAAAATAACAAAGCAAATCTGCCCCATCTTATCAGGAGCCATTAAACTTTTGTATTGCTTACGTCCCTAAACGCGGAGACCCGTTTTCCAAGCGGCAGGAAATAAGGGAGGTCCCTAAAGGCAAAAAACGATCCCTCGGATCCTTCCCCACATCCCCCACCCCCACCCCCAGCGCCATTCCCCATACCAGAGATTTGGCACCACCCGCGATTCCTCACCGCGATTCCTCAATCATGGATCGCTTTCCCAAAGTGTCTCTCTTTGTGTGTGTTTTTTGTGTGTGTGTGTGTCTACGTGTACCCCCGCGGCCACCCCCACCCCCTTCGCCGTCTCGCCCAACTTCGTCGGAATCCTCCAATTGGGGGAGAAGGATGGTGTTTGCTTCGTTTTCCGCTTCCCACCATGTGATCGGGGCTCAAACAAGTTGCTTCGGGCCGGCTTTGCATGCTGGGGGTGGGGTTTTCCGTGGGAAGGGGAAGGAACGGGAGACGCCCTACTCACATCCCAGATTTCTGCAAGTCCTGCCTCTGAAGAAAATAAAAATGCAGGTTCTCTTTAAATGTGTATCGAGTTTGCTCGGAGGGAAATGTTAGGACTGCGGTTTGGCCATCTGCAGCTTGGATCTTACCTATACAGTATTATTATTATTATGTGCCATCAAGTTGGATCGTATGGACCAGCGATTTATTTATTTATTTATTTATTTATTTATTTATTTATTTTGAATATTTATTTTGAATATTTTTTACCCCACCTTTCTCCTTGGACAAGGACCTGAGGTGGCTTACAATGATGAGGGACAATATACAGTCCAGAACATTTAAGACATATTCAAATTAAGAACAGGGACTTTGAAGAGGCATTTTAGAACATTAAAAGGCAGCATTAGAGCTACAAAGAACACGCAAGAAAAAAGAAAAGAAAAATCTGTTATGAGGGTTGAAAAGCAACATGGAAAACACTAGTGTTCTTATGAATTCAGTCAATGCAATCATGTATGGTAATCCATATAAAGTCACATAGTAGGTAGCCCCTCATTCAGGGAAAGCTTGCCTGAAGAGGAAGGTCTTTGCCTGCTTCCGGAAAGACAGCAGAGATGGGGCAGTCCTGGCCTCCAGTGGGAGGGAGTTCCAAAGTATAGGAGCAGCAACAGAGAAGGCCCTTTCATGTGTTCCCACCAGATGTACCTTTAAAGGTGGCTGGATGGAGAGAAGGGCCTCTCCTGATGACTTTAACACCCGAGCCGGTTCAAACTGTGAGATTTGATCTTGGAGGTAGCTTGGACCCAGGCAATTTTGTGCTTTGTAGATTAAGGTCAGCACCTTGAATTGTGCCCGATAGCTGATTGGCAGCCAGTGGAGCTGCTTTATTAGGGGGTGTAATGTGCGCTCTGTAACCTGCCCCAGTCAGCAATCTGGCTGCTGTGTTCTGAACCCGTTGAGTTTCCTGAGACTTTCCATTGGTAGTCCCACATAGAGCGCATTACAGTAGTCCAGCCAGGACGTCACTAGGGCATTTGTCACAGAGGCCAGAGCAGGTTTCTCAGGAAACGGGCATAGCAGGTGTACTAGTTTTAATTTTGCAAATGTACTCTTGGCCACAGCTGTGACCTGGGCATCTAGGCTCAAGGATGAGTCCAGGACTACCCCAAGTTGCACACCTCTTTTTTCAATGGAGAGATAATCCCACCCAGTACAGATTGCATCCCTGTCCCTTGACCTCTGTCTTGACTGACCAGAAGCACCTCTGTCTTGTCTGGGTTTAATTTCAGTAGCCTTGATTTGTTCAGAGAATCCTGCTTTCTCATGAACTCTAAGAGCCTTTTCACACGACCCCTAAGATCCGCTGGCCACTTAAATTCGGACCAGAGATCTTGGGGGTTCGTTGCTCTTCCTGCGTCCCCACCCCTCCGTACTTCCTTGATCCTGTCTGCGTGAGGGGAGGGAGAAAAAAGGGGACAAAAGAATGCAGGCTCACCTCCGTTTGCCGTCCAAGCCTTCCCGTCGTCTTGATTCCTTCTCTTAAAGGGGCGGGAGGTAAAAAAACCCAAACAGAAGCGAGGAGAGCCCGGCACTCACCAGATTACATGCGGATCTGGGGATTTTCACCCTCCAAGAGCAGGTACATGAAAAGTGTGCTGGGACGCGCTTAGGTGGGCGTGGTTGCACTTAATTTCCTGCAAACTCTGGAGCTGGTGGGGAAACAATTGTAAGCTTCGGAGCTGGCAGCCATTTGCGGCGGAGTTTAGGGGTCATGTACAAATACCCTAAGACCCACTTGTTTGTCTTTCTGGCAGTCCAGGTTATCAGCAAAGCGGTCCTTCCATACCTGGGCAGGGTGGTTAGGAATACAAGAGGACCGTATAATCTTGTCCTTGGCCTCTAGTTGATTCATGCTTACACGTGATGACCTGCGCTTAATTCCTCCACTGCTGCCCTTCCGAAGCTCAGTCTTTTGGTTTCCTGGCTGCACTCTCCCTTTGGATCCATGGGTGAACCAAGACATACAAAACCTTTAAGAATTTCAGGTTTTTCTTTTCTCTGTCAGCATTAAAGGTATGAAATTCCCCAGCGGTCACATTTTTTTTTGCCTTAATGGGTTTAACTGCAGCCCTGTTTCTTCTTTCATTTGTTCTAAAAGTCATTTCAAGTGATTGCTGCTTTCTGACAGTAAAGGGTGCCACAGCCCTTGACTGTCTGGATGTGTAACGTGTAGAAAAGAAGCTTTTGTGCCCATTGATACGGCCATGGTCCAAATGTAAATAACTATATACAGCAGCATAATGTAGGGTGGACCCTTCTTAGGAATTTCCAGGTAGAGAATACTCAGAAGGGGTTTACCATTCTCCTGGGGTTGCTCTTGGATTATTTATCATTTTTTTAAAAAAATACTTGCCCAAGGCCATACAGGCTGGCTCTTGTCACAGGCAGCCCAGTGGGGGGATCGAACTCCCAACTCACTAAGCTATCCCGCCAGCAGCTCCATAAAACCCCACTGATTCAAGTGGTCTTTACTCTAGTTGTCAATCACTATTTTGTGCAACAGGATAGGAGCTGGTATCTTGGTACCCAGGTGGTGCTTTTCTAGGCTGGACTGGCAACCACCAACATCCCTCCTGTTGGCCTTCCAAGCACCCCAAGATGGCTCTTCTCTGGCTTCCCCCAAAAGTCTACCTTTTTGGGTTTTTTTAGAGAGAGAAAAAAACACTCTAAAGGGTATGGCGTGGATAAAAGCTGCCAGTTTCATAGTAGGGAAGGATCAGCTGCAATCCTATGAGTCTTGGGGGGGGGGGCACATTGGCTGAACTCAATGGACGTTTTCCCATGTGCACAAAGTCATCAATGCTTCAACGCTTGCTTGACATGAGCTTCTGATATTATGCAAGCCTACAGATGTGTGTGTATATGTCAATAAATATCTGTGCACATGCATCATGTGGACAAAATAACACTTAATGCACCTGGGATGGAAAGGGGTGTAACACTGAGGAAGCAGAGGAAGAAAAACAACAGGAGAAGGTATGTTGGGCGGCTTGGTGTTCATTTAGATGTTCGCCCAAGAAGTAAAGATGATTTAGAGAGGGCCTCACTCTCATCCTTAAGGCATATCTCCTTGATCGGCTTAATAGCGCCTAGGTTCTAGCAGTGAAATGTGCTACTCAAGAGAAGAGCCTTCAGTTTCGAAACAAGTTAACGACAAAAGCCAAACACCCACTAAATTGCCAGGGATGAGATGCCCTGTGTAATTATT
>JAHTLZ010000276.1:63787-79543 GCA_023846285.1 Phrynocephalus versicolor | reverse complement strand
ATCCATTCCCTCCAGAAGGAATGCATTGAAATCCATTCCCTCCAGAATGGATTAACTTAGCAGTTTTTCAATGCATTCCTATGGGAAGGCTGACGATGCACCCGCTTCCCTTGCACCCGCTCGATCATCTGGCCAGTGGGGGGAACAGGGGACCATGCCATGGCCCTTGAACTGCCCTGTTCGGCTGAGACAGTGGGTGGGCAGACCCAGAACTTTGCTGGGGCAGTGGTGGCCCTTGGGATGGGGGAGGGTGGAGAACTTATCCCCTCACTTTTTTTATTGGTGGCCAGCGGGCTACCAGTAGCCCGCGGTCTACCTGTTGGGCAGGCCTGTTTTATAGTATTTCTACCCCTCCTTTCTCCCTGGAAAAGGACCCAAGGCGGCGTTCAGTAATGAGGGATAATATACAGTCCAGTATAATTAAGACATGTTCAAGTATTGAGAACAAGGAATTGAGGGACATCTTACAGAATTAATAGACAACATTACATTAAAGCTACAAGAAAATGTGCACAGTTAAAAAGAGAGTAAAATTCCATGTAAAACATGAGTGATGGAAACTAACATCGAAAACATAGTGTCGATGTAAACACTGAAACAGGTTTGTTTTCCATGGCTTATGTCTGTGAAGATTCTCAGTCATCCAGCTGAGTTTATCTGGAAGCTGAGTCATGGCTACTGGACTTCTTTTTTGAGAGATAGAAACGTTTCGCTGCTCATCCAAACAGGTTCATCAGTCTGAATACAGCTAGTGCGAGTCCTCCATCTTATAGTCAGTCAGTCAGCTTTGACCTCTTGTCATTCTGGTCTGAATTAGGCCCATAAGATGAACAATGGCCTGAATAGGCTCGTTAGGGAGACAATAGTATCCACAGCCTTAAGGTGAACAATGGCCTAAGGTGCTGAAACCTATCAAGAATGTTTTCCATGGCTTCAGAGATAGGACTCCGGGCAATGGTCTCAAACTACAGGAAAAGAGATTCCATTTGAACATTAGGAAGAACTTCATGATGGTTAGAGCTGTTCGGCACAGTATTTTTCTCAAGGAATGTCCACGGTAGATCAATTCCAGGCAAAAACCAAAGAAACAAAATAACGCAAAACAAAAGACAAAAACATGTGGTGCCTTAAAGACTGTTTTATTTTATTGTACGCTTTCGTGGACATGTCCACTTCAAGACACCCATCTCTCCTTGAAGCCTTCCCTGCCTCTTGTGGAACTTTTGTTTCCTTTTCGAGAACACCTGAAAACATGTTAATCCCCCATATTAGGAGAGCTGGAGATAAGATGAAGTAGGACCTGGCAAGCCACTCCAGTATTCCTGCCAAGAAAACTCCATAGACATGAGGTCACGAAGAGTCGGTCATGACTCTAACGACACAACACACCCACCCACACGGAGGGGAAAATTGAAGTCAACCAAAGCCTAATTTAGGGCATTGCCTAATGGGAAGAGGGGCGAACGAAGGAAGAGAAAGCATCAGCAATGATTCTGCAGCATTTCCTGAACTGAAGGGCTGGGGTCCCTTGTGGCTGGTGGGGCAAGAGGCGCATCAGTCAGTCCTGAGGGGAAGCCAAGGATGGCAGCCCAAAGGGGATGTGTGTGCGCGCCTCAGAGGGAGGCAGCCATGCCCATTACCTCACCCCAGCTCAGCCCCATCTCCTGCACACCTGAGCCAAGGAGAGAAATACCCCCTTGAGCCCACATGAGAAATGTCCCTCCCTGCTGTTGCTTTGAGCCTGGATTTCAAACTGAAAATTTAATCACATTTATCCTTTCCTTCTCTTTCCCCCTCAGCAGGTGTGAAGGGTGGAAACAAGGGGGGGGGGGAGGCAAGCCCAGCTCTCTCCCTGTGTTAAAGTTGCAGACAAAAGGGGATGGTTGTAGAGAGCCTGGTCCAGAGAAACACTCCCACTTCCTATAGGTGACACGTTCCTCTCATTTTCCTCTCCCAGTCGCTGCCTTTTCCTGATTCCGGGAGCAATAATCCCCAACTCTTGTAATGGACAAGCTTGGCTTTTTGATCCTGGCATACAGCACCTCCCACCTAACGAGCCGTTCCCTGTGTTCTGTTCAGGCCAGGGTGATGTGAAATCAAGGTGAACAATAAAAGGGAGGCCTCACCACTAACTTTCCTCAGACTAACGAAGCTGCTTGGATGAGCAGCGAAACGTTTCAAACTCTCAAGAAAAGAAATCCAGTTGCCATGATGACCCAATTTCCAGATAAACTCACCTGGATGACTGAGAATCTTCACAGACACTTCCCTTTTTGTGGCTCTGCTAATTTCTAGTCTCTTTACCTCAGTATCCTTGACCAACTCCCAAACAAGCTCTTCTCACCACCAGCAGGAGCCTAATGCATGGGCAAAACACCTATCATTATGTAAAGGTTCTTGTAGGGGCCTGACAGGTTCATTTGTATAACCAAATAAAGAGACTTCTTGAGTAACAAACAAATGTTCTTTTATTGACTTCTCTTTAGGAAACAGTTGTTTAGGAACCAACAAGTCTTCAAATGGTGTCGGCTTCTCGGGAACTTCAAAAGGATTTTTGTCACTCAATGGAAGATTAACTGTCCACCTGTTCAAATCAGTATTAACTTTAACTCTGGAGCCCCTTTTCCTTCAAGCTGCTAGGGCAGCGATGGCGAACCTTTTAGAGGCCGGGTGTCCAAACTGCAATTCAAAACCCCTCTTAACGGGTCGACCCAGTCTATCTTCTTCAATTCAGGATTCACTGCGGAATGGGTTCGGGGTCCACATCTTTCTCTCGATCTGAAACCCCTTCTTTCGTTCCTACAGTAGCCCCTTTTCTCAGCCTGCTCTCTTTCTCTCTCTCTTCACCCTTTCTTCTCTCAGCTTCCTCCTCCACTCCCTCGATTCTCTCTCACCCCAATATGAACAGATGTCTCTTCTTTGGCTAGCCCTCCTTTTCTCTTCCTCTTCTTTAGGCATCAATAACTTTTCCCGTCTCTGGGCGTCAGCGTTCTCCATCCACACCCATTCCCAACCTGGAAACAAGATTCGACTCTGTTCCCTCTTGTCCCCCCTCTGCTGCTTCTGACCCCTCTTGGACTCCACCCCTTTTTCACAGAACCACAGAGTTGGAAGAGACCTCAAGGGCCACCCAGTCCAACCCCCTGCCATGCAGGAACCCCCATCTGCAAACCTTGACAGGCACATCTTCTGACTCCAAACTCTCTCATGGCTGACTGAGCCACAGAGGAGGAGCGTTAAGTACTGCTGTTGAATTGAAAGATACTTTCTTGGTAAAATGGTCAAAACTTCTGCTGAGCTTTATTTAACTATGTTATAAAAGATCAACATTTTCAACCTAGGCAATGTTTTCAACCCAGACAATGTAGACATATCAACTTTTTCTCCCCCCAAAGGACCATACTGATGGAAAACTACATGGTACATGAAATGAAGGAGGAGATTAGAATTATCCACAAAATAAGGGTCCGTGCAGAGCTGGCCCAAAAGTGCAGGTGCATAAGCAACAGGAAGATAAAAGCTGGGGTGTTTCTTCCAAAGAAACATAAAAATGATCAATGTCCTTCCAAAAGATTCCATTATTGGCTTGGAACATTAAAAATACAATCATTTCCAGCATCTTCTTTCTGACAACCTCTTTAAATTACGTTTGTTTGTTTGTTGGCATGGCAAACTATTGGCCAGTTCAAAGACCAGGAGAGGGATGGCTTCTGTAAATTAAAAGATCCTTTTGTATGTGCAACCCACAAATCAGAGCTTTCATTTGTGGGACCCAACAATACTCTTGGCCAGTCTGGAATCTGCAACCAGCAATCCTTACACTGGCCTTCTATACAGTATTTGGAAAACAGGTTACAGAGACTAGCATTAAGGAATGACACAAACAGTCACAGCAATGGTCACACTTACTTGTTTCTAATGGTGACAGAGAAAAATAACCCAATCATGATTCCTATGAAATTGTGAGGACTAACTTCCTAGAATAATTTGGAGAATGTTTGTAAAACCATTCGAGAAATGTTTGCTTGATAATCTTCATATTGTTATCTTAAAACTTAAAAGATGTAACCATCTTTGTTCTGAAAAAGATCTTTGTATCAATGAAAACGCCATAAACAAGGCATTTCCCAGTCTTCCTAACATTTACATGGTTCCTCTAATGATGAACTGTGTAATGTTTCAGCAGTAGTGTACTGAGAACAAAGCATTTCCCACATTCCTGACACTGGTATGGTTTCTCCCCTGTATGGATACTTTGATGGTACAAAAGGCCCGAAGATTCCGCAAACTGTTTCCCACAATCCTGACATTTGTATGGTTTTTCTCCCGCATGAATTCTTTGATGTTTCATAAGTTGTGCTTTGCAAACAAAGCATTTCCCACATTCCTGGCATTGGTACGGTTTTTCTCCGGTGTGAATTCTCTGATGCACAAAAAGTGGTGAACTTCGAGCAAAGCATTTCCCACATTCCTGGCATTTGTAGGGTTTCTCTCCTGTGTGGACTCTCTGGTGGGTCACAAGAGAGGTTTTCTGAGAAAAACCTTTCCCACATTCCTGGCACTTGTAGGGTTTTTCTCCCGTGTGGACTCTCTGGTGATTCACAAGGGAGGATCTGGAAGTATAACATTTCCCACACTCCTGGCACTGGAATGGTTTCTCTCCTGTGTGGACTCTCTGGTGTGTCACAAAGCAGGTTTTCTGAGCAAAACATTTCCCACACTCCTGGCATTTGAAGCGCTTCTCCTCTGTATGGATTATCTCATGTTTCAAAAGGGTGGATTTCAGAGGGAAACATTTCCCACACTCCTGGCATTTGTAGGGCCTCTCCCCTGTATGTAAGCTCTGGTGGCTCTCAAACTGTGAATCAAAAGCAAAGCGTTTCCCACACTCCTGGCATTCATATGGTTTCTCCCCTGTGTGTATCCTCTGGTGCCTTACAAAGGAGGGCTTTTGAGCAAAACATTTCCCACACTCCTGACATTTGAATCGCTTCTCTTCGGTGTGGATGTCGCTATGTCTCACAAGGCTCGATTTCAGAGGAAAACATTTCCCACATACCTGGCATGTGTAGGGTTTCTCTCCTGTGTGCAAACTCTGGTGGCTCAGAAACTGTGAACTGAAAGCAAAACATTTCCCACAATCCTCACATCTGTATGGCTTCTCTCCTGTGTGGACTCTCTGGTGCACAAAAAGTGCCGAACTCTGAGCGAAGCATTTCCCGCATTCCTGGCACTTGTAGGGCTTCTCTCCTGTGTGGACTCTTTCATGTTTCAGGAGGGTGGATTTCAGAGGGAAACACTTCCAACACTCTTGGCATGTGTATGGTTTCTCCCCGGTGTGGACTTTCTGGTGTGCCACAAGGACCGATTTCCAAGCGTAATTTTTCCCACATTCCTGGCATTTGAAGGGTTTCTCTCCCGTGTGGATCCTCTGGTGGCTCATAAGCTGCGAACTGGAAGCAAAACGTTTCCCGCACTTCATACATTTGAAAAGTTTCTCTCCCGTATGGACTCTCTGATGGTTCACAAGGTGCGAATTCCAAGCAAAAGTCTTCCCGCACTCCACACATTGAAATGGCTTCTCTCTAGTGCAGACACTTGGGGGGTTCAGCAGATACGAATTACCAGCTAAATATTTTTCAGGTTCTTCACATCTAATGTGAACCATCTTGTTAGGCATAAACTCCATCACTTGGTCAAGCTCTTTTCTACATCCACTGTATGTGAAAGACGACTCCTCTTCTCCATGTGTTTCCTCCCGCCTACCGGTGTTCAATGTTTGGATATAACACATTCCTTGGTTAGGATATGTGTATGTTTCCATCCAGGTATCTTCTGGGAAGGGAGAACCTTCAGAGATAAAGCTGAATCCTATGTATGAGAGAAAAGGAAGTGAAAAGAACCAAACAGATAGAATGAATGTGAGGCAAACCTCAGAAGAACAAAAAGGATGTATCACCTGTATTTCCTTACATGGGTGCCTGCCATCCTACGCTTGGAGTTAAGCAGAAATAATGCAAAGAAGTTAAACAGTTGAGCCGTGTGACCCGAGAAACAAATTCAAAAGGAAGTTAGGTGGTACCTTTATTGGTCACTGCTAAAACAAAAAATATGAGCTAAGCTTTCGATAGCAACTGCTATCTTTGAGCCTTTTCACACGACCCCTAAAATCCGCGGCAAATGGCTCCCAGCTCCGGAGCTTAAAATTGTTTCCCCACCAGCTCCGGAGTTTACAGAAAATTAAGTGCGACCACGCCCACCTAAGCGCGTCCCAGCGCACTTTTCAGGTACCTGCTCTCCGGGGGTGAAAATCCCTGATGCGGATGTAATGTAGTGAGTGCCGGGCTCTCCTCGCTTCTGTTTGTTGTTGTTTTTTTGCCCCCCGCCCCTTTAAGAGACAGGAATCAGGACGACAACAGGGCTCGGGGCGGCTTTGACCGGCAGACGGAGGAGAGCCTGCATTTTTCCTCTCTTTTTTTCTCCCTCCCCTCACGCAGACAGGAGCAAGGAAGTGCGGAGGGGGTGGGACACAGGAAGAGCAACGAACCCCCAAGATCTCTGGTCTGAATTTAAGTGGCCAGCAGATCTTAGGGGTCGTGTGAAAAGGCTCTTTATCAAAGCATTGTAGCAGAGATGCATTCTTGATCGTAGGTGTTGTCTACCAGGTGTTGTCTATCTATGCTCCTTTGTTTGTTTGTGTGTTAAACCATACCCGGGACTTTGAAGCTGCTCTAACATCAGCCTACTTCCTGATGCCATCATGTGGTGTTTTTCATCTCACCAAAAGATTCTCAGTGCCTGATAGACAACACCTACTATCAAGAATGCATCTCTGGTACAATGCTTTGATAAAGATAGCAGTTGCTATCGAAAGCTTAGCTCATATTTTTTGTTTTAGCAGAAATAATGGAGAGGTTTCTTACTTAATGATAAATATTATCAAATAAAATCAACCTCAGGAGGAAGAAAAATATATATTTTTTCTTTCTTCCTAGGTATCCAACCCCTCAATCTTGACATTAAGCAGAAACAGCTGAATTAAGTGAATTAAGAAAACTAAGCTTTCTATACTAACATGGGAGGAGAGACTATATGTTTGCAATTCTATTAGAATTAGAATTACTGTACAAGTTTGCATTAATGTGGGCTGGGTTTGAAAAATATCTTGATGTGCTATCAGATTACCATAAATATTATAGGATCTAGATTCCTGAATCAAGGGTGGAAAGTCTTTTGTCATAGTGCAGTATTTGAAACAACTCACAGATGGAGACATAATTTTTCAGATTCCCTCTTTCTTAGATGGGAGAACCCCAGTTGCTGATGCTTAGGAGGAAGAGGGTGGAAGGATTTCTGTCTCTCTTTTACACTGCTAAATTTCAGATTTTGATATTTGTTTGTTTCTTTGTTTTGAATATTTTTACCCCACCTTTCTCCTTGGGAAAAGACCCAAGGTGGCTTACAATAATAAGGGACACTATACAGTCCAGAACATTTAAGACATATTCAATTTAAGAACAGGGAATTTGAAGAGGCATCTTAGAACATTTTTAAAAAGGTAATATTAGAGATAGAAAGAGTACGCGAGAAGAAAAGAAAAATCCATTATGAGGGGTGAAAAGCAACATGAAGAACACTGGTGTTCTTATGAAATCAGTCAATGCAATCATGTATGGTAATCCATATAAAGTCACACAGTAGGTAGTCCCTCATTCAGGGAAAGCTTGCCTGAAGAGGAAGGTCTTTACCTACAGCAGAGATGGGGCAGTCCTGGCCTCCAGCAGGAAGGAGTTCCAAAGTTATGAATGGAGGGTTTTATGTGGCTTCATCAAGAACATACGGGCGGGTTGGATATCAAAATAAGTATTCCACATATTTAAATCCCCCAATTTGCAGTTGTTATTTTTTCTAGAAAAAATGCCTCTGCTTATCCTGCATAGGACAAGCTTCCTCTTTCCCACAACTTTAAGATCATCAGTCTCACTCACTCTATACCCCAGAGCACAGAGAGAACTCCTAGTTCCTCAAGCTCCTTGCCCTCTGAAGATGCCAACCCCAGAGTCTGGCGAAACGTCAGGAAGAAAAACTTCCGAAACACAGCCAAACAGCCCAAAAAACTCATAACAACAATGTGTAAAGTACCTGATATACATCCAATATGGTGAACCTTTTAGAGACAGAGTGCCCAAACTGCAATTCAAAACCCACTTTTTTTTTTTTGCAAAGTGCCAATATGGAAATCTAACCTGAATACAATGGCACCCCAGGTTACAAATGCTTTGGGTGCTATCCTTCAGGAAAGCCATGATCAAAGAGCAGGCTTTTTCAATTTCCTGCGGCCACAGCACCCTCATTGTGGCCGTGGGAAAATTCAAAATCCTGCTCTTCGATCCTCACTTTTCCGAAGGGTAGCAGCCCATTCGGCTCTTTGCCCTGGGCAGAGAGGCGGATGGGGTGCTACACAGTTGGGAAAGCCAGGAGGAGTCGTGGCACCTTGTGGGCTTGTTCATAGCCCCAGTTTACTCTCCAGCCACGTCACTCTGGGCATCCCAAACATGGTGTGGCTAGAGATTAAACTGGGGCTACGAAGGAGCCCACAAGCCGCTGCCTCCCCTTCGCCCGGTTCTCTCCATGGAGCCGTTTCGAGACCGCCAAAATGGCTCCATGCAGAGAACTGGGCGAAAGGGAGCCAATTGTTTGTGGGCTCCTTCAGCAACTAATCCATGAAGTACTACAGTACATCCTGGCTGTGCAACTGATGAGGCCATTGATTAGCCCTAAATACTTGCCGCATGTGATGGAGACCATATCATCTCATTCTGTAGATTATCTTGCCTACACCCTGTGCAGCTTGTCTTTCTGAGAAAAACCTTGTCACATAAAAGGATTAAACGTATTCTAAAAGAAAACATCTTTGAGGTCTTTCCTCTGCGTCACCTAAGGCTTCTAGTTTTCCTCTAGGAAAGTAGAAATTTCTCCTTGGGAAAAATTGGGCTGTTTGAGAGGACTGATATCGCTTAATGTTATGAAACATTTTGCTCCGCGACAGAGTATATGCATTCTCTGCCTCCCAATCCATTTAGGCCTAAATCCTGTGGCAAAAAAAAAAAAAAACTGTGTAAGAGCAGTTTTGCAGTGTTTTTTCACTCTAACAGGTTGCTTTCACATGACTAGTTGTGTGACTGCCATGTAGCTTGCTTGGATGAGTGGGTGTGCAAAAGAGTACTGGATCAAGAGGGGGAAATCACTTATACAACCGCTCGTCTGCTCTGTGTTTATCCAACAGGACTCTGGTCGTAGAATCAAGGTGAATCAGTTTTTAGGGTGCTTTTGGCGACTAATGGTGGTTGATTTTTTTTTTTACTTTATTTTATTAATGACGTATAAAGTTTTTTCTCTCCTTTCCTTTTTTGCTGCCATTCTATATCCCATGTTTTCATTGATTTTAATGTTCTTATTTATTGGTTTTCGTTTTGTATGTGTGTTGGATTCTTGATTTGTATGGATTTTGTTGTGAACTGCCCAGAGTTCCTCTGGAGATTTGGGCAGTAAATAAATAAATAAATAAATAAATAAATAAATAAATAAATAAATAGTTTGCAGGTAGGCCTCAGGCAGGAAAATATGTTGAGTCAGCACTGAGATCACTGGTGGAAATCCCACAAGGGAATGGGGAGGGGGGGAAACGACAATGTAAACAAAGAGTACTTCCTCCCTGAGATATGAGGGAGGGGGTAAATTTTAGAAAGATAGCATGTAATCAAACCATGTACGGTGTTGGCTATTTGGGTCAACTTTAAAAAGGCCAACTTTTGTCATCCTAAAAGGAGCTCTGAGCAGGAAAGACCACCAGTACAAACAAAAGCACATTCCTTACCAAAAGAGGACACATTCTCATAATTTTCCACCATCACCTCCCTATACAGAGACCTTTGGCTGTGATCCAGCAGGTCCCACTCTTCCTCTGTGAAATATATGGCCACATCTTCAAAGCCCACAGGTACCTGCAAGGAAAAACGAACAAACAAGCCTTACACTCAGAAAGACTTAATCCCATAGGCAGGAAAAAAAATGCAAATATTCCCTCGTGACTCAAAATACAGGGAATCTACATCAGAAATGTATATAAAAACAAGAACACTGGGTTGTATTGAAGTACAAAGTATTAAAGTATTTAATATCTACATGAAACCACTGGGAGAGGTCGTTAGGAGGTTTGGGCTGAGGAGTCAGCACTATACTGATGACACAGTTCTACCTGTCATTCCCCACCAATCCAGGTGCGGTGGTCTCTGTTCTGAACTTGTGTCTGGCCTCGATAATGGACTGGATGACGGCCAATAAACTGAAGCTCAATCAAGGCAAGTTAGAAGTGCTGTTGGTCAGTGTTCCACCTGACAGGTTAGAGGGCCATTCCCCTGTCCTGGGGGGGGGGGGTTGCACTCCCCCTAAAGGACTGGGTCCACAGCTTGGGGGTGCTTCTGGACCCGGGTCTTACACTGGAAGCCCAGTAGACTCAGCGGCCAGGGGTGCCTTTTTACAGCTCCAGATATTATATCAACTTTGCCCTTACCTGGATGAGCAGAGCCTGGCAACAGCCACACATGCTCTGGTAACAACCAAACTGGACTATTGTAATGCATTTTACGTGGGGCTGCCTTTGAAAACGGTCCAGCGATTGCAACTGGTACAGAACCGGGGCTGCACTGCTGGTGAGTAGTGCCGCTACACGGACCCATAGTATACCAATTCTGAAACACTTACATTGGTTTCCAGTTGCTGTCCGGGCCCAATTCAAAGCGCTAATGCTTACATGTAAAGCCCTATATGGATTAGGACCTGGTTATTTAAAGGACCACCTTCTTCCATAGGAGCCTGCCCATACTCTAAGATCAGGCCAGGAGGCCCTGCTGAAGGTGCCATCCCTTAAAGAGGTGAGGGGGTGGCATCTCAAAGCATGGCATTCTTGACTATTGCCTCCCCCCCCCCCAATTTTGGAATGCCCTATCAGCAGAGATCTGCCTGGTGCCGACGCTTTTGGCCTTTCAGCGCCAGGCGAAGACTTTCCTGTTTATCCAGTATTTTAATTAGTTAAATGTTCTTTTAGCTGGATGCATGGATAGCAGGATTTTACTACTTATTGATTGATCATTTTAACTGTTTGCCATTGTGATGGTTTTTAACATGTAGTTTTATTGTTTTAATACAGGCATGTCCAAACTTCTGCCCTTCAGATGTTTTGGACCACAACTCCCACAGTCCTTTGTCATTGACAATCTAAGCTTAGAATCATGGGAATTGTGGTCTGAAACATCAGGAGGGCCAAAGTTTGGACATGCCTGTTTTAATATATTAGAATCATAAAATCATAGAGTTGGAAGAGACCTCAAGGGCCATCCAGTCCAACCCCCTGCCGTGCAGGAACCCCCATCACAGGACTCCCGATAGATGGCCATCCAGCCTCTGCTTAAAAACCTCCAAAGAAGGAGACTCCACCACCCTCCATGGCAACAGATTCCACTGCCAAACAGCTCTAACCATCATGAAGTTCTCTCTCACCATCATGAAGTTCTTCCTAATCTTCAAATAGAATCAATATTGTTGTATGCCGCCCAGAGACCGCTGGTAATGGGGCGGCTAAACAATTGTGTAAATAAATAAATAAATAAATGTGGAAGGAAAAGAGAAAGACCAAATATAAAATGGGTTTCCACTGTGAAGGAAACCACAGTTTGAGGGAAAGGTAATTATGGCCATCGCTCATTAATAGGGTCGCCCTAATTTGGCAGCAACTTGGAGGCACATAATGACAGATTAGAGAGCAAGGGGCAACGCACCATGCCTTACATAGGGGGCATCACTGCTTAGATGGAGACAGTGACCACACTGCGTCCTTTACATCGAGGAAAAGGGTAAGCCATCTCTATTATGGGGTCTCAGTCAGGATAAGCTGCTCCCCACTGGCGTGTCTCTGTGTTCTGATTTATCAGTCAAGTGGGTGATCAATCCAGTCTCTTATTCTTTGGGCTTGGATCCTGAGGTATTACTGAACATCCTCAGTCCTGTGGGAAAATATTAAAAGAGCAAGTTTTCCAGTTGCTTCCAAATTGGTTATAAGTGTTGGCCATTTGGACGGATGGGATTCAATTAACTGAATATAATTTGTGTGAGGCCTTTGTTTGACCTTTGCCAAACTAGATCTCAAGGGGAGGACTGTTTCTCCCAGGCCCTTTCTGGAAAACAGATTCTGGGAACAAACAATGAGAAAGACACTGGCTTTAGAACCAGGAAAGCTGCAGTTGGACATAAGGTGAAGGAGAACCACCATCTGATTCAGCGAGAGGTCAACGTGTTCTGTAACATTCTGGAAAATGGAACATTATTGCATTCGTTACAGGGGCTTTCTTTTCTACCGGTGGTGGAGTGGGGCCTGCTGCTATGGATGTATTTACTTGTTTCTCTAGTGTCGCTTGTAGGTCGCTTTTGTCCCAATAAGGGGACCTCCGGTGAATTCTTATTTATTTTATTTTATTTATTATTATACTAGTTGATATACACAGTAGCTGCCTGGATGCCCTATGGCAGTGGTGGCGAACCTTTGGCACTCCAGATGTTTTGGACCACATCTCCCAGAATTCCGAGCCTAGATTGCCAATGAGTTGTGATCCAAAACATCTGGAGGGCTGAAGGTTTGCTACCACTGCCCTAAGGCTTAAGTAAGCACATCTGATCCTGCCCGATTTCAGAAGCAAAGCAGGGTCGGCCTTGGTTAGTACTTGGATGGGCCACCACCGGGGAATACCAGGTGCTGTAGGTGCGTGGAGTAGGAATTGGCAGGCCACTCCAGTATTCCTGCCAAGAAAACTCCATGGACATGGGGTCACAAAGAGTCGGTCACGACTGTAACGACACAACACACACATACACATACTTGTTGACAGTGCCAACTTTCCCCAAAGGGAACTCTGGGCAGTGAACAAGGGCAAATGAGCAAACAAACAAACAAGTAAGTCCATATATACAGTATAAGTAAGGGCGGAAGGTAAAACAGTAATAATATAGAAATTTAGGGCGCTTTTACACAACCCCTATAATCCGGGGAAAAGGGCTCCCAGATCCGGAGCATAAAAATGTTTTCCCACCAGCTCTGGACTTTAAACAAAATAAAGTACGACCACGCCCACCTAAGCGCATCCCAGCGTGCTTTTCAAGTACCTGGTCTCCGAAGGTGAAAATTTTCTGATGCGGATGTAAAGCAGTGAGTGCCGGGCTCTCCTTGCCTTGTGTTTGTTTGTTTGTTTTGCCCCCGCCCCTTTAAGAGACTGGAATGGTTCCCGGAGCAGCTCGATGGCAGAGGGAAGGTGAGCTTGCATTCTTTTCTCCGTTTTTTTCTCTCTCCCCTCACGCAGACAGGAGCAAGGAAGTGTGGAGGGGTGGGAACGCAGCAAGAGGAGCAAACCCCCAAGATCTCTGGTCCGAAGTTAAGTTGCCAGCGGATCTTAGGGGTCGTGTAAAAGCTCTCTTAATTAAATAAGTACACCCGGCACCGGGAAGAGGACAGGGCAAACGACAAAGGTGACAAAATAAATGCAATTACAATTACAATTAGCGATCGCTGAAATTATCTTTGAAAAGCCATGTTTTTAAGGCCTTTTAGAAAGCTAGCCGAATCTCGCGTGGTAGTTTGTTTCACAGCGCCAGCCTGGCCACTGAGAAAGCCCAGCGGCAGGTAAAAACCCTACAAGTAGGTTCTGTCAGGAGGTGACTTTACTGGGTGTCTCTATTCATTTTGTTCTACTGTATGTGATTCATATCCTAACTTTTGCCGAATAACCCACTGAAACTGATTAGGCGCCATGACCTTTGCAGGGGGCATCACTGCTGTTCCACCGCACACAGAAGACATGACTGCCCACAGTCGTTGCTTCCATCCTCCTACCTGGCGCAATCCCAAGGCAGCCATTTCCATTTCCCAAGCGGTTGGCCATCCGGTGACAAGGGTGGTGGCGGTACCTGTGTTATAATTGTTCCAGAACTGAGGCGGATGCTCCGTGGGGCCTCGATCGAAGGCTGAAGGAAAGAGAGGGGAAGAGTGAGTTTTGTGACTTTTAGAGACCGGGATTGAGGACTACAGTGGACCTTGTATAACAAACAGTTTGTATAACATAAAATCTGTACAACATAAACAATTCCAGAGAAAGGGGAAATTTGCTTAACATAATTGTCTATGGGGCGAATCCGTACAACATAAAAATGGTCACAATTAGGGTTTACTCTGTTTTCAATGCATGGGAAATTTGTATAAAGGAAAATTTGCTTGACATCATTTCATTTGGAACGAATTAATTCCTTTATACAAGGTACCACTGTACTTCCCCATCCCATGTAAAACATCCCTTGAAGAGAAAATATACATATGCATCCATCTACCTGCTCTCCCCCCCCAAAAAAAAAGAAAAAAGGGAGGGAGGGAGAGAGAGAGAGAGAGAGAGATGTCTCAAACCATTTCACTCTACTAGGACACTCCTTGAAGGATTTGAAGGTCCCCGCTTTGGAACAGAATTGTTACAAATCCAGAAAACAAAGAGAAACAGCCATGATAAAATTCATATGCATGATGAATTTTGATATACAAACAAGCCTTTATATAAGGCTTGTGTGTGTGTGTGTGTGTGTGTGTGTGTGTGTGTTGCATGTCATTAAGGCAAACTGACAGGAAGGTTCACCAGAAAAGGAACAGGTCTCTCAGTCTCCTAAGGACCCAGTTCCCCAGCAGTTCCAGGAAGTGGTTTAAACTTTCTTTGGTGCCTAAGCAGATTGTGGGATTTTAATTCCCAATAGGTCTCTCCTAACAGCACCCTTCCTAGTGCAACTTCACAAGACCAAGAACCAGTTCATAAGGCCCTCAAAACAATGACCTTTAAGATCAAGTTTCTTGGTAATCTTAATCAGCCTCTGTCTTGTCTTGCTTTTTCATTATTTGGATTTTTTTTCTGTCATTGTCATTTTTTAATTTCATCACAGTTTTATTAATTTTAATGTACCTATATATGTGCTATTTTATATGTCATATTATGTGTTGTACCTGTTTTTAAATCTATGTGAAATGCTTTAAATGAGTTTTATATAGCAACCACAAAATTTCGTTGTTCCTGCAAGGGGGCAATGACAATAAAGATTCCTATTCCTATTCCTATTCCTATTCCTGTATTGTACTATTTATTTTTAAATTTTGTAAACCACCCCGTGTGGCCTTTGGGCCAGATGATGCAGTATATAAATCAAATCAAATTAAAATCAATCAATCAATAATAAGGCAGCCTTCACATTTTCTGGGATACTGGGGTGGTGGGTGACAGGTCTCAAAATAGAGAGCATGTGCAATTATTAATTGACTGACTGTATTTATATCCCACCCATCTGGTTGAATAGCCCTTCTGGGCAGCTAACAACATTCAAGGAATACAGTAAACAACAACATACCGGTATATATCACAAATGATTGGCAATTACATTTATTTATTTGCTTATTTATTTGCTTGATTTCAAAGGCTGCTCTGGGCGGTTTACAGCCAACTAAAAATACGAGCAATAAAAACTAACAACCATAAATGAATATAAAATATGCAAATATGTATAACTAAACATAATTAAGCCTCATAAAAATAATATACAACATAACTATGAAAAGAATAAACAAAGTCTTTCCATTCCTTCTGATGGCCAGATGGGTAGGATATATATCTAAAACTAAAT
>JAHTLZ010000276.1:30370-63777 GCA_023846285.1 Phrynocephalus versicolor | reverse complement strand
TAATAATAATAATAATAATAATAATAATAATAATAATAATAATAATATAGTCCAATACATCACGTAGTCTTAAACGCTTAGGAAGCGTTCGACTAGTGATTTGTAATACAAAATCCAGCATAGTGTAATTTGATGATGATGATGATGATGATGATGATGATGATGATAACAACAACAACAACAACAACAACAACAACAACAACAACAACAACAACAACTCAAAATATCAGTTTTTAAAGCAATGCCAAAAACTCCCTCCCCTGCTGCAGATAACCAAGAAAATACAGCAGTCTGCGGGTGTGGGAGGTCATTTGCTTATGACTTGGACACCAATCTCCGCCTTTCCTCTCTGCGAGCAACTTCCTAAGGAAATAAGAAAGCTGAGGCTGTTGCACTTTGGGCATAACGAGACGAAAAGGCATGATCCCTGGAAAAGGCAACAATAAGCTGGGATCACTTGATGCTAGCAGGAAAAGAGGAGACTTACCCCCCCCCCCCCAAGATGGGACGGGTCGACTCCATCGAGGAAGCCACGGCGTTTGGCGTTTGGCAAAAAGACCTGGACGGCTATTCGCGACGAGACATTTCTGAAAGCCCGACGTCATTCAGGTCGCCGTCGGTCGCCACACAGAACCACAGAAGGTGAAGTTGGAAGGGGCCTATAATCGTATATTAAGGCCATCGAGTCCTCCCACGACCGCCCCCCCCTTCGATGCATCAAGAACAGCAACGACGACTTGCTGGCTTTGTTGTTCTTTATTATGGTGCTTTATGTAAACCGCCCAGAGTTCCCTTGGGGGGAAACTGGCCACGGTATACAAGTGCAAAAATAAATACTGTAAATAAATATAAATATAAGAGCTCCTGCTGCATGACCTCATTCTAAGCAAAGTAAACATTTGCAAAAACCCATGGCCAAAAACTGCAGTTTTCCAGCAGGCTCTATCTATCTATCTATCTATCTATCTATCTATCTATCTATCTCTCTATCTATCTGTCTGTCTGTCTGTCTCCTTCCCCCTTGGTCCCAGGAATCGCTCCTCGCTCTTTTTCCTTTTACCTCCAACTCCAAATCCGGGCGCCCCGCTGGCTTCCTCTGGGCATTTTGGGGAAGGGCCTCCTTTTGTGCTGCATTTCCCCCCCCCTTCCCTCCACGTGGGGGGTGGTGGTGGCTGACGTGCCTTTAAACCGGCGGAAGTGTGGGGAAGGGGTGAATGTTCGTCTCTCCCCCGCCACGTGACTGAAGCCTTGCCAAACTCCTGGCAAAAAACACACGCACACGGAAAGCGAATGCTATCCCCTGTTTCTTTTCTAGGGCGCACCGCCTGGTCCCCAACGGGACTTCTTCCTCCCATCCTCAGAGCGATTGCAAACTTTGTGCAGGAGGAAATGTTAGTGGCGCCGCTGAATTCTGGTCCCTTGCTAGGAGGACCAGAATTCAGAATTCTAGGAGGAAACCCGCCTAGACCTTGTGCAGAAGGAAATATTAGTGGTGCTGCTGAATTCTGGTCCCTTGCTAGGAGGACCAGAATTCAGAATTCTAGGAGGAAACCCGCCTAGACCTTGTGCAGAAGGAAATATTAGTGGTGCTGCTGAATTCTGGTCCCTAGCTAGGAGCACCAGAATTCAGAATTCTAGGAAACCCGTCTAGACCTTGTGCAGGAGGAAATATTAGTGGTGCTGCTGAATTCTGGTCCCTTGCTAGGAGGACCAGAATTCAGAATTCTAGGAGGAAACTCCTAGCTAGACCATGTGCAGGAGGAAATGTTAGTGGCGCTGCTGAATTTTGGTCCCTTGCTGCAGGATCCTTCACAGGACATCTCCCTGCTGCCAACAACAGGAGACGGGTAACGCAGTGTGACAAAGCACCAGCTGCTCTCCATGGAGAAGATCCCCGGTGCCCCATGAGCCAAAAATGGATAAGGAACAACTTGTGCTTTTTTTGCTGGTGGCGGCACAGCCATCCTTTCTTCTTGGGACCTCTGAAAGCAAAAAAGCATAGCCTGCTGCTTAGATATCGCCCCATAGTGCTTAAAAAAGCATTCCCTGGGCAGCTTAGCATTTAATTATGCAGGCTACACACATTGCCCCTTGCATTTTATTTATTTAAATGCTAAATTAAATTGAGCATTTAATTATGCAGGCTACACATATTGCTGCACTGGAGCCAAAACTGCTCAGGGCTCACCCTAGGCCCTGAGCAGTTTTGGCTTTACAGCAGGCAAACTTAAGCAGCATCTTTAAAAAGCAGAGATATAGCTTTAGCCAACAAAAGTCTGGATAGTTAAAGCTATGGTTTTTCCCGTAGTGATGTATGGAAGTGAGAGCTGGACTATAAAGAAGGCTGATCGTCGCAGAATCGATGCTTTTGCGCTGTGGTGCTGGAGGAGAGTCTTGAGAGTCCACTGGACTGCAAGGAGATGAAACCTATCCATCCTGAAAGAAATCAAACCCAAATGTTCACTGGAAGGACAGATTTTGAAGCTGAGGCTCCAGTACTTTGGCCACCTCATGAGAAGAGAGGAGTCCTTGGAAAAGTCCCTGATGTTGGGAAAGATTGAAGGCAAAAGGAAAAGAGGACGGCAGAGAATGAGATGGTTGGACGGTGTCATTAATGCAACCAACAAGGATTTGACCAATCTCTGGGAGGCAGTGGAGGACAGGAAGGCCTGGAGTGCTCTGGTCCATGGGGGTCACAAAGAGTTGGACACGACTGAACAGCAGCAGCAGCAGTTGAGTCACTGTGCCTGAAGGCTTCTTTGCACATTCCTTTTTAGGGTAATCCTACTGCCGGTTAAAGCAAGGCATTGCTGGCATGGGGCACATTTTGGAATCAGATCTAGTATGGCAAGGCTCCCCTTCTCCATGGGATTCCACCTAGGGCACCTCTATGGTCCCCGGCATTCTTATTGTGTTGCTACAGTTGAGACCAACTCTTCATGACCCCCTGTATGTGGCATTTTCTTGGCAGGAATACTGGCGTGACTTGCCAGTTCCTACTCCAGGCACCTACAGCACCTGGTATTCCCTTGGTGGTCACCCATCCAAGTACCAGCCAGGCCCAACCCTGCTTAGCTTCCGAGATCAGGCGAGATCAGTTATGCCCAGGGAATCTATTACATGCTGCCAAATTGTTTCTAACATAGGATGGCCCTATGGATTCATGTCCCCCCAAAGGGCCTCTCAACAACTCCGATCAGTTCTTCCAAGCTAAAAGCCATGACTTTCCTTAAGGGACAAACCATCTTATGTTTGCTCTTCCTCTTTTCTTGCTACTTTTACTTCTTCAATTCCTCCTTCCCTTCCTGTGAATTTTCTCTTCTTGTGAGAGGTCCAAAATATAACAGCCTCATCAGTTTAGGCATTTTACCTTTCCACTTAGTTTTATCTTAAAAGTGTTTGCTTTCTGATGTTCCTCCTGATCTGGGTATGGTCCAAAGGGCCAAAGGTGGGCAAGCAATTTATTACACTCCCTCCTTTCTAATCTAGAGACACAGCCTTAGTTTCATGTTGCTAAGACTTGAGCGAACGTGAGCAAGTGTGGTAGGTCTTTTTTTCCCCCATCATTGAACATTACCGGTTTCTGAAACGAAAGTTGATCATCGTAGTGCTGACACCCTTAAATATGGTTCCACCATCTTGCAACCCCTCCAGAAGGACACTCGGGAGTAAGCCTCAGACTCTCAAATGTAACTAAAACAAGGCAAAATAATAACAAATGGGCATCTACCAGGTATGGGCACATGAGTTTTGGGATCGTCCAGACAGACTTGTTACATAGTCGACTTAAGACTTGACTTAAGTCTTTGTGCTCAATGATTTGAACTTGACTTGTGACTTGCAACCCCCCTGGCCTGGATGCCTTCAAAAGGGGATTGGACAGATTCCTGGAGGAAAAGTCCATCACAGGTTACAAACCATGATGGGGATGTGTAATCTCCAGGCTTAAAACCGGGGTACTTCAAGGGCCAGATGCAGGGGAGTGGTATCAGGAGACAGATATCTAGTCTCATGCGCTCCCAAATGCATCTGGTGGGGCCGCTGTGAGATACAGGAAGGTGGACTAGATGGGCCTTTGGCCTGATCCAGCATGGCTCTTCTTATGTTTACCCTCCCATCCCTTTTTTTCCTGGGTTCAACTTGTTTTTAATAAGGACCTGGCCTTCGGACTCAGGGCTTGGTACCACAGGTGTGGACTTTGGGACCAGAGTTGTCATCATCCCTGGTATCTAGTAGGCGATGAAAAAAAGGACAAACTTAGACATCCAACTACTGTATTGTGTTGCCTCTACATCTTTTGAAGTATAAGAAACAAAGTTTATTTAAAACAACAGCAACCCATTGTTTTACAAAGCAAGATGTGGATTTCTATCTAGGATCTCATCAGGCTAACGTTTTTCTGCCCGGCCCAGTCTCTTTCCTCTCTCAAACCTCCCATTTGCAGCAAAACATATAAGTAACATCTCTTGTAGTAGTTGCTGGGGTCCAGAAAGCATTGTCCTCCAGGCATCGTCCTTCAGGGAATTCCCTTCCCATGAGCAGGAAATCCTACACAGCTGTTGTACTCCTACTGTGTCCAAAGCATGGACAAAGCAAAATCTCAAACCCCAATGTCTGCCATGGGAAACGGCATGCAAATGAAGAGGCAAGGAGCTTGATGTTTTTTTTTATTAAAAAAAACCACAGGACCAGTTTTGCCTCAGCAACAGTCTGAGAAACGGAACTAGGTAGATAACACAACAAGAATTGGGATCCCACCTTGCGGCATAATAATGATGGTCCTTATCTGATATCCTTCTTTTCATTCATCTAGTTTAAGGAGATTAGCATTAATGTGAACCTTAACAACACTTACAGTCTACTTCTTCCTAAGGTTGAGAAGGGGAAAGATGTCTAGGTTAAACTAGTCATTATTTCTCCATAAGCAAAGCGAAGGGATCTGCTTCTATCCTGCCCCATGGTGCAATCTCAAGGCAGCCATTTCCTTGCATGAGGCTCTTTATGTCAATGGAGACGAAATGATAGACAAGCATTTCCCACACAACTGACATTTATATGGTCCCTCTAGTGGTGGACTGTGTAATGTTTCAGCAGTAGTGTACTAAGGACAAAGCATTTTCCACATTCCTGGCACTGGTACGGTTTTTCACCAGTGTGGATTCTATGATGGTACAAAAGGCCTGAAGATTCAGCAAACTGTTTCCCACAATCTTGACATTTATATGGTTTTTCTCCTGTGTGGATTCTTTGATGTTTCATAAGCTCAGCCTTGGAAACAAAGCATTTCCCACAATCCTGGCATTTGTAAGGCTTCTCTCCGGTGTGGATTCTCTGATGCCCAAAAAGTTGTGAACTCTGAGCAAAGCATTTCCCACATTCCTGGCATTTGTAAGGTTTCTCTCCTGTGTGGACTCTCTGGTGTGCCCCAAGGGAGTATTTCTGAGAGAAACATTTTCCACATTCCTGGCATTTGTAGGGTTTCTCTCCCGTGTGAACTCTCTGGTGGTTCACAAGAGAAGATGTGGAAGTATAATATTTCCCACACTCTTGGCACTGAAATGGTTTCTCCCCCGTGTGGACTCTCTGGTGTGTCACGAAGCTTGTTTTCTGAGCAAAACATTTCCCACATTCCAGGCATTTGAAGCGCTTCTCTTCTGTGTGGATGATCTCATGTTTCACAAGGGTAGATTTCAGAGAAAAACATTTCCCACACTCCTGGCATTTGTAGGGTTTCTCCCCTGTATGTAAACTCTGGTGGCTCTGAAACTGTGAGCTGAAAGCAAAACATTTCCCACACGCCTCACATTTGTAGGGTTTTTCTCCAGTGTGGACTCTCTGATGCACGAAAAGTGGGGAACTCTGAGCGAAGCATTTCCCACATTGTTGGCACTGAAATGGTTTCTCTCCTGTGTGGACTCTTTGGTGTGTCACAAGTAAGTATTTCCGAGCAAAACATTTCCCACACTCTTCACATTTGTGAGGTTTCTCCCCGGTGTGCAAGCTCTGGTGGCTTAGAAACTGTGAGCTGAAAGTAAAACATTTCCCACACTCCTCACATTTGTATGGTTTCTCTCCTGTGTGGACCCTCTGATGAATAAAAAGTAGTGAACTCCGAGCAAAGCATTTCTCACATTCCTGACATTTGAAGGGTTTCTCTCCTGTATGGGCCCTCTGGTGAGTCACGAGCAGGTATTTCTCAGCATAACAATTCCCACATTCCTGGCATTTGTACGGTTTCTCTCCTGTATGGACTTTCTGGTGTGTCAAGAATGAGTATTTCTGAGCATAACATTTCCCACATTCCAGGCATTTGAAGGGTTTCTCTGCTGTGTGAATGCTCTGGTGGCTCAAAAGCTGCGAACTGGAAGCAAAACGTTTTCCGCACTTCAAACATTTGAATGATTTTTCCGCATGAACTCTGTGATGCTTCATAAGGTGTGAATTCCAGGCAAAGGATTTCCCACACTCCTTACATTTAAAAGGTTTTTCTCCTTTGTAGACACTCTGGTGGTTCACAAGATATGTATCACCAGCCGAACACATTCCTGGTTCTTCACATTTCATGTGAAGCATAAGCTCCATCTTTTCCGTAAACTCTTTCCCACATTCCTTGCATTTGTAAGACAACTGCTCTTCTGCGTGAGTTTCCTGATGTCTTGCAAGGTCCCATTTATGGACATACTGTCCACACTTGGCACATATACATGAGGGGGAGGAATGGCCATCAGACACTAAGCTGGATCCTACACATGAGAGAGAAGGAGAAAAGAGACTAAACAAAAAGATTCAGAAATAAAATCAACATCTGGAGAGAAAAAGATAACCTTTTCCCCTTCATAATAAGTACTCCACATCCCAATGAAGTTAAGCAGAAACACCTGAATAAGTTTCTTTCTTTCTTAGTGAGTTGAGAAAACTGAGCCTTCTATATTAACAACTCTAAAGTTGCTGTTCTGTTAAGATTAGAGGTAGAGAAAAATCTTGGTTTACAAGCAGAATTCATTCCGAAAACATGGTTGTAGTCCAAAGCGCTTGAATATCATAGCGAATTTCCTCATAAGAAACAACGGACATTCAGATGATTCATCCTACTGCCCAAAAATACTTGTATAAAATTGATTACAATAGTGTAACAGAATACAAAATAATAAGGAATACCCAAAATATAAAGAAAAACATAAGAAATTAACCTGCACTCACCCTTGAAAACCTTTGTCGCTGGTGTGAGGGAGACAAGAAGGTTATTGTGTAGAACGATTTTCACTATCACTAATGGAATCACTTCTATCTATCTGCTCAGTGGAATCCTCCTCTTTTTGTGCTACTTTAACAACGGACCTATCCAATGTCAGTTGCTTTTGACTCCTTTCAAGGATTTTGCGGAAATGTGACATTGCATTGTTGTTAGACAGCTTCATCGTCCGCAGTGCTACAGCCTTATTCGGGTGGTGCTTTTCTACAAAACGTTGCACTGTTTCCCACATTTCCCACATCTCCCTAATCTTCTTCAAACTGAGGGGTCCCTTTGCCTTTTTCTCCTCCTCTTCGACAGACGAGAACTCCCCCATAACCTCTTGCTGTTCCTTGCGATGCAGATCCATCAGTTCGTCGGTGGTCACCTCCTGGCCATGTTCTATCAGCTCTTGAACCTCCTCCTCATTCACCTCCATTCCCAAGGTCTTCCCGAAGGACACAATTTCATGGGCCAACACTGGCTCCTGCTCACGAGGAAGCCCCTCTAAGTCACGTCCAAGGACGCAGTCAGGCCACAGTTTTCTCCAAGCGGAATTGAGGGTTTCCTTGGTGACTCCATCCCAGGCTTTCTCAACGATCTTGAGGCAGTTCTCAATGTGGAAATGATTGTTCAGAAACTCTTGAAGGGTTAGTTTTGTTCTCTCAGTCACCTCAAAGCATAGCTGAAACAGTGCTTTGGTGTAAAGATTTTTAAAGTCCGAAATGACCTGCTGATCCTCCATGGGCTGGAGGCCTGGAGTGGCGTTGGGAGGAAGGAACTTGACCGTAATGAACCTGAATTCCTCCAGCAAGTCGTTCTCAAGGTCTGGAGGAGAAGGAGGAGCCCAGTGCAGGACCAGCAAGGCTCGGAGTGGCAGATTCTTTTCTAAAAGGTATTTCTTCACGGCAGGACCGACGGCCTCGTGGACCCACTCCACGAACAAGACGCGAGTGACCCAAGCCTTGCTGTTGCCCCTCCACATAACATTTAACGGGCTCTTCTCTACCGTGTCTTTCCTGAAGGCTGGTTGATTCTCAGAATGAGACACGGCCAGGGGCTTGGCTTTGAAATCCCCGCTTGCATTAGCACAAAGCAAGAGGGTGAGACGGTCTTTTGTTGGCTCGTAACCGGGCATCGCATTCTCTTTGTCTGTGCCGTAGATCCTCTTTGGCATCTTTTTCCAAAAAAGCCTCATTGCCTTGCAGTTAAAGAGTTGCTCTGGCCGGTAACGCTCAGAAACCATAAGCTTCTGGAAGTTGGTAATGAACACCTCGGCGGCCTGGGCGTCCGAACTCACAGCCTCTCTGTGCCTCACAACACAATGGACGCCGCTTCTCCTCTTAAACTTCTCACACCACCCCCTGCTTGCCTTGAAGCCTTCTTCGTTTCCCGCTGACATACCCGGACGTCTCTTGGCCAGGTCGGCGTACAAGTCTTTCGCCTTCTTGCAGATCAAGTTATCGGTCACGGTATCGCCGGCTAGTTGCTTCTGATTTATCCAAACCAGAAGCAACTTTTCCACATCTTCCAGAACGCGCGGGCGTTGCTTGGATATCCTCGTGACGCCTTTTGCTAAATCTAGCTCCCTCGTTTCTTCTTTCTTCTTTAAGATTGTGGAAATGGTTGACGCACTCTTCTTATAAAACCTCGCAAGTTCAACCACTCGCATGCCTCTTTCGTGCTTCTCAATGATTTCCTTCTTGACCTCCACCGTAATCGTCTCCCTCTTCATACCGCTTTTCTTTTCAACCTTTTTCTGCACAGGGCCCACTCTATGCGCTCGCACAGAGGGAACTGGCAATAAGGCAGCAGAGGAAATGGTCTGTCTCTCCAAGCAGCCTGACACGGAATGAAGCAAAGCATTCCTAAGCTTCCTCTTATACGGAAATCCAAAAGACTGACCTAGGTGCTTTGAACTGACAAAAAAAAATACTGTACACTATTGCCAACTGTGGGCACCTTCCAACCTTCAGGAAAATGTGTCTGTGAAGATTCTCAGTCATCCAGGTGAGTTTATCTGGAAGTAGAATCATGGCTATTGGACTCCTTTTGCTTGATAGAAACGTTTTGCTGCTCATCTGAACAGCTTCATCAATCTGAATACAGCTAGTGCGAGTCCTCCATCTTATAGTCAGCTTTGACCTCTTGTCACCCTGGTCTGCAGTAGGTTCATAAGATGAACAAGGGCCTGAATAGTCTCGTTAGGTAGACAGTAGTATCCATAGCCTTAAGGTGAACAATGGCCTAAGGTGCTGAAACTTATAAAGTATGGGTCGTTAGCTACAGCCTTGGTCGTGAAGGCTTTTTTAAAAACGGATACTGTTGTCTACCTAATGAGCCTGTTCAGGCCATTGTTCATCTTATGAGCCTATCTCAGACCAGGGTGACAAGAGGTCAAAGCTGACTATAAGATGGAGGACTTGCACTAGCTGTATTCAGACTGATGAAGCTGTTTGGATGAGCAGTGAAACCTTTCTATCTCTCAAGAGAAAAGAAATCCAGTAGCCATGACTCAACTTTCAGAAAAACCTTTAGGAAAATCACTAATTTCTCACAATGAAACACAGCACAGTAATCGGCACAGTAAGCAAGAATGACAGTCTTTTGGCAATCACTGCCCTCCCACCTCATTAAACAATTATCATCTTTTTCTGTATACAAGATGTTCTTCTGGACCCCCCAAATAAATACAATTAATAAATCCTCCTTGAGTTCTCCTCCACCCACCCACCCTGTTTGCTTTCATTTCCCTATTCTAAACACTCCTCTCCCCTTTGGTGGGCCTGTTTTTTTGCAGGATCAGGCTTTTCACACTAAAAAAAAAGTGTGCCTTTTTTTTTCTTTTCTTTCTGTGTGCACATTTCTTAATGGGCTGCTCAAGCCCGACACAGCCTGATCCTGCAAAAAACAAGCCCACCAAAGCGGAGAGGAGTGTTTAGAATGGGGAAATGAAAGCAAACAGCAGGGGGGTTGGAAGTAGTGGAGGAGAACTCAAGGAAAGATGGAGCCCAATCCTGCAAAAAACAAAAAAAACCACGGAGGGAAACAGCAAGGTGAGTTTTGAGTTCACCACCACCCTTGGGAAAGGCTTACTTCCATGTATACGATACCCCTTAGTTTTGTGTGTCATAATTTTAGGGGGGAAAAGTAGCATCGCATACACAGAAAAATACGGTAACTATCCAATATGCCAGAAATCAGAAGCCCATTTACAATGGCTTTAAACCAGCTCTGACAGTCTCTGTGGCAGTTGGCTGCTTATCTCTGCAGTCTAGGACTCCATGATAATAGGATCGTTGCTTGTAAGCTTTAATATGTCCAACTTTGTGGGCCAGAAAACTTCAGGTATGTTTTCATTATTATTTCTTTTGAAATAACAGGCAGGTGAGAGAAACTTGAGGGTGTCTGTTGAGGTACAATACCTATTACAACAATACATCTGATATAATGGAAGTATGGGGACGTGTTGTCTTAGATCAGTGTTAGCAAACCTATAGCACGGGTGCCAAAGCTGGCACTCGGAGCCCTTTCTATGGGCACCTGGCATCGCCCCCTTCACAGCCACCTGTATTCAGGTTAAATTGCTGTATTGGCACTTTGCGAAAAATTAGTGGGTTTTGAATCGCAGTTTGGGCACTCGGTCTCTCAAAGGTTCACCATCACTGTCTTAGACCCTCATAAGCCTTAGCATCACCTGCATGCTCCACTCTTTAAGAACATCCCATTTTCTTGCCCACAACTCCCCTTATTGTTTATAACAGAGTCGTGGATGGTGGGGCCATCCAGATGTTATCCAATGCAACGCCCACCAATTCTAGCTGACGTTATAAGGGAGGATAGAGAGGAATGGAATTCGATTCATGTCAGATAAGAAAAGAAAAATGCTTCTTTGCATCATGGCCTATTAGCCTATGGATGACCCAATCTGTTGGTGGTTAGAGAGCATTTATGAATGAAATCCTTTTGTTTCTGTTTCATTCTGCATAAGACTGATGGCAGGAAACGAGGCCGTGTCTGTACAGTACACCGCTCGTACGGCAAGACACTGCTCGTTAATCAAGTTAAAAAAAATATTCAGAAGTGTTGGCTCATCTTGCGGAACACTCGTATATAACACGCACTATGCTTCGAGGAAGATGGATTGCAGCAAGTCATGGACCGCACCTCACATCTTTGGTTTTGCAACCAGGAGGTAACTGAAAGAGAGATGGATGATTAGGGGAAAAACACTGGTGTAGGATCCTTTCTAATTCTGTTTCCCTTGACCTTAGAATTGAGATGGCTTGCCTCCAAAGACCACAAGTAGGCCTCTGGGAGAAAAATATATCAGCACTTCAGGTCACTGGTCAGAATCAAACAGGGAAGTAAAAAAAAAGTGAGGGAAAAAAGGTTTTCTTCTTACTTCAAGAAGGAGACCGTATGGTGTTGTTTTTGACTGGGACGCTACAACAGGGTGTGAAAAAGGGGATAACTTCCTTCCTGGGATAAGAAGGAAGGGGCAAATTATAGAAAATTAACATGCAAATAAATACAGCGTGATGTTGGTTTTGGGGCCTTCAGAAAGGCATTTTCTGTCACCTGGCAATAGATTTAAGCACAAAAGAGAAGACAGAAATGAGTTCCTTACCGAGAGAGGACACATTCTCATAATTTTCCTTCATAACCTCCCTATACAGAGATTTTTGGTTTGGATTCAGTAGGTCCCACTCCTCCACTGTGAAATATATGGCCACATCCTCAAAGCCCACAGGTTCCTGGAATAAACAACAACAACCAACAACAACAAAACAAGTCCACACTCAGAAAGACTCATCCCGTATACAGGGGAAATGCATATGTACTTTAAACCATGTGGTAATTCAAGATACTAAAAATCTACTGCAGACATGTATATAAAAACAAGAATGTTGAATTTTAACCAAGAACCAGGATTGGACGGGTGAGTTGCGCACTTGAGGGTGGTGATAAAGAACTGCGGACTTGCAGTGTGAAGCAATTTAAACGTATTATTAAAAAGACTGTTGTAGGTGGGGAGATATACTCAAATGTGTTTATCACACTACAGTGACCCCCTGCCTATTGTGGGGATTAGGAACCCACCCGACCAGAGATAATTGAAAATCCGCAATATGCAGATGCAGGTCGGGTCAAACCTGGGGGCCCTAGCTGGGGGCCCTTGTACTTACCCGCAGCCTGGCGCTGCCCTAAATGTGCCTGCGGGGGTCTTCCCGGGCCTTCTGGAGGTCCCAAAAGGGCCTCCCTGCAAACTGGAAGTGACTTCTGGTAAACCGGAAGCGCCTTCTGGATCTCCAAAAATCTGAGGCCCTCAGAGGCCTCAGAAATGGTTTTCTGCGAACCGGAAGTTACTTCCAGTTCACAGGGAAACCATTTTGGGGCCTCCAGAAGGCCTGGGAAGGCCCTCGCAGGACCATTCGGTGCAGCACCAGTCCTGGGGTAAGTACGGGAGGCCTGAAACAGGCCTTTCCCTCTTACCCCAGGGGGTCTTTTTTCATATACTGCAGTCCCGCGACATAGCGTGACCACAATATATGAACCATGAATGGGCGGGGGACCACTGTATTGTGGGTTGCCTCAGAAACCTGATAAGGATAATTGACTTCCTCAGGAGTCCTAGAGAGATTTACAGCACTCCCAGGCAGGGAGCAAAAGTCTATGATTGGTCAGAGCTGGCATGATCCCAGGAAAGGGTACTGTAAATCTGAGAAAGAAACCAGACAATCAGTGATAAGCTTTTTCAAACTCATCTGGGTATCTCATTATCAGGCTTTCCTTTGTTCCATTCATTCCTGGCAATTACAAAGCTTATCTCTTACTATGGGTTTAATTTATTAACAACATTTCCATACAGAAAAAGAGCAAATCTGAAAAATAGATAGGTGGTGTTTTATAAATCGAATAAATAAATAAGTGTATGTGTGTGTGTTTGTATGTGTAATTTATTTATTTATTCGATCTCCATTGAAATACATTGAGCCAATGCATTTCAATGGAGATGGCCCTGGGAGCATTGTCCTGAAGCCAGCGCCAAGCAGCTGATCAGCGCTGGCTGAGGAAGGAATCACGCAGGCAGCTTCTCTCCGACCACCCCCCCCAGAGGGGAGAAGTTGCGCGTGTGAATTTTAAAATGGTTTCCCATAGGAATGCATTGAAATCCGTTCCCTCCGGAACAGATTAATTAAATTTCAATGCATTCCTATGGGAAAACGCTCCCCGACTTATGAGATAACCGACTTACGAGTGTTGGCTCGGAATAGATTAATCTCGTAAATCGGGGTACCACTGTATATAAAACTGTAGGCACCAGTGCTTAAATCTAATACAGTGGACCCTTGTATAACAAACAGCTTGTATAACATAAAATTAGTACAACATAAAAAATTCTGGAGATAGGGGAAATTTGCTTAACAAAATCGCCTATGGGGAGAATCCGTACAACATAAAAATGCGATCACTCTGTTTTCAATGCATTCCTATGGGAATTTGTATAAAGGAAAATTTGCTTAACATAATTTCATTTGGAATGAATTAATTCCTTTATACAAGGTACCACTGTAGTTGTGTAGTCACACAAAAATTGTATTGTCAAATACTTAAAAATCTATAAACCCCCTGCAGGTTTCCCCAAGGTCTGGGCTAAAGTTCCCTCTTCCTTGAGCAGTACTGACCAATAAAATAGAGTATAATATAAATGTATATTTCATTTATTTATACTACATAATACACACGTACATTTTACACCCACTACTTCAAACGACTTAATTATTATTACTTACGAGGGCAAAGCCTTATAAAACGAACAACACCCTTCTTTCTTTCCTCTGCATGCATACAAATTCTGATGGATTTTTAGAGATTTTTTTTTCTTTGGGGGATCATTTTCCGATTGCAAACGTACCAGTAGCTCCCGGGAATCTCCGACCTGAGTTAATTCCACTGCAGAGCAGTCATGTTTCTTTTCTGCCTTCTTTGTAGATGAAGCCAGAGACCACATGGCATCCCCTGGAAATGGGGCAGAAAGGGTGGAGGAAAGTCACAATTTCATCTTTTCCCTATCACAGATGTTCCCTAGCTCGGGGTAAAAGACTTTATGAGAGAAAGAAACATAATTTTCATAGTATGTAGGAGAAAAAAAGTGCTATACTGTACCATTTCAAAAGGAAAAAATGAAAGGCTTTGCCCAGGCATGTCCAAACTTCAGCCCTCCAGATGTTTTGGGCCACAACTCATTTGCCTTTGCCATTGGAAATACAGGCTTGGAATCCGGGGAGTTGTGGTCCAAAACATCCGGAGGGCCGAAGTTTGGACATGCCTGGCTTTGCCTATAAAACATTCATCAGAAAGCAGATCAGAGCAGGAAGTTAGGCCCTGTGCTTTTTGTAGGGGACATGGAGACAGAAGCCATTCTGTACCTTTCACAAATGAGGAAAGAGCAAGGGATCTAAAACATTTGGGGCTCTTTAGTCTGGAAAAAAGGTGCCTGAGGGGGGATATGATTGAGACGTACAAAATAATGCAGGGCATGAGTCAAGTGGATAGAGGGAAGCTCTTCTCCCTCTCACAAAATACCAGAACTAGGGGACATCCACTCATAACTGAGGGTTGGGAGAGGAAGAACAGACAAAATAATTTTTTTTCGCCCAGCGTGTTGTTAGTCTGTGGAAATCCCTGGCACAGGATGTGGTGATGGTATTTAGCCTGGATGCCTTCAAAATGGGACTGGACAGATTCCTGGAGGAAAAGTCCATCACAGGTTACAAACCATGATGGAGATGTGTAATCTCCAGGCTTAAAACCAGGGTACTTCAAGGGCCAGATGCAGGGGAGTGGTATCAGGAAATAGATATCTAGTCTCATGCGCTCCCAAAAACATCTGGTGGGGCCACTGTGAGATACAGGAAGCTGGACTAGATGGGTCTTTGGCCTGATCCAGCATGGCTCTTTTTATGATCTCTATTATGGGGTCTTACTCTATATGGGCTGCTCCATGTCTAATTTAACAGCTGAGCAGGAACCCAATCTGCCCTCTTTTTCTTTGGGCCTGGATCCTGAGGTATCACCAAAATATATTCTGCCCTATGGCACTACCAAAAAAACACTATTAGAAGACTTAAGTTTTCCAGTTGCCAAATGAGATCTCAAGGGAGGGGGCTGTTACTCTCAGACCCTATCCTGAAGGCAGATTCTGGTCAGAAATAAAAGGAAAGATGTTGGCCTTAGATACAATACAGAGCTGCACTTGGTCACAGTGGACAGATAATAAGGCGGAGGAGAGCAACGGAGAGCAATTCAGTGTGAGGTAAATGTGTTCTGGAACATTCCGGAAAACCAATCCTTACTTCATTTCTTACAGAGGCTTTCTTCTCTACCTCTGGTGGTGTAGGGGCTGCTGGAGGAGAATTTTATTTACTTCTTGATTAATTGCAATCTTCAGGTCACCTTTGTCCCAGCGAGGGAACCCAAAGCAGTTCCTGTCAGCAGATTTCCTCAGTGTGTGTATTAACTAATGTGAATTGATTTTATTTATCCCTAAACATTTCCGAAATAAAGGACTAAGCAGAATAGGTGCCATGCCTTTTGTAGGGAGTATCACTGCTGTTCCAACTTCCATATTATAAGACATCATTGCTCAGCCCTGCCTCCGTCCTACCTGAAGCAATCCCAAGGCTGCCATTTCCACTTTCCAAGCAGCCGGCCATCCGCTGACAAGGGCAGGTGCTCCTCTGTTTTAATCCTTCTAAACCCGGAGGACTCACAGGGGTGATGGTCTGCAGAGCCTCAATCAACAGCTGAAGAAAAGAGAGAGAGGAACTGTGAGCTGGTGACTAGGACCGCGATCATACCTGCATTTTCTGCACAGTTTCCTGTCGGCGAACTACGCAGTAAAAGATCGCGTGCTAACCAGGAAAAGAAGCAAATTCTGCTCCTGGTCAACCACGCCCCTCGAACAGCAGTTTCAGCGAAGTTTCCTAATTCACCGCCAGGGGCTGGATTTAGAAACTTCACTCGAAAATGCTTACTTGTTTGCTTCTGTTGCAATGACAGGACACTGAAAATACCCCGCCCCTTTGCCCTCCCCAAGCTAGGCCCCCTGGCACCCACCCTCTGAAAAGCAAGAAATTCCACCCTGGAAGAAGACCAGCAACAAAGAAGACGAGGAGGAGCTCGTTAGCACAGAAAAGATGGAAGAAGAATTCCTTTACTCCAGTGGGAAAGTGAGACTATGTTATCAATTTAGTTCCCATCCCTCATAACTTTTAGATGGTCTACCGTACACGATTACATGGAATTTATACCCTTTTCTTAACTGCTTGTGGTCTTTTAGATTTAATGTTGCCTTCTAAGGCTGTAAGGTACCCCTCAATTGCCTGTTCTCAAACTTGAATATGTCTTAAATGTACTGGACTGTATATTGTCCCTCATTACTGTAAGCCACCTTGGGTCCTCTTCCACGGAGAAAGGTGGGGTAAAAATACAAAATAAATAAATAAATAAAATAAAGGTGGAGGTAAGCAGTGTTGAGGTTGTATCTGAGGCACCAGGGCAACAAAGCTGTGCCTAATCTCCATTTCCTATTTCCTAATCTCTATTTCCTATTTTTAAAATATGGACGTGGGTTATAGGCCACTAAGCCAAGTGGTTCTCAACCTGTGGGTCCCCAGATGTTCTTGGGCTGCAACTCCTAGAAGCCCTCACCACTCGCTGTGATGGAAGGCATTTCTGGGAGTTGCAGTCCAGGAACATCTGGGGACCCACAGGTTGAGAACCACTGCACTAAGCCAAATCAACGGGAATGTCCATGGTCCAGTTGGTGAACAAAGCATGTTGACCAAGAAAGAGGCACACCTTCAAATTTCCTCAGGACCCAAGTCCCTGCCAGTTGCAAGTGAGTGGCTGCAACTCTTTGCTGGATAAGCAGACTGTAGGTTCTTGTTACAAAATGGGTCCCTCTTGGCGTCATATCCCGCATCTCAGTGTCAGCTCACAGGTTCAGGAAACAATTATTCTGACCCTGAAAATCTGTCTTTCCACATGACTCTCAAGCTGGCCTCTAACCTGCTGGGACATTGGGGTGGTTGGTGCCGAATGGGATTCAAAATGGAGAGCATGAAATCAATTCACGGCTTCTGAACTCAAGTAGGTTTCCGTTTTGTCAGCTGTCTGTGAAGATTCTCAGTCATCCAGGTGAGTTTATCTGGAAGTTGAGTCATGGCTACTGGACTTCTTTTTTGAGAGATAGAAACGTTTCGCTGTTCATCCAAACAGCTATGCCAAAAGCATTTTAGTTAATCATTCAAAATGTTTCTAACTGAACCTTCCTCCTTAAAAAGGCCCTGAGGAGACTTGCAACAATGAAAATACTATATTGATGCTAGTAAAGAGTGAGTATACAATACTAAAAGGATGAACAAATACAAAACACACACACACACACACACACACACACACACACACAAACCCCCATAAGGAACACCAAAACACATTCAATACAGTAAGATATAACAATCTATTAAAAACAACAACAAACCTGGCAGCCATTCCCTCTGGGGAAACATGCATAAAGAGAAAGTTTGTGGAAGGACAGTAAAGGGCAGCCTAGCCTCTTATGGGAGGGAATTTCAAAGTCTGGGAGTAATAACAGAGAAGGCCTTGCCTTGTATCCCTACCAAATGCACCTGTGAAAGTGGGAGACCTAGAGGAAGGCCTCTCCTGATGACCATCACACCTGGCCAGGCTCATAGAGGGAATCCTGATCCTTAAGAGAGCTTGAACCCAAGCTACTGAGAGATGAATAGGTAAGAACCAGCATTTTGAATGGTGTAGAGGAACATAAGAACATAAGAAGAGCCATGCTGGATCAGGCCAAGCGCCCATCTAGTCCAGTTTCCTGTATCTCAGCGGCCCCACCAGTTGCCTTTCTGGGAGTGCATGAGACTAGATATCTGTCCCCTGATACCACTCCTCTGCATCTGGCCCTTGAAGTACCCCGGTTTTAAGCCTGGAGATTACACATCTCCATCACGGTTTGTAACCTGTGATGGATTTTCCCCCAAGGAATCTGTCCAATCCCCTTTTGAAGGCATCCAGGCCAGATGCCATCACCACATCCTGTGGCAGGGAGTTCTACAGACTAACAACACGCTGGGTAAAGAAGTACAGTATTTTCTATTGTCTGTTCTTGCTCTCCCAACCCTCCATGTCCCCTGGATCTGACATTTTCTGAGAGGGAGAAGAGCATCCCTCTATCCACTTTACTCATGCCCTGAATAATTATGAACATCTCAATCATATTCCCCCCCCCCTCAGGCGCCTTTTTCAGACTAAAAAAGAGCCCCAAATGCTGTAGCCTTTCCTCATAAGGGAGGTCCCCCAGCCCCATCATCATTATTATCGCTGTCCTCTGCACCTTTTCCAGTTCCACTAAAATCAGCAGGCAACGGAGATGCATCATTTGAGGATGAAATTACAGTATATTATCCACGCCTCCCTTTGCAAATGGCCAAGAAAATACAGTACAGAGAGATTTGTTTATGACATGGACCACCATCTCAGCCTTTCATCTCCCTACTAAAACATCTCCACGAGGGAATAAGGAAAAGGAGAGTAGGACACGAAAAAATCCCCAGGAAAAGGCAAAGAGGCTGAGAAATAAAAACAACGTGACGCCGGCAGCAGAAAAAGAAGAGGGAAGAGCTGGCTGCACCGAGAAGTTGGAAAGAGATTTTTAAAAAAGGGGGGCTTTTGCTCTTGAGACCTTTGAGACGTTCCTAAGGTCGCCGTAGGTCGGAGGCACAATAACAATAACAAGAAGACAAGCTTGCAGGCTTAGAGGCAAGCACAAGCAGAACAAGCATAATGAGAAATAACCCTTAAGGAAAGAAAGAAAAAGCAACGTGCAAACACCACATTTGCAAAAGAAAGAAAGAAAAAACCCAAGGCGAGATCTGAACTCTGCCTGCAGGACCAAGCTCCCAGCTCCTCTTTCCCCTTCTGTGCCCTTGATTCCTTGAATTTCCCCCTCCTGTTTTCTTTTTACCTCCTTTCCAGAATCCTGGAGCCCAGCTCGCTTCCTCTTGCTTGCTGTTTTGGAAGGGCCTCCTTTTGTGTTGCACCACCGCCCCCCACTTCCCTCCACGTGGGTGGCGAAGTACCGTCGAATCGGCGGAAATCTAGTTTTTCCGCTTCTCGCCACGTGACTGAAGCTGTGCCAGGCTCCTGGCAAGAAAAAAAATAAAATAAAACACGACCTCAAAAAAAAAAAAAACCCCAACACCACCAATCTCTTTCTTAGCGGCTTTTGAGTTACCTCAGACGGTCATTATTATTCGGAGCTGTTCCAAACGAAGGGACAGCAGCAGCAGCAAACTAAATGCAGATGTTGTGCAAAAAATACATACAGTATGCAGAAACGCGTGTGCATCGTGCCTTGATCACAATCACATCGCTAAATGTTCACTGAGGTAGGGGCGGGAAGGGGAACTTTTGGGACTTGCAGCAGTCTTGGCCATGGTGGTGAATGTGATACCAGCCAAAACATAATTATTATAGATCTCCGCTAGATAAAATATAGGAAGGTGAATACATTAAGAATGTAAATTAAATGGAAGTACTGTATACAGCATCTTAAAGGGCAGAGACATCACTTTGCCGACAAAGGTCCGGAGAGTCAAAGCTATGGTTGTTCCAGTAGTGATGTATGGAAGAGAGAGCTGGACTATGAAGAAGGCTGATCACTGCAGAATAGATGCTTTTGAGCTGTGGTGCTGGAGAAGAGTCTTGAGAGTCCCCTGGACTGCAAGGAGATCAAACCTATCCATCCTGAAAGACATCAACCCCGAATGTTCAGTGGAAGGACAGATTTTGAAGATGAGGCTCCAGTACTTTGGCCACCTCATGAGGAGAGAGAAGTCCCTGATGTTGGGAAAGATTGAAGGCAAAAGGAAAAGGGGACAGCAGAGAATGAGATGGTTGGATGGTGTCATCAATGCAACCAATATGGATTTGACCAAACTCCGGGAGGCAGTGGAAGATAGGAAAGCCTGGCGAGCTCTGGTCCATGGGGTCACGAAGAGTCGGACATGACTGAACAACAACTGTATACAGAACCTCCAGGATGTGGCAGAAGCTTAAATTTAGCACCTGGGAGAGAGGATTATCCCCAGAGTAAACTGTGGCTGAGGAGCAGGAGATTAAGAGTTCCCTGTCATTGTCTGGAACTCCACATCCCTGTCAAATAGAAAATCAATCGATCTATGGAACATTTACTCAAGAGTTTAATGGATCAGGAAATCAGATCATCAGGACACACTAAACAATCACCCACCAGTGCAGATCAAGAGAAACCTTGAACTTGTTTTTTGTCTATAAAAACAGATGCTGTATCAATGCTTATTTGCTCACTCACACCAATCAGGGTGAGGCCACTGACCGTTGTCTATTGACTTCTTCTTCTTCAAGTGCCATGTCCTCATAGAACGTTGGCGATCAGTAGCCTGAACTGCTTTCTATCTAAAGTTCTATCTAAAGCTATTCTAAATAGAGAAGCTGTGCTCACGGTGGACTATTGGTTCATAACTTCTTAAGCCAGAATGTTCTCCTGCATGACAGGAATAAGGCTTTCAAGTCTGGTGATGTGATCAGGTATAGCATTACTAGAGCAGATTTGAGGAGAGGCATTAAAAAAGTGAAGGTAGATTATAAGAAGAAGATTGAGGCTTGTTTTTACAGTAATAATAATGTGAGGCAAATGTGGCAAGGGGTTCAGCAAATCACTAGTTATAGATCTAATCATGCTGCCCCTTCTGCTGGAAATGCTTCTTTGGCTGAAGAACTGAACAATTTTTTGCTAGATTTGAGACAGAACAAACAGAGGTATTTACATCACAGCCATCAGCACAGTTTAGCCCCTTCCTTCTTGTTGAAATGTGGGACGTGAGAAACATCTTGAGAACTGTGAACCCAAGGAAAGCTGCAGGACCTGATGGCATTTCTGGTCGGGTGATTAGGGAGTGCGCAGACCACTTGGCTGGAGTTTTTACTGAAATTTTTAACCGGCCTCTAGCCCAGTCAACTATTCCATCTTGTCTGAAGGCCTCCATTATTGTTCCACTGCCAAAGAAGCCATCTATTAACAGCTTAAATGATTATAGACCTGTGGCACTTAGCTCCATTGTAATGAAGTCTCTGGAACGATTAGTCCACCAGCATATCATCTCTTGCCTCTCAGGCACAATTGATAAATATCAGTTTGCTTACAGAGCAAATAGATCCACGGAAGATGCTATAGATATCACCTTGCACACTGCTCTTACCCATTTGGAGCTGCAGGGGACCTATGTAAGGATGCTCTTTGTGGACTTTAGTGTCTGGTTCGCCAGTTGCACAGTGGCAGATAGAAGGGCACTCCAGAGGGTCATAAACACTGCTGAGAAAATAGTGGGCTGTCCTCTTCCTCCTTTGGAAGAATTATACAACTCCAGATGCTCAAGGAAGACATCTAGAATTTTGAGAGACCCTTCGCATCCGGGCCACCAATTTTTTGAACTGTTGCCGTCTGGCAGGAGATACAGGAGAAATACAGGTCAAGGACAAATAGACTAAAGAACAGTTTTTATCACAGAGCGGTATCCAAGTTAAATGCGACAGTTTTAGCACCATCTTAATCAGTTTTTAAGTAGTGTTTTAAATTTTATAAGCAATTTTAAGAGTTTTTAATATTTTGTATGGCGTTTTATGTGTTTTGTATGTTTAGAGTGTGTAGTGGAACAGCACTCTAATTTCGTTGTGCATATCTTGTGTATGCATAATGACAAAACTCTATTCTATTTTATTCTATTCCATGCCCCGGGCCATGCTTCCCATCTATTTTTCTATTGACTTGCCTTCAATAAGTCAGTCTTAAACAGTTCAGTGTTTGCTCTTCCTTACTTTATTTCAGTTAAATTATGGGACTCTGGTTCCAAGCCAAACACAGACTCAAAAATATTCTGTAAAAACCAGTAACAGTGGGAATTACAGGACTGAGGGAGAATAGAAGAATCCAAAAATCCTTACAGCAGGATGTGGAAGCTTTTGCATCTGCAGTAAAAAGTGGTAGAACAGGCAAACTTAAGAGCTACCAGTCTGGGGCACATTGGTAGCATCCGGTTTCCCTTCTGGGGATGCAGTATTTTTCTGAATTTCCATGGTAGGTCAATAAATTGTCAGTGACAGAGTTTATTTTCTTGGGTTCCATGATCACTGCAAATGGTGACTGAAGCAATAAAATCAAAAGACACCTGCTTCTTGGGAGGAAAGCAATTACAAACCTAGGCAGCATCTTAAAAAGCTGAGACATCACCTTGCCGACAAAAGTTTGGATAGTCAAAGCTATGGTTTTTCCAGTAGTGATGTATGAAAGCAAGAGCTGGACCATAAAGAAGGCTGATCGCCGTAGAATCGACGCTTTTGAGTAATCAGAGATTTCATTTCATGGACTGCCCAGAATCTAAAGCTAGCTGTCCTCCTTATATTAACTTATTATACAGTATTGGGAAAGCAGATGACATACAAGTCAAGGGGTAACCATGTGGTCAGAACAAAATCAAATACAAATTTAAAAATAGGCAATACCTTTATAAACTACTACAAAATCATGTAATAACTCAGCTCTCAAGTCCATAAAAGCTTATTATATGATTTTTAGTGCTCTATAAAGGTATCACCCATTTTTGCAGATGACAGGAACTTAGCACTGGAGAATGCTGCAAACCTGGACAGCAATGCTTGCACCCTCCTCCTTTCTAACAGTGACTTCAATGGAGACAATAACATAAGAACATAAGAACATAAGAAGAGCCATGCTGGATCAGGCCAAAGGCCCATCTAGTCCAGCTTCCTGTATCTCACAGTGGCCCCACCAGATGCCTCTGGGAGCGCATGAGACTAGATATGTCTCCTGATACCACGATTACACATCTCCATCATGGTCTGTAACCTGTGATGGACTTTTCCTCCAGGAATCTGTCCAGTCCCCTTTTGAAGGCATCCAGGCCAGATGCCATCACCACATCCTGTGGCAGGGAGTTCCATAGACTAACAATGCGCTGGGTGAAAAAATATTTTCTTTTGTCTGTTCTTACTCTCCCAGCCTTCAATTTGAGTGGATGTCCCCTAGTTCTGGTATTTTGTGAGAGGGAGAAGAGATTCCCTCTATCCACTTGACTCATGCCCTGCATTATTTTGTACGTCTCAATCATATCCCCCCTCAGGCACCTTTTTTCCAGACTAAAGAGCCCCAAATGTTTTAGCCTTTCCTCATAAGGGAGGTGTCCCAGCCCAGTAATCATTTTAGTCGCTCTCTTCTGCACCTTTTCCAGTTCCACTATGTCTTTCTTGAGATGCAGTGACCAGAATTGTACACAATACTCCAGGTGCGGCCTTACTTTTGTATAATAGCATTATTATGTTGTCTGTTTTATTTTCAATCCCCTTTTTGATAATCCCTAGCATGGAATTGGCCTTCTTCACAGCTGCCACACATTGGGGAGACACCTTCATGGAGCTGTCCACCAACACACCTAGATCTCTTTCCTGATCTGTCACGGATAACTCGGAGCCCATGAGTTGATAGATAAAGTGTTGATTTTTGCCCCAATATGCATTACTTTACATTTGGCAACATTAAAACACATTTGCCATTTCGTAGCCCATTCCCCCAGTTTGGAGAGATCCTTCTGGAGCTCTTCACAATCTTCTCTGGTTTTTACCACACAGAAAAGTTTTGTGTCATCTGCAAACTTGGCCACCTCACTGCTTATCCCTGTCTCCAGGTCATTTATGAACAGATTGAAAAGCACCCGGTCCCAGGACATATCCCTGGGGCACACCGCTTTTCACCTCTCTCCATTGTGAAAATTTCCCATTGACACCTACTCTTTGTTTCCGGGATCTCAACCAGTTCTCAATCCATAAGAGGACCTGCCCTCTTATCCCCTGACTGTGCAATTTTCTCAGCAGCCTTTGGTGAGGAACTGTGTCAAAAGCCTTTTGAAAATCCAGATAGACTATATCCACCGGTTCACCCAAATCTACATGCCTGTTGACCTTTGCAAAAAATTCTAAAAGATTTGTCAGACAAAACTTTCCCTTGCAGAAGCCATGCTGATTTTCTCTCAGCAAGGTTTGTTCTTCTATGTGTTTTAAGATTTTCTCTTGGATGAGGCTTTCCACCATCTTCCCTGGGACAGATGTAAGGCTAACTGGCCTGTAGTTCCCCGGGTCCCCCCTCCTTCCTTTTTTAAAAATTGGTGTGACATCTGCTATCCTCCAGTCCCCCGGCACTGTGGCCGTTTTAAGAGACAAGTTGCATATTACCGTTAAGAGATCTGCAATTTCATTTCTCAGTTCCCTAATAACCCTTGGGTGGATGCCATCTGGGCCAGGTGACTTGTTAATCTTCAATTTATCATTTAGTCCTAAAACATCCTCTCTTTTAACCTGAATTTGATTTAATTCTTTAGTCAAGAGGGGCCGTTCAGGCAGCGGAATCTGCTCAAGGTCTTCTGTCGTGAAGACAGATGCAAAGAACTCATTTAATTTCTCTGCAATTTCCAAGTCCTCCTTAATCTCCCCTTTTAAATATTAAAAGTGCAGAAGTGGATGAGACCCTATGGGTCAGCATGTCCAGCCCCTGTCACGGAGGGACAGAGGGAAACAGAGCTCCCAACCCCTGACTTGGCAGCCAGAGACCTAAACTGCTAAGCTATCCAGAATTCTATATTTTAGTGCCGTGGTTCTCAACTTGTGGGTCCCCAGATGTTCCTGGACTGCAACTTCCAGAAGCCTCCACCGCTCGCTGTGCTGGAAGGGATTTCTGGGAGCTGCAGTCCAGGGACATCTGGGGACCCACAGGTTGAGAAGCACTGCTCTAGACTGCGTTGGTCATTATTCTTACTGTACAAACAGGCTTCCTAGAATAATTTCATCAACAATCATAAAACTGTTGGCAAATTTTATTCACCGGTATTTATTCGATTTCGAATTTTGGCTTCCTACATCTTAATATTGTTATCTTAAAACTTCAAGAGGTTTAAGATAACAACACTGTACATTAAAAGCCACCCTCATTTTATTTAAAAATTCATTGTATCAGTGAAGAACAAACCATAACCAAGGCATTATCCACACTCATTACACTTATATGTTTCCTCTAATGATGAATTCTGTGATGTTTCAGCAGGAGTGTACTGACAGCAAAGCCTTTCCCACATTCCTGGCACTGGTACGGTTTCTCTCCGGTGTGGATACTTTGATGGTATAAAAGGGACGAAGTCTGAGCAAACGGTTTCCCACAATCTGAGCATTTGTAAGGTTTCTCTCCCGTGTGGATTCTCTGATGCTGCATAAGGTCTGACTTGCGGGCAAAATACTTCCCACAATCTTTGCACTGGAATGGTTTTTCTCCTGTGTGGGTTCTTTGATGTTTCATGAGTTGGGCCTTGCAAACAAAAGCCTTCCCACAATCCTGGCATTTGTATGGCTTCTCTCCTGTGTGGGTTTTCCGATGCGTGACAAGGACCTCCTTGCGGGCAAAGCGTTTCCCACATTCCTGGCATTGGAACGGTTTTTCTCCTGTGTGGATTCTTTGATGCTTCAGAAGGTCTACCTTGCTAGCAAAGCATCTCCCGCATTCCTGGCATTGGAATGGTTTGTCCCCTTTATGAACCCTCTGATGGACAAAGAGCTGTGAACTCCAAGCAAAGTATTTCCCACACTCCTGACACTGGAAGGGTTTCTCTCCCGTGTGGACACGCTGATGGGGTGCAAGGCAGGATTTCTGGGCAAAACATTTCCCACATTCCTGGCACCGGAATTGCTTCTCTTTTGTGTGAATATTCTCATGTCTCATGAGGGTAGATTTCAGAGGGAAACGCTTCCCACATTCCTCACATTTATATGGTTTCTCCCCGGTGTGGAAGCTTTGGTGGCTCTGAAACTGTGAACTAAAAGCAAAAGATTCCCCACACTCCTTGCATTTGTAGGGCTTCTCTCCGGTGTGGACTCTCTGGTGCACAAAAAGCGGTGAACTCTGAGCAAAGCACTTCCCACACTCCCGGCACTTGTAGGGTTTCTCTCCTGTGTGGACTCTCTGGTGTGTCACTAGTAAGTATTTCTCAGCATAACATTTCCCACACTCCTGGCATTTGTGTGGTTTCTCCCCTGTGTGGACTTTCTGGTGGGCCACCAGGACAGATTTCTGCACGTAACATTTCCCACATTCCAGGCATTTGAAGGGCTTCTCCCCTGTGTGCATGTCCTCATGGCTCAAAAGCTGGGAACTGGAAGCAAAACGTTTTCCGCACCTCAAGCATTTGTACAGTTTGTCTCTGTGGACTTTGTGGTGCTTCACAAGGTGAGAATTCCAAGCAAATGTTTTTCCACACTCTGTACATTTATATGGTTTCTCTCCTATGTAGGCACTTTGGTGGTTCACAAGGGAGAAATCACCAGGCAGACATTTTCCAGTTTCTTTACACCTAATGCCAACCATCTTGAGACCCACAGGCTCCATCATTTGGTCCATCTCTTTGTGACATATATTGTATATGAAAGATGACTGTTCCTCTCCACATGTTTCCTGCAGCCTAGCAGTATCCAGCATTTGGTTATAACACATCCCACGGTCGGGATATGTGTATGTTTCCATCCAGGCATCTTCTGGGAAGGAAGAACCACCACAGATGAAGCCGAATCCTATGTATGAGAGAGAAAGAGAAAAGAACTGAGCAATTATAACGTATGTGAGATAAAATAAACCTCAGGAGAGCAGAGAGGAGATTTTTCCTTCATGAGTGCCTGCCATCCTAAGTTGAAAATGGTTGGAGAGGTTTCATTCTTAAAGAAGAACCACCCAGAAAGACTGCAGCTAGGCCTGCAAAATATATGGAGTCAGCACTGAGTTTGCTAGTGGAGATTCCACAGGTGTGTAAAGAAATGTGAAAAAGGAAGCTCTTAGACCAATGGTTCTCAACCTGGGGGTCAGAACCCCTTTTGGTGTTGAATGACCATTTCACAGGGGTCACCATGAGCCAGTGAAGAAAAAGGCACAAACTGCTTGGGTCTGGAGGAGGAGGGGGAGGAAGAGTGAGTTACAGCTTGATAGGTTGGAGGGGATGTCAGTCAAAGGCACTGCAGGCTGCAATTGGCTTGAGGGTGCCTTTAGAGGGAAGTTCTCTATGGCCCCTGCGGCAGTGACCTGTCAAAGGGGGTTGTGGACTCTTCCAAGCAGGGCAAGGGGGTCACCACAACATGAGGAACTGTATTAAAGGGTAGCGGCATTCGGAAGGTCGAGAACCACTGGCTTAGACCTTCATAATCTAAGAAGGAGACCGTATTTCAAAGGCAGCTAACTTGCAAAACAGAGTATGGTGTTGCAGTTGAGCAGGATTTTATAGCTGTTTAGAAACACTAAACAGAAAAACTAATTTTTCCCTGGGATATGAAAGAGGGGATAAATTCTAGAAAGCTTACATGCATGCAATCAAACCAAGCACAATGTTTATTATTTGGGTATTTAAAAATACATCTTTTGTCACTGGGTAGGCAGTTTAAGCAAAAAAGGAAACAAATGCAGACAGAAGCTCATTCCTTACCAACAGAGGATACAAGTTCATAATTTTCCGTCATAACCTTCCTATAGAGAGACCTCTGGCTCTGATCCAGCAGGCTCCACTCTTCCTCTGTGAAATACACGGCCACATCCAAAAATCCCAGAGGCTCCTGTAATGAAAAAACAAGGCCACATTCAGAAAGACCCATCCAGTAGGCAGGAATAATACATATACTGTATATCTGTGGTGATCCAAGTTACTAAAATGTAGTGCAGAAATGTATTTAAAGACCAAGAATGCTCTGTTTCAACCAAGAACCGGAGCCAGACAAGTGATTTTTTCACCCTTGCAAGAGGAGATACAGAGTTCTGAAGCCTAATTTTTCAAGTTTCACCTGTAAACCTATCACAAAATGATTGTGGTGGTGTGAGGAGTGTGTCTATTACTCTGTTGTGAGTAGAATGGAGTTGAGTGGAAAACAGAACTTCAACATAGCTTTTGACCTGATGCCACATTTAGGATCACCACTGCTTGAATTCTCTGATGCTGAAAAAGTGGTAAACTCTAAGCAACACATTTCTCACATTCCTGGCACCAGAACGAGTTCTCACGGGTATGTCAAAAGTATGTAGTTCAGATCAAAAAAAAATTTCCCATACGCCTTGCCCTTTTGTGGAACATTGGGTGGCTCAGAAACTGTAACCTGAAAGCAAAACATTTCTCACACTTTACACATCTGTATGTTTTCTTTCCTTTGTGGCTTCTCTGATGCACAAAAAGTGGTGAACTCCAGGTAAAACATTTCCCACACTCTGGGCCTTAGAATGTTCCCCCTCCTATGTGAACCACAAAAGGGTAATAAATATCAATATGCACTACTGATCAGTTTCCTGGAGTCTCCTCCCCAACTTATTCTGCTGGCAAGCCTCGATTTAGAGTGTGTTTTGCATGCACAGAAGAGGGATGTGAAAGTGTGTATGTGAGCCGTGACATGTTGTTTGAAGGACAATAAAAACACCACCCATTACTTCAGATGCAGCCTCAGAACATCTAAGCTCCAGGCTTCAACTAAGAAACTACCTGGCATATTTTCCAGCTTGCCAAGGACTTTACAACTAAGAAATAACTCCTGGTGACTCCATCTTTTGCCATGTTTTAACCTATTGGTACAGCTCTGAGGAAGAGGGTTTTGCCCTTGAAACATTAGCAACTTTTTTGTTATTTTTCTAGTAGCCTAAAGGTACGGTATCACCTGTTCTACTTTTGTATTAGAAATTCAAACAGATATTAACATTCTTCAGTTTGGTGTATCATTTTCCTATCACATGCCTATCAATAGTTCCCAAGCATCTCCAACCTGGGTTGCTTGAATTGCACAGTTATAGGATGAGAGACACCTGGCTGGAGAATAGTACCTGTGAAAGGGATCTGGGAGTCTGGGTGGACCACAAATTGAACATGAGTCAGCAGTGTGATGCAGCACTGCACCACGAGGCTTATCGAGTGTAGTTTGTAGACTGCTTTTGTTCCAGTTAAGCAAGGGACCCAAGGTGGCTCATGTTAGCAGGTCATTTCACTGGGTGTATTTCTTCATTTCAATTCATCTGCTTCATGTCCTATTTTTTTTCCTAAATAATGGACCCAAAGGCATGGGGCACCATGCCCTTTATAGAGGGCATCACTGCTGTCCCATCTCGGACTGAAAACATCACGGCTCAGCCCTGCCTCCATCCTCCTACCTGAGGTAAACCCAAGGCAGTTGTTTCCATTTTCCAAGCAGTCTGAGATCCGGTGACAAGAGCGCGGCTGTGGCTACATCATCATTGTTTCCAAAGTGGACCACCAACAAGGAAGGGTGAGGCTCTACAGGGCCTCAATCCAAGGCTGAAGGAAAACAAGGGAAAGCAAGTGAGCTTGTGATTTTAGGAGACTGAAGACTGGCTTCCCATGACTTCAAGGTGGATAAAGTCATACATTTAAAAGTTTAGACTGTACAGTATTCCCCCATTTATTGCGGGCGTTATGGACCCAACCCAATCTGTGATAAAGGGAAATTCACATTATGGGGATGCTGGGTCAAGTTTGGGGCCTCCTGTGCTTACCCCAGGCCTGGCACTGCCCCAAACAGGCCTCCAACGGGCTTCCCAGGCTGTTCACCAGGCCTCCGACAGGGCTGGGAAGCCCGTTGGGGGCAAGGTCAGGGCAGCACCAGGCCTGAGGTAAGCACAGGAGGCCCCAAACAGGCCCAGACAGCTTGCCCCAGGGGACCTTGCACTTCATCTACTGCGTTCCTGTGATATACTGGGACCGTAGTAGATCAACCACAATATAGCAGGGCACAACTGTAATCGCGACCACCTTCAGAACAGCAGCAACCTCACTAAAAAAAAAGGGGGGGGAGAGGTCTCTCCAGCACAGAAGAGACCAGCTCTATATTGCTGCTTAATTCCAATTGTTTTATTCACAAACTATTACTTTAGTGCTGAGGAAATGTAAACCCACATATGAAGGTAGGCAGCTGGGGTGGGGTGGGGGTCATGGCCCTGTTTCCGATACAGTGTACCACACTATATCTTTCTTAAATATGGATATATACCTTAAATTATACCAATTCAATGCTAGGGTTTATCAAAAAGGGGATTGAAAATAAAACATCCAACATCTTGTAATGCCATTGTACAAAACAATAGTAAGGCTGCACCTGGAGTATTGTGTACAATTCTGGTCAAAGCATCTCAAAAAAGACATAGTGGAACTGGAAAAGGTGCAATGGAGAGTGACTAAAATGATTATTGGGCTGGGGGACCTCCCTTATGAGGAAAGGCTAAAACATTTGGGGCTCTTGGAAAAAAGGCGCCTGAAGGGGGATATGACTGAGACATAGAAAATTATGCAGGGCATGAGTCAAGTAGATAGAGGGACGCTCTTCTCCCTCTCACAAAATACCAGAACTAGGGGACATCCACGCAAATTGAGGGTTGGGAGAGTAAGAAGTGACAAACAAATGTATATTTTTTACCCAGCGTGTTGTTACTCTGTGGAACTCCCTGCCACAGGATGTGATGATGGCATCTGGCCTGAATGCCTTCAAAAGGGGATTGGGCAAATTCCTGGAGGAAAAGTCCCTCACAGGTTACAAACCATGATGGAGATGTGTAATCTCCAGGCTTAAAACCAGGGTACTTCAAGGTCCAGATGCAGGGGAGTGGTATCAGGAGACAGATACTGTATCTAGTCTCATGCGCTCCCAGACGCATCTGGTGGGGCCACTGTGAGATACAGGAAGCTGGAGTAGATGGGCCTTTGGCCTGATCCAGCATCATGGCTCTTCTTATGTTCTTAAAGGGCAGGTTCTGTCTGACAGAAATGAACAAAACACAAGGGCACACCTTTAATTTTTGTTTAAATTCTCTTTGCTTGCTAAACGGATTGTGAGCTTTTATTTCAAAACAGGCCTCCCTTGGGGTAATATTTGCCATGCCAATGCAACATCACAAGCACAGGAAACAATTATTCAAGCCCTGAAAAGTTAAAAGTCCAACACGTGACTCTCAAGATGGACTTTAAATCTGCTGGGATGATGAACAGTGGACAGGAACCAAAACAGAGACTATGAAATCTGCCCATTTTTTCTGAAATCAACTTGTTTTGGCACGGCTGACAAACCTGAAAGACCTTATGGGGATGAATTTATCTTCCTCACCCCACCCAGAAGATGACCAGGAAACATTAGCTGTTCTTTGAATGATTTTCCTATGACATGCTGGGTGGATCTTAGCCTTTCATCTCTGCGAACATCATCAAATAAGAAAGCCGATGCTGCTGCATTTGGGGCACATCATTAAAAAGACAAGACTCCCTGGAAAAAAGGCAGTAAGCCTGGGAACACTTCTTGACCCTAGCAGGAAAAAAGAGGGGGCCGATTGACTGCATGAAGGAAACCACAGCATTGAGTTTTCCAGCGATGAGCAGAACTGTGAAATTTTTGAAATCAATCGCCCTAGCCCGGGGACAACGGAGTGGCACATTAAACAGCATCGTCAACAACCACAATAACCAGCAGCCTTTGAAAGAAGCACGCGCAGAACCACTTTTTCGCTAGAAAGGGGGGGGGGAGAAAGTCATGCCAAAATGTGCATTTGCAAAAATCCAAGGGGAGAAAAAGAAAACTGCTTGTAAGATCACGCCTCTTTTACCCTCGCCCTCTCCTCCTCCTGCTCTCTTTTCCTTTTTTCCCTTCCTAATCCTGGACCCAGGAATTCCCTCCTGGTTCTTTCCTTTTACCTCTTTCTTCCATTCTCGGAGCTCAGCTTTCTTGCTGATGGACGGTCTTTCGGCAAGGGACCCCTTTTGTGCGGGACCCCTTCCCTCCTGGTGGGTGGGAAGGTGAGTGGGTGGGTGGCTTACGTGCCTTTAAATGGGCGGAAGTTGCATTCCCTCCCACTTCCCACCACGTGGCTGAAGCCAAGCCGGACTCTTGGTGGGGGGGATGAAAAAAACCCACATAAAATAATCCAATGTATTTCCTTGGTTTCAGTGGCCCCAAACGGTGATTAATCTAGAAATCAAGAGATGAAAAATGGTTTCTACCCGTGGGCTGTCAGTCTTTTAAATGGAAAATACTGTAACTCCATGTCCGCAAGGCGCAACAAGGTTGAATGGTTGTTAATGGGATTCATTGTGTTGGAAGGGGGGGTGTATGAGGGAGGCTTAGCTAACCTCGTTGTACACATGTTGTACGTTGACAATAAAAGTATTATTATTATTATTATTATTATTATTATTATTATTATTATTATTATTAAACTATCACACAGCAGACTACGCTGGATTTTGGATTACAAATCACTAGTCGAACGCTTCCCAAGCGTTTAGGACTGACTATGTGATGTATCGGCGAATTATTAATTAATTAATTAATTAATTAATTAATTAATTAATTAAATTGTCACACAGCAGACAGGATAACTATGATGGATTTTGTATTACACAAATCACTAGTCGAATACTTCCCAAGCATTTAGGACTACGTGGTGTATCTTCTAAATACAATACAGTACTGTACTTGCTTATCTCTTTAGGCACCCGTGCTGATTGCTACTGGGACCACCTGTACCGGTTCATGCCAGAAACTCTGAAGTTCAATTTTCATATCCTGATATCAGGTAATTTTTTCAAGTTGTTTCTCGGTGACTCTACTATCACCTGGCACAGCAACATCAATGATCCACACTTTTTTTCTTCCCAACAATCACAATATCCAGGGTATTATGCTCCAAAACCCTGTCTGTATTCGGAAGTCCCAAAGTAATTTTGCATGTTCATTTTCAATTACTTTTTCAGGGTTATGATCCCACCAGTTCTTTGCTATGGGCAGATGATAATTCTGACACAAGTTCCAGTAGACCATTTGAGCAACTACATTATGACGCTGTTTGTAATCAGTCTGAGCTATTTTCTTGCAACAACTCAATATATGGTCAATATTTTCATCTGCCTCTTTACAGAGTCTACATGTGTTGTTGTTGTTGTTGTTGTTGTTGTTGTTGTTGTTGTTGTTGTTG
>JAHTLZ010000276.1:20334-30360 GCA_023846285.1 Phrynocephalus versicolor | reverse complement strand
GTTGTTGTTGTTGTTGTTGTTGTTGTTGTTGTTGTTGTTGTTGTTGTGCAGAAACAATGCCTTGATCAGATGATTCAATAAATCAGCAAGAAATGAGCTTTGGGGTCCTGCAGCTGAGAAAACACACCTTGCGTGCAAACGTGCCTAAACTTCAAACTGGACATTTGCTGCTATTTAGCCTCTTTTGAGCAAAGAAAAAAAAGAACAAGCCAACACGCAGAAAGACTAATTCAATATACAGGAAAAAATGCATATGGCCTTGTGGTACTATAATTCAAAATACTGTAGTAATAATCTACTGCACTAGGGATGTGGAAATTCTGTACTTGTGGGTGGCTACACAGAACTCTGAAACAATATACTGTAACAAAATTAAAAAATGACCCTTTGAGATGTGGAGACTTGTTCAACTCACTGTGTTTATCACACTGTTGTTGGTGGCACGGCTGCACAGTGTAAAATGACATAGAACTTCGGCATAAAAATTCAGATGCACTTTATGGCTCTTAGGTTTGATAGATCATTCTCTTAATTGCAGACCTGCTAATAACCCCCCCCCCCCAATGCTCTCCTACCTGAGTGGCTTCTTCTGCAGACCCTTTCTGTCCCTTTCTCATCTTCCTTGTGGATAGAGAGAGACCATATGGTGTCCCCTGGAAAATGTAGAAAAGCAAGGGAAATGAGGGGGAAAGCCAGGAAGGCTCCTTTTCTCTACCACAAATGCCCTCACATTATGAAAAAGAGAAGAATGACATCTGTGCTGCTTAATATAAACATATATTGTTTTATGGACAGAAATGAAAACCTCATGGGATTTTGTATTGATTTCTTATGTTGTGAACCACCCAGAGTTCCTCTTGGAAAGTTGGGCAACCTACAAATATAAATATAAATAAATAATAAATAAATTTGCAGTATACAATGTTTTATAGACACCAGGTTAGAAAAGGGGACCTAGGTACCATGACTCTTTCTTTCTTACTTTCTTTCCGTCTTTCCGTCTTTCCTTCCTTGCTATCTCTCTCTCTCTCTCTCTCTCTATCTCTCTATCTATCTATCTATCTATCTATAAAATTTCTCTCTCTCTCTCTCTCCAGAAATGTGGCATTTCTATCTATCTATCTATCTATCTATCTATCTATCTATCTATCTAATCTATCTATCTATCTATCTATCTATCTTCGGTTTCCCAAAAAAGAAACAGCTAGTATGTCTTAAATCAGCCGTGTCCAATCTGCGGCCCTCCTGATGTTTTGGACCAAAACTCCAAGAATTCTAAGCTTAGATTGCCAATGGCAAAGGACTGTGGGAGTTGTGGCCCAAAACATCTGGAGGGCTGAAGTTGGGACATGCCTGTCTTAAATGTTCTGGGCTGTATAGTATATTGTCCCTCAGTATTGTAAGCTGCCTTGGGTCCTTTTCCAAGGACAAAGGTGGGGTAAAAATATTCAAAATAAAATAAGTAAATAAAAAAGATGCTAGAGCAGTGGTGGCGAACATTTGGCACTCCAGCTGTTTTGGACCACAACTCCCAGGATTCTGATCCTAGACTGCCAATGACAAAGTACTGTGGGAGTTGTGGTCCAAAACATCTGGAGTGCTAAAGGTTTGCCACCACTGCGCTAGAGCCTTCATCCCAACCTCCTCCTGAAAACATCAGTCCTCTGGGAAAGTGAGCTATGAGGCCAAGGACGCCTGCTGGGGGCCTACCTCCTTTGGGGGACCTACAAACCTCCATTACCTACCTTTCACATGAGGATTGTGTCAATGTTACTTGTCATTAAGTCAAATGGACAAGGGATGTCAAGTAGTCCAATGGGTGAACAAAACACAAGGGCAGGTCTACCAAGAAAGGGGCACTGCTTATCAATTTCCTAAGAACCTAATTGCCTGGCAGATGCAAGCCAACATCTTAGCGGGCAGTGGGATATGATTCAAAACAGGTCTCTCTAGGTCAGTGGTTCCTAACTCCAGATGTTCTTGAACTCTAAGTCCCAGAAACCCTTGCAAGCACAACTGAGGGTGAAGGCTCCAGGGAGTTGCAGTCCGAGAAAAGAACGTCAGGGACCCAAGATTGGGAACCACTGGTTTATACGGGGGTGACATCCAGCACCCCAGTGCTACCTCGCCAGCCCAGGAAACAATTCATCAGGCGCTGACCATCTGCCTTTCCAGCGGTTTTTAAAATGTGCTGGTATCCTGGAGTGGTGGAGAGGATCCAAAATGCAGAGCATGCCTTCTGATGAATGCAACTCGAATCCCGTCTCTCCAGTTATGCCAAAAAGCATTATTTTGAGGAAGGATTCGATTTCCCTGAGGAATAAAAGCAAGGCGCAAAGTGTGTACATGTACATTTGCAACGACCCAAAAGAAGGAAATTGAAATTTGCCAGCAGGCTCCAGCCTCCTCCTCGCCTCCCGCCCCTTTCCTGCCATCCTGAATCCAAATACTCCCCCGCTGCACCCGTCCCGTCTTTTACCTTGTTCTAGGTCATCTCACCCCTCTCCGTATTTTGCAAGTACCGCCCGTAACAGCTGCACCCTTTTCTCTCCTTCGTGCCTTTAAAACCTGCGGAAGGTAGGTTTTCCACTTCCCATCATGTGAGTGAAGCTATGCCAGTTTCTTGGCAAGGGGGGGGGGATACCATAACAGCACAAGCGCATGCTACTATCTGTTCATCGCCCTGAGAGCCTCCAGAGGATGATTATCCAGGGCAGTGGTTCTCAACCTGTGGCTCCCCAGATGTTCCTGGACTGCAACTCCCAGAAATCCTGGGCAGCTCAGCTACTGATGAAGATTTCTGGAAGTTGCAGTCCGGGAACATCTGGGGACCCACAGATTGAGAGGACCACTGATCCAGGGCATCAGAACTACAATATTTGAAAGACAAGGAGAACGGCCACAAGCAAAAAAACAAAAATGTTAATAATACTGTATCTTCACCAACTGAACGGTCAACAGGAAGCAAGCTTATTGGGTCCTGCCGCAGTTAGCCTGGGTTTTGAAGAGTCTCTGTTAGGAATACTTGAACTAGTTAAGGAAGAGCTATTGGATTTTTCACCTCTCTGACTTTGGAATCTAAGGGACGCTTGAACCTTCTAATCCATAGTGTTACTAAGGCTCCGTCCCCCATCACAGTTTCCATACTCTAAACCAGGCATGTCCAATCTTCAGCCCTCCTGATGTTTTGGACCACAACTCCCAGAATTCCAAGACTATATTGCCAGTGACAAAGAACTGTGGGAGTTACGGCCCAAAGCATCTGGAGGGCTGAAGTTTGGACATGCCTGCTCTAAACCCTGTACCATCTCTTACAGGTCAAATCCAAGGCACTGTTCTGCAGTTTCTGATAAACTTTTTTTCACCTGGATGGGCTGGGAGCATGTTCAAAGCAATGTGGTTCACAAGATTTTATATTTATTTATTTATTTATTTATTTATTTATTTATTTATTTATTTATATATTTATATTTATATAGCGTGTATGCTGCCCACTACCCAAAGGTCTCTGGGCGGCTCACAATCAAAGTAAAAAATTTAGACAATTAAAACATCAAATTGCAATAAAATTACAACAATAAAACATTTAAATACAATAAATACAATATATTAAAATACTATACTAAAATCACCATCAGGACCCACAATAATCATTTAAAAGACTTCTGGAACAGGTATGTTTTTACCTGGCTCCGGAATGTCGTCAATGTTGGTGCCAGGTAGGTCTTGATTAGGAGGGCATTCCATAATCTGGGTGCAGCTGCCGAAAAGGCCCTGTTCCTACAAGCTATCCCTTTCACCTCCTTGAGGGATGGCTCTTTCAGGAGGGCCCTCTGGCTAGATCTTAATTGCCGGGTAGTTTCATATGGAAGGAGATGGTCCTTCAGGTATCTAGGTTGGGCACTTTGAATTGGGCTCGGGCAGCAACTGGTAACCAATGCACGTTATGCAGAATCTGCGAGATGTGTTCCTTGGTGGCCCTGCCACTCACCAGCCATGCAGCATGATTCTGAACCAGTTGCAATCGCCGGACCGTCTTCAAAGGCAGCCCCACATAAAGCGCATTGCAGTAATCAATACGGGATGTTACCCGTGCATGCGTAACTGTCATGAGGCTCTGTTCATCCAGGTAGGGGCGCAGCTGATATATTTTCCACAGCTGAAGGAAGGCACCCCTGGCCACCGAGTCCATCTGGGCTTCCAGAGTTAGACCAGGGTCCAGGAGCACCCCCAATCTAGCTACAAGGCTACTCTGGGTGGTTTACAAACTGAACAGAAATCAAAACCATAAACAGTAAAATACAACATCATAGATAAACACAAATAAATAAATAAAAACATAACAACTAGTAAACAATATACAGTATATCAAAAACATAGAACAGGAGCAAGAGGAGCTACAGATAAAAACAAAACAAATACAGTGGAACCTTGTATAACAGTTTGTATAACATAAAATCTGTACAACATAAAAAATTCCGGAGATAGGGGAAATTTATTTAACATAATTGCCTATGGGGAGAATCTGTACAACATAAAAATGGGATTAGTCCATTTTCAATGCATTCCAATGGGAATTTGTATAAAGGAAAATTTGCTTAACATAATTTCATTTGGAATGAATTAATTCCTTATAGCAATCATTATTAGAAAAGATTAATATCCAGGGAAAGCCTTTTTAAATAGCCATGTCTTTAGATGCTTCTTAAAGATTGGGAGGGAAGGTGCCGGGCAGATCTCAGGAGGAAGTTGGTTCCAGAGCTGAGGGGTCGCCACTGAGAAAGCCCGATTTCTTGTCAAAAGATTTACGGGCCTCCTTCAGCAACGGCACCCTCAAATGTCCTGCCTGAGATGATGGGGTGTTATGGGCAGTATTTTGCGGCAGGAGCCGTTCTGCCAGATAGATGGTCGCTGAGCACAGGTTTGGATTCATGGGCTAAGGCCAGTGGTGGCCAAACTTTGGCCCTCCAGATGTTCTGGACCACCACTCTCAGAATTCCAAGCCTGTATTGCCAACGACAAAGGACTGTGGGAGTTGTGGACCAAAACATCTAGAGGGCCGAAGTTTGGCCGCCACTGGACTAAGCAGTTTGCCTCAAGCACTGGCCCTGCATTGTGGAGTAGGCCTCCAGGGGTCCGTGGGCCAGTGAGTGGGTTTATCCATCCTTGTGACCTCATCCTTCTTGCCTCTCATCTGAGGTTCCTACTTTTTGCCCCTTCCTTCCCCTCACCTTCTCTTTCTGTCTCTCCGGCCTACTTTATCCTCATGGCGCAGTGGTTAAATATCTGCACTGCAGCTAAAACTGTGCTCACGACCTGGGGTTCAATCCTAGGTAGCCGACGCATGGTTGACTCAGCCTTCTATCCTTCCGAGGTCAGTAAAATGAGTACCCAGCTGGGGGGGGGGGAGGGAGGAGACAATGTGTGGCCTGCATACTGTAATTAAATTGTAAACCTTCCAGAAACTACTTGAAGTGGTATGGGGCATTATATAAGCAGAAGCAGAACACTTTACCCTGTTGTGTACACCTGACAACCCCGGTGACAGTTACTCTCCCTTTTCTCCAGTTTTGCTGATCAACACCTCCTAGCAACCTCTTCCTTTCCCCACTGGAGGTCTCTTTTTATAATATGTTCTCCTGCCTCTGACTTCTAGCTGGTAGCTGCCTCCTGAGTCTATAGTAGCTGTGGGGAGTGTGGGGTCCATCTAGGTCAGGTCCCTCTCTCAACAGCCCACAGCAAAATGATATACTCAAGTTTTGTTTAATGTGACAGATGACTCTTCTCTGCTAAATCCAGATTCCATGCTACCTCATCTTTTGCTATTTGGAAGGCACTCATTGTGCAGGAAGGGATATTTCTGTTTAAACATTCTGAAGGCATGGGAATCCTTCAACTAACGCCTTAATAGACAAAACCACAAATCATAGCTCCCCAATGCTGCCACTCTTGATAGAAAATACTGTTCCTCAAAGCCCTCCTTGCCATCAGAGGAAGTTGGTCATTATCAATTAAGCATTGTACAGCTTGGAACCTGGCATCTGTCAGATTGTATCTCTCCACAGATACCCTTGTCTTGGTCCCATTGCTGGCACAGGCATGGCTGATGAGGACGCAGGACAGGCCCTTCTGTGTGTCTGGTCCCAAGTTATGGAATGGTCTCCCTTGAAATGTCAAGCTGTCCCTCCTCCCTTTGGTCCTTCCACTGACAGCTGAAGACCCATCTTTTCAGGCAGGTTTTTAACCATAATGATTGAATCTCTCAATGCCTTTTTAAAGTTAAGATGGTTGTTAATATTTACTTGTTTTTAATTATTCCATCTTATTTTAATTAGCCTATAGTTTGTTTTTAATGTTTAACTTGTTATGCTTTTAATTGTATTCTTATTATTGTGAGCTGCTTTGGGTCCCCTTGTAAGGAGAAAGGCAGGGTATAAAACAAACAAATGGACAAACAAACATTGTAATACTGCTATCATAAGTCGAGAGAGGGATGGATCTTCATTTTTAAAAATCTTTATAAAAATGAGAAGAACCCATAACAAAGGCATTTTCGATACTCATGACACTTGTTACATTTCTTCTAGTGATGAACTGTGTGATGTTTCAGCAAGAATGTACTGAGAACAAAGTGTTGCCTACATTCCTAGCACTGGTATGGTTTACTTCCTGTGTGGACTCTCCAGTAGTTGACAAGGGAGGTTCTAGAAGTATAACATCTCCCACATTCCTGACATCTCTATGGTTTCTTTCCCTGTGTACTCTAGAGTGTTTCACAAGGCTGCTTCTCTAATAATAATAATAATTTATTGTTATTGTGTGTATTCTATACAAATAAATTCCCACAATCCTGTCATTTAAATCACATTTTTTCTGTGTGGATCTGTTCGTGTCTCACCAGATTTGATAGCAAAACATTTTGGATGCTACTGGCATTTGTATGTTTTATCCCGTGTGGAAGCTTTGGAGGCTCTGAACAGTGAAAATGAACGGTGAAACTTCCCCTCACAACTCACAATGGCATGGTTTCTCTCATGTATGCACTCTTTTGTGCAAAAAAAGAGCTGAACTCTGAGCAAAGCATTTCTGACACTCCTGGCATTGGAATGGTTTCTCTCCCGTGTGGACTCGCTGGTGTGTCACAAAGTGACTTTTCCGAGCAAAACATTTCCCACATTCCTGGCACTGGAATGGTTTCTCTCCCGTGTGGACTCGCTGGTGTGTCACAAAGTGGCTTTTCCGAGCAAAGCATTTCTCACACTCTTGGCATTGGTATGGTTTCTCTCCCGTGTGGACTCGCTGGTGTGACACAAAGTGGTTTCTCCGAGCAAAACTCTTCCCACATTCCTGGCATTGGTATGGTTTCTCGCCTGTGTGGATTCTCTGGTGGTTCACAAGGGAGAATCGGGAGGGATAACACTTCCCACACTCCTGGCATCTGTACGGCTTTTCTCCTGTGTGGACTCTCTGGTGTGCCACAAAATGGCTTCTCTGAGCGAAACATTTCCCACACTCCAGGCATTTGTGCGGTTTCTCTCCTGTGTGGATTTTTTTGTGTTTTACAAGGATGGATTTCCAAGTAAAACATTTCCCACACTCCTGGCATATATAGGGTTTCTCCCCTGTGTGGAACATCTGGTGGTTCAGGAACTGTAAATTGAAAGCAAAACATTTCCCACAATCCTCACATTTGTAGGGTTTCTCTCCTGTGTGGACTCTCTGATGCAAAAAAAGGGCTGAACTCCGGCCAAAGCATTTCCCACACTGCTGGCATTGGAATGGTTTCTCTCCTGTGTGGACTCTCTGGTGTGTTACAAGTAAGTATTTTTGAGCAAAACATTTATCACATTCCTGGCATTTGTATGGTTTCCCTACTGTGTGGACCTTCTGGTGACCTAGAAGGATAGATCTTCGAGCATAACATTTCCCACATTCCAGACATTTGAAGGGTTTCTCCCCTGTGTGAATGCTCTCATGACTCAAAAGTAGCAAACTGGAAGCAAAACGTTTTCCGCAATGCCGGCATCTGAAGAGTCTCTCTGTGTGGACTTTCTGATGGTTCACAAGCTGCGAGTTCCAAGGAAAAGATTTCCCGCATTCCTTACATTTGTAAGGTCTCTCTCCTGTGGAAGCACTTTGGCGGCTCAAAAGGTATGAATTACCAGCTAGACATTTCCCAGATTCTTCATCTCTTATGTGAATCATAATCTCTCTCTTTTTTGCAAACTCTCTTCCACACACGTGGCATTTGTACGACGACTTCTCTTCAGCCTGGGTTTCCTGGTGTTTGCCAAGGTCCCATTTATGAATAAAGCTTTGTCCACCCTTGGGACATATTTGTGTCTTCTTCCAGATACATGCTAGAAAGAAAGAACAATCACAGCTGAAGCTTGATGTTATACTGTACACACACACACACACACACACACGGTGGTCCCTCGTATAACAAATGGTTTGTATAACATAAAATCTGTACAAGATAAAAAATTCTGGAGATAGAGGAAATTGATGTGAAGAAATAGACAGGGAAACTCATCTCCCTGTCAGTGTGTGTCCCATCTCCTTATTAGGATGCAAGAGTCAGATCAACCCAATCTAGACAAAGTCGGAAGAATGTCTCCAACATAGGTGCTTTCACACGAACCCTAAAATCCACTGCAAAGTGCTCGCAGATGCGGAGCATAAAATTGTTTTCCCACCAGCAGCGGACTTTAAAAAAAATAAAATACGACCACGCCCACTTAAGCACGCCCCAGCACATTTTACAAGTACCTGGTCTTGAGGAGGTAATTTTTTCCCCGATGTGGTTTTTAGAGCTGTGAATTCCTGGCTCTCCTCCGCCTTCTGTTTGTTTTTGTTGCCCCCCCCCTTTAACAGACAGGAATCCTTAACGGGCTTCCTGTCATACGACAACTAGCTGCTGCCGACAGCAAGCGGAGGTGAGCCTGCATTTTTTCTCCCTCCCCTCACAGCAGACAGAAGCAATAGAATCAAAGTGCGGGAGGGTGGGAACACAGGAAGCAGAACAAAAACCACACAATCTCTGGTTGGGGGGGGATCCAAATTTAAGTTGCCAGCGGATTTTAGGGGTTGTGTGAAAGCAGCCATAGTTGGAAGAAAACCCAGGAGAGATGGAGAAGAGAGAGAGAGAGCAGAGGTGAACAACCAGAAAGCCCTGTTATGGTGGGGAGAGGAAATGGTGACAATAATTAGGAGTGGAAGAAGACAGAAAGACATAGACAGCAGGAGACATTAGGTAGGAAAAGGGGGCGGGGAGAGAATCAGTTTGTGCATACCATGTACCGGCACTACTGTGTATGTGCTTCCCAATGCAATTAGGACAAAAGCCTGTTGCAAAAGACGATGTGCATCAGAACCAATTAGTGTTTCCTCTGCCTTTTGGCAGGTTACCTTTCGTGACTGCCATGTACCTTATTTTGCAACCAAAAGGCAGCTGGACAGAAAAAGAAATTGAGTAATGCAAGAGCCTTTTTAACGCCGCCCAGAGACCGCTTGCTAGTGGGGCGTGTAAAAATAAATAAATACCGGTAAATAACAGGATTGCAGCCCTAGAATTAAGGAAAATCACAAGGAAAGTCCACACCTAGGCCTCAGGCAGGAAAAAATATACAGTAGTGAACCAGCAGTGATGCCACCAGTGGCGATCCCACAAGGGTGTGAGAAAGATTGACAAGAAAAAGTTCTTCCTTTCTGGGATAAGAAGGAGGAGGTAAATTATGGAACACCAGCATGGAGTCAAATAGAGTACGATGTTAATTTGGGTCTTTAAAAGGCATCTTTTGATATCCAGCAACATCTCTAAGGAAAAAGGATAGCAAATGCAGGAAGCTCTTTCCTTACCAAGAGAGGACACGTTCTCATGATTTTCCAGTGTAACCTCCCTGTATAGAGACCTTTGGCTCTGATCCAGCAGGTCCCACTCCTCCTCCGTGAAATAGACAGCCACGTCTTCAAAGGCCACTGGGGCCTACAATGAAAAAAAACAAGCACACATTCAGAGAGACT
>JAHTLZ010000275.1:30922867-30963153 GCA_023846285.1 Phrynocephalus versicolor | reverse complement strand
GGGGCTGGCTCCAACTCCGGCACTTCACTCCATCTGCTGTGACCAGATGAGCCAGCCAGCCTAGCCACTGCTGGAACTCAAGACCTGTAAGTGTCTGCCTGCTTGCTTGGTAGCCCTCTCAGGGTTGAAAAATCACCTGTGCCTCTTTCTGGGCTTGTGAGAGGATCCCAGGGGGAGAGTCTACAAAGGCTGCAGGGGAGGGGCTGCACAGAAGGACACTTGCCTGAGAGACCCTGGGGCTGGCTCCAACTCCGGCACTTCACTCCATCTGCTGTGACCAGATGAGCCAGCCAGCCTAGCCATTGCTGGAACTCAAGATAAGATGGCGGACGGCAGCAGCAGCTTTTCGCGTGTGCTGCGTTTGTTCTTCTCTTTTTTGCTGCCTGACTTGCCCCTTCATGCCTAACCCCTTTCCCACTGGGCCTACCAGGGCCTGGAGGGGGGAATTTGGGATTTGGGGTATTGGGCACTGGGTCCTTCAGACTCTCTCTCCTTTTGGCTTGCCAGACGCCGGTAAGCCTACCTGGAGTTTGTTCACCGCCGCCATCCCCCCGCAGAAGCCGCCGCGGGCCTGGTGGTGCCTCGAGGACGGCGTGGTCCTTTCTGGTGCGCCTGCCTGAGGACGGGGCGGCCCCGGCGCTACCTTTTCCATCGCCGCCGCCGCCGCCGAGGACGACGCGGCCTTTGCCGCCGCCATCGAGGACGCCGCCGCCGAGGACGACACGGTTTTCCCGTCGCAGCCGAGGACGATGCGGCCTCTCCATTGCCGCCGCTGCCGAGGACTTTGTTCTTCTGAGGCGGCTTTGCTGGCCGACGCGACGCCGACGTGACTCCGAGGGCGCTGCCGCTGCCGCGGCTTTTCCATCTCCCGCCACCCCGGAGAAGTCTACGCTGGCGGGTGCTGCCTCGGGGGAGCTGCGGCCCTTCCACCGCCGCCTCCGCCGGGGACGAGGCGGCCTCTCCAGCGCTGCCGCCACCGTCGTTCCCATGGACGATGCGGCCTCTCCAGCGCCGCCGCCGCCATCGTTGCCATGGATGATGCAGCCTCTCCAGCGCCGCCGCCGCCGCCGAGGACAATGTGGCCTCCCCATTGCCGCCGCCGCCGCCTCGGCTGCTGCCGAGGACTTTGTGGCTTCTCTTCCGAGGAGGCTTTGCTGGCTGGCGCGACTCCTGGGGCGCTGCGGCTTCTCCTTCGCCGCCGCCGCGGCTCTCCCATCTCCCGCCGCCCCGGAGAAGTCAATGCGTGTTGGTGCTGCCTCGGGGGAGTTGCGGCCCTTCCATCGCCGCCGCCACTGGGGATGAGGCGGCCTCTCCACCGCCGCCGTCGCCGCTGCTGTCATGGACGATGCGGCCTTTCCATCGCCGCCGCCGCTGCTGCTGAGGACGGTGCAGCTTTTCCGCACCCGCCGCCACCGCCGTTGCCGTGGTTGATGCTGCCTTTCCACCGCCGCCGAGGATGGCGCGGCCTCTCCATTGCCGCTGCCGCCGCTGCTGCTACTGAGGAAGGTGCGGCTTTTCCGCACCCGCCACCACCGCCGTTGCCGTGGTTGATGCTGCCTTTCCACCGCCGCCGAGGATGGCGCGGCCCCTCCATTGCCGCTGCCGCCGCCGCGACCACTGCTGAGGACTTTGCGGCTTCTCTTTCGAGGAGGCCTTCGCCGGTTGGCGCGACTCCGAGAGCGACGCGGCTTCTTCACTGCCGCCGCCGCGGCCTCTCCATCACCCGCCACCCCAGAGAAGCCAACGCAGTCTGGTGTTGCCTCGAGGGCGTTGTGGCCCTTCTATCGCCGCCGCCGCCGAGGCCTTTCTATCGCTGCCGCCATTTTCGTTGTCGCTGTCATCCCGAAGAAACCGCTGCAGGCTGGCATTGCCTCGAGGACTAGCGGCACCACCCCCATAGTTGTTCTTGGAGGGACCCTGGGTGGTTCTGTGGGACTCTGGGTGGTCCTGTGGCCCTCTATGGCCGGCGCTACCAGCTGACCCTGTCCCGTACTCCCTTTTTTCCTCCCCCCTCCCGGTATTTCCATTCTGCGCTGGTTTATGCCCTACTTCTGCTTTTACCCCTTTCTTCTATTTTATAGCTTTTTGCGTTGTATTTTACTCTGTTGTATTTTTGCACTTTCGTGGTGCTTTTTGCTGTTGTTAATTGTATTAGTTTTTGATTGTCTTGTTACTTGCTTTTTTGTTTCTCTTTCCTCCCCTTCCCCCCCCTCCTTTCTCAGGCCATCATGGCGGCAGGGACTCGCATCTCAGTGGTGTCTGGCCGTGGGAGGTATGCTCTGGACGGAGGGATCGGTCGGGTAAGAAGAACTAGGCTCCAGCATTTACTGCCTGTCCCCCGTTCTGATCCCCTCGTCCTCCGCCATCTACCTGGGTGCCATCCCGCCAGCGCCTCCGATCTGACCTGCCTGCTGATTAACGCCAGGTCGGTGCATAATAAGACCCCGCTCATCCTCGATTCTATCTTGGATGAGCGCGCTGACCTGGCGTGTATTACCGAGACTTGGGTGGGCGCAGAGGGCAGGGCTTCCCTCTCTCTCCTGTGCCCACCCGGGTTTCAGGTTCAGTGGGCAGGCAGATCGGAGGGTAGGGGGGGTGGCCATCGTCTACAGGGAATCCCTTTGTGTCAGCAGGTCCGCGACGATGGTGTGTTCTGGGGTGGAATGCCTCCATCTATCTGTGGGTCAGCGAGATAAGTTTGGCATTGTGCTGGTGTACCATGCTCCCCGCAACCCAGCGCAATCCCTACCAGAGATCGCTGAGTTCATCTCGGCTGCCTTGTTGAGATCCCCCCGCCTTCTGGTGGCTGGGGACCTCAACTTGCATGCCGAGGGGGAACTCTCCGGTGCGGCTCTGGAATCCATGGAATCCATGACTTCCATGAACTTATCTCAGCATGTTTTATGCCCCACCCATAGAGCTGACCACACCCTAGACCTGGTCTTTTCCTCCATGTCGCCGGATTCGTGTCTGGGGGTTGGGGGCATCTTGCCCCTGCCCGTGTCATGGTCGGACCATTACCTGCTAAAATTTTCCCTGTCGATCGCCCCCCCACCCTGTGGGGAGCGCCCTTCTTACATCTGGGCTCGCCCCCGTAGGCTCCTGGACCCTGCCAGGTTTATGGAGGCCTTCGGGGAGCTCTCTGGCGGTCTGGCAGACAATCCGGTTGATGCCCTGGTGGAAAGGTGGTATGTGGGTTCCGCCGGGGCGATAGACCAGATCACCCCTAAGCGTCTCCTACGATGTCGAGGCCGCTCCTCCCCGTGGTTCACGGAGGAGTTGCGGTCGATGAAGCAAGAACGTAGGAGACTGGAGGTCATATGGAGGGCAAACCGGACGGACGTAAATAGGGCTGCCCTTAAACAGCTGACTGGCCGCTATCTTCGCGCGATCAGAGACGCTAGAAGATCTTATGCCTCCCTGAGAATTGGCAAGGCCTCGAACCACCAGGCGGAGTTATTCCGGGTGGTTCAGGACCTCTCCAATCCCAGTCAGCTGCGGCCTCCTCCTAGTGATTTCACTAGTGAGCAATTTGCAGCCCATTTTAGATCAAAAATTGAGGCCATCCGCTCCGACTTGCCCCCCAGTTGCTCTAGTCCATCCTCTGGGACCTCCGGTGCCTCACCCCTCCGTTCTCCCCTCCTGGATGACTTCGGGCCGGTTTCTTCGGCGGATGCCTCCAGAGCTATGGCTCGTTCCCGGCCAGCGGCCACTCCCTTTGACCCTTGCCCAGCTTGGCTTATAAAATCTGCCGAAGGGAACATGCCAGAGTGGGTTTCCTCCATCGCCACAGCCTCCTTTTGGGAGGGTCGTTTCCCTTCCCGCTTGAAGGAGACCGTGGTGAAACCCAATCTTAAGAAACCTGGCTTGGCGACGGACGATCTTGCCAACTTTCGTCCGATCGCCATTGTTCCCTTCCTGGGCAAGGTTGTCGAGGGGATGGCCGCTGTCCGGCTCCAGTCATACCTGGAGGTAAATCATATCCTGGATCCCTTCCAGTCTGGATTCAGGCCTCTTCGCGGGACCGGGACCGCCCTGGTCGCTCTGCAGGATGACCTCCTCAGGGAGGCCGACAGGGGGAGTTCCTCCCTGCTCGTCCTCCTTGATCTCTCAGCAGCCTTTGATACCGTCGACCACGGTAACCTTCTGGCCCGGCTCGCTGAGGCGGGAATTGGTGGTCAGGCTTTGGCCTGGCTCCGTTCCTTCCTCCGCGGCCGGACTCAGCGGGTACAGCTGGGGGATGTCTTGTCGGCTCCTTGGACTCTCCCTTGTGGGGTGCCCCAGGGGTCGGCAATCTCCCCTGTGCTGTTCAATGTTTATATGAGGCCGCTGGGGGAGGTCATCAGGAGATATGGAGTTCGCTGTCATCAGTACGCTGATGACACGCAGCTCTATATCTCCTTTTCTACATCTGCAGAGGAGGCGGTTCGCTCCCTCGATCTGTGCCTGGAGGCCGTACTGGAATGGACCAGAGATAACCGGCTCAAGCTCAATCAGGAGAAGACGGAGGTTCTGTTCTTCGGGGCGCCCTCATCTTGGTACAATGGCCCCCTCCCTAGTCTGGGGGGTATCTCCCTCCAGCCTACAGACAGGGCCAGGAATCTGGGCGTGGTCCTGGACTCGGCCCTCTCCCTGGAAGCCCAGGTGACAGCCATCTCCAGGGCCGCTTTTTTCCACCTCCGCAGGATCGCCCAGATTCGCCAGTACCTTGATGAGTCCTCCCTGAGGACAGTCGTGCAGGCCCTGGTGATCTCAAGGATCGACTATTGCAATGCCCTCTACGTGGGATTGCCCTTGACCCTGGTCCGGAGGTTACAGTGGGGGCAAAATGCACCGGCCAGGCTGGTGGTGGGTGCTCGTAGATACGAGCACATCACCCCAGTCCTGGTCCGCTTGCATTGGCTCCCCGTTGTCTTCCGGATCAGGTTCAAGGTCCTGGTTTTGATTTTCAAAGCCCTCCACGGCTTGGGACCAGGATACCTGGCGGAGCGCATCTCCCAGAGGGCATCCGGATCCAGACCCACGAGATCGTCGCAGGCACGCTCATTGAGAGTGGCCACACCCAGAGAGGCGCGGAAAACGCTCACGCGGAGCCGCGCCTTCTCTGTGGTGGGGCCCTCGCTCTGGAACCATCTTCCTTCTGAGCTGCGCCTGCTGGAGTCCCTGCCTGCCTTTAAGAGGGCTCTAAAGACCTTCCTCTTTATAGAAGTCTACGGTGACCTTATTAGTTTTTTTTTCTCTTTTCCTTTTGTCCTATCTTCTGCCACCATCTGTCCTCCGCTGCCTTGCTAGGAGGTTTTATTTTCTTTTTATGCTTTTAACGTGTTAGCCGCCCAGAGTTCCCGTAAGGGAAGATGGTGCGGGATATAAGTCTTTAAATAAATAAATAAATAAATAAATAAATAAATAAATAAATAAATAAATAAGTTACGGGTTGTTTTTACAGCCTCAGTCCTTCAAACAACACGACATAGATCACACACACCCTCTCCATGTGGCACTTTGAGGCACATAGCCCCTGCTTGGCCAGAGAATGGGGAGGGTTGGTAAAGAAGACCCATGCATTTCATTTGGGGCCTGGGGTAAACTTTAGAAAAATCCACTAGGTGTAGCCAATTGGATCAAATAAAAAGGATAAATAGTGGTTATGTATCTGAACAAAACAAATAAATGCATACAAATAACTCACTTGCTGAAGCTCTTTGGAGTATTTTCTGCATAACCCATCTATTCCCATAAACAGCGACTGGATATCAGAATTCATCTGTAGTGAACCAAATCCCATGTTAACCAAGACAATAAAAATGTATCAGTTTTTAAAAATCTCACAAGCAAGCTATGTTACAAGAAAATATTTACACATCTCTTTTATTTACACATCTCTTTTCAAAAGATTTAGGAAGACAATGTTATTAAAATATATTTTTTAACAACAACAAAAATAAAGTATCTTCCTTATATGATTCATACTGTTATTAAATAAATTTAGTCATTGGTGAAACCAAGGCAGAAGTTTGGAGTAAAAATCCAGAGCCTAAATTCAAAGGAATCAGCAGGAGATCCTTCTCCCAAAGGTAGTAGGGATGGTTTACCACATCCTGAAGTAAGTGAATTAATACACATTACTAATTAAAGGGGGGGGGACACTAGTTCCGTTAATTCCAGCAATTAGAGTTTCCCGTGTCACCACTGAATTCACTGTCATATTTTACTACAATAGCTACTAGTGTATGTGATATCTAATGGTATATTAATGGGAGTTTTTTTTCATGATAACTGGACATGCTAAACAGAAATGCAAATCTAAATTAAGGTATCAGGCCTGAATGATTGTAGAACAGCTACAGCAAGGATATTGTTATCAACACTCCTGAGCATTCCCAATGCCTTTGGGGTCAAATTCAGATTTATTCTGAATAGATTTCTAGTGAAATCAGATAGATTAAGTATCTTAGGCACTACTGAAAAATTAGATTAAACACCTTGGATATTAATAGACACATATGTAACTTTTTCTATACCTTTTTGGAAAGTACTATTGTACGGCAAGTAGCTCTGCAAATCACACACTCATCTTTTTTACCTATAAAATAAAGATCAGTTCAAAATATGTATCATTGATACATATTGGCAAACATGTGCTTTAATGCTTCATAAATTACTTAGCTAAAACTATGCCTAAAAACCAATTGTTAGTTCCAACAATTCACTGACTCAACGAAATTTACACAAATGTTGACTTTGGAAACTTCAGCTGGACTATTAACACAGGTCTGATAGAAGGAACATATAATTCTCTTTCTACAACAGCTGCATTAGCTACTGATCTGTTTTCAAGTGTAATGCAAGTTATGCAACATCTTTGTTACAAGCTATACAGCCTATAACAGGGGTCCGAGTGCCACCTTTGGCACTCATGCCATAGGTTTGCCAACACTGACCATAAATAACGACCCATACTTTATAGGTTTCAGCACCTTAGGCCATTGTTCACCTTAAGGCTATTATTGTCTACCTAACAAGCATATTCAGGCCATTGTTCATCTTATGAGCCTATTTCAGACCAGGATGACAAGAGGTCAAAGTGGAAAATAAAATGGAAGACTCTGAACTAGCTGTATTCAGACTGAGGAAGCTCTTTGGATGAGCAGCGAAACGTTTTTATCTCTCAAGAAAAAGAAGCCCAGTAGCCATGACTCAACTTCCAGATTGGGAACATGATAGCTATTTTCTTCCAAGGCCCTTTCCTGACAGGATGTTCCTGACTTATATCAGGAAAAAAATAGCCGTTTTCTCTTTAAAAACTAAGGATGTTTACATTCTGGGAGGTGGATTCCAAACAACCGCACCATCTCAGGACCAACTCCTAATTGTGAGTCCAAAGTGCTTTGGTCTTTGAGGACATAAATTCTGTTTAGAAACTTCAAAGGTCAAGAGAGTCAAGGCAAGTTCGACCTAAGCCACACCACTATCACTGTTTTACCTGCCCCCGTTCGATTTCTGAGTTTAACATTGTCAGGCATGGTAACAATATTTTTAAAAAAATCACAGTGGTGCTTTAAAGTCTTTTACAGTATATTTAATGTGAACTTTTATGGACAAGTCCACTTCATCAGACAAATGATGCAGACTTGTACAGAAGAGCTCACATAAAAAACCCATATAGTCTTTAAGGTACCAGTTTTTTCTTTTTATGTTGTTTTCACCTAGACTGTTTGTAGAATAACACAGCTAGCCCTTCTGCAACCTTCCTTATCAAGGCTGCCAATTGCACCTTATCCATCTTTCCCCTCGTACAGCGATGGCCATTAACCTTGGGGTCCGGATGCCCCCTGAGAGGAAGAAGCACTGGGGGGAGGGGAGAACCAAGGAGAAAAAATGTTTTTGCGAGGACGCAACTAGTGAAGAAAGAGGACGCTTTGCACGCTTTATTTTTTTTCCCAAAACCGTGGCTGAACAGCGGGAGACTGTTGGGAATCTCGACAGGTGTCTTTCTGTAGGATCGGGTCTCCTGAAAAAAAGCAGCCTAACAGCTCTTTGCAGGAACCCTTCGGGCAGCCTGAAGGCCGGTGAAAGGAGCGAGAGAAGGGCGAGTTGTGGGTTACCTTTCGGAATGGCAGGCAAAAAAAAAAATCAAAAAAATCAAAGAAAAACAAAAGTAAAAAGACACAAAACACGTGGCGGCGCCTTTCAAACCAAACAGGTCTACCTTTCAGGAGACATCGCTCACAGATAACATGGCCGCAATTGGTCAGAATAAACTCTGGAGCGGCTCCCTGGGGCTTCTGGAAGCAGGCATTGCAGAACACGAGAGCGGCCATGAAGGAAAAAAGGAAGAAGGGGCCGGACGCTTCGCTTTTTAGCGCCGGCCACTCCAGGGGGAGCCCGGCTGGAGGCGGCCCTTCGCTCTCAAGGCAACGCAAACCCACTGCCGCTCCTCCTCCATTTCAAGGGCAAGGCTCGCTCCGGGGGATTAAGAAGCCACGCCCACAACCCCCCCCCAAAAGGCCCCGCTGGGAGGGAAGGAGGGCCCTCCGAGGGACAGTCTGTAAGACACGCCCCCCTCCTTCCCCGCCCACAGCGAGCGAGAAGGTCTCTGCAGGAACCGAAGCTACCGATGTTCCTTAGAGTGACACGCTCACTCTACGGATGGGTCACTTCCGGGTTCGAAAAGAATTCAAAAGATTCTGAGGAGGACACTTTGGGGAAATTGGAAAATTTAACGGGCATTTTAAAGACTTTTTTTTAAAAAAAACCGTCGTGGCAAGGCGAATGAGCAGGGAGGGACTCCCAACGAGGCTTGACTGGGATCAGGTGAAGGTGGAAAGGGCGTGGGTTCGTAATACTGAAGACAGATACTTAGAGCTGGAGCTGGAAAAAAACCTGAGGTGGGAGCGACAGAATGGGGATAACATAAGAACATAAGAACAGCTTTGCTGGGAAAGGCGACAGCCCATCCAGTCCAGCATTCTCTCTCACACAGTGGCTCACCATTTGCTTCAGGGTATTCCCAAGGAGATGTCTTCACCTGCTTACGATTCCCTGCAAATGGCATTGAGCGATATCCTTGCATGTCTCTCCAACCCGGAGGTTGTCCTTAGGCATCCATAATGACAGCCATTGAGACCCTGGTTCTCCATGAACTTGTCCACTCCTTTCTTAAAGCTGTCAAGGCTGACAGCTGTCATCACTACTTCTGGCAGGGAGTTCCACAGACCAGTGATCCTCTGGGTGAAAAAGCACTTCCTCTTCTTTGTTTGAGATCTAGCACCCAAAAGTTTCATGGAGTACCTACCCCCTAGTTCTAGTGTTGTGCGATAGGGAAAACAGTTTTCCCTTATCTACTACTTTGATAGATAGATTTAACTTTGTTGAGGTTCATCACAAACTCAGACCTTTCCATCCACGGACTTTTAATATTCTCGCCAAGACGTGTACGTCTCTATCAGGTAAAGACGTCTATGTGCACAGGACACCCCACCCCCACCCCTTTCATTCTCAGACCGGCGAACTGGACAGCCCCTCCTATTGTTCCCCAGGATCTCGCGAGAGGAGGGAAGCTGGAGTTTACGGTGGTCACTCGGCCGGTCGATCGCGCTAGAGCGGGGGTTGGGGGGTGGGTGGGTGCCGCTGCCTCCGTCGCCATTGCCAATGCCATTGCCAATGGGGCTGGAAGGGGTGAAGGCGATCTTCTTCGACTTGGACAACACCTTGGTGGACACCGCCGCGGCAGGCAGGAAAGCTGTGGAGGAAGTACTGTCAGCTGTAGCCTCCGGGGGGTTGGGGGGGAGGCATCTCATGTCTCAGCCGTTATTATTTATATAGGATTCCTCCTATTGGGAATTGGGCTGTTTCAGTCTCTCCTCTCGAGTAAGAGCTGGCTCCCATCGCCCGCAGGCCACAGATTCGGGTGGCGTAAAAGTTCATGTGTATGTGGAGGGTGGGGGGGGGAGAGAGAGAGAAGGATGTCTATACAATGAACAATTAGAGACCCCGTTAGTTGTTTTAGTATTATTAGGGAGGATGACAGATATCCGTGGGATGTTTTTTTTTTTTTTTTTGTAATTCCTGCGCCGAAGTAGCATGCCTTGATTTGTGTGTATGAAGGTGGGTGAGATTTGCTTCCTGGCTGCAAGCAGCAAAAGCTCTTTAGCGAGCACTGGTTTTTTTTTTTTTTAAAGCACCTCTTGCCACTCAAGAGCTGTGCGGGTCGGTAAGTAGGGAGTTAAGTAATATATCCCATAAAACGATAGGCAAAACATCCAATCACATCCACAAGGTAAGAAATCCTGTGGGGGCCTTGCACATCTTTTCACCATGGCTCTTTGTGCAGACAAGACATGGACCTATGGGTCGACTGGTAACCGATGGCATGTGTTTGCATGATGAGTTTGATGATCTATTGATGGAAGGTGAACAGAAGCTAGCCTAACATTCTGGGTTAATTCATCCCAAGTAAGAAAATGTGGAATGAAACCTGATGTGAGAAATGCTATTGTTATGTGTCATTAAGTGACGTGTGATCTGTGGTGATCCTAAGATGGTTTTCAAGATATGTGAGATACCCACCTGTCACTGTGACTTTCTTTAGCCAAGGGGAGATTTCACTTCATCACTCTATCTGCTATGGTGACAGTACAGTGAGATAAAAAGAGAGCCTGTTGCCCTTTTTTTCCTTCTTTTTCTTTTTATCTGATAGTGGGAAATCAGTCCTGAATTCATACAGTGCTATAGTAAAAATGTATTATGATTACATGTATCAAACTGAAAAAGAATAGATGTTAGGTATTTTAAAGCCAGATGTTTATTTCAATGTAGAATTAAATACTGATACTGCTGTACAGATAAGGATTAAAGGGCTGCATCTGCAGCCCTGCGTAGCTTCACTAGCTCAACTGCTTTGCTGACTTAAGTGAGCCATGGAACAAAATGAGCTGTAGCAATTTTTGCATTGTTTGTGTGTGTGTGTTTGGGGGGGGGCATTTTGAAGAATTCTAAATATTGTGGAAGTTGCAACTGGGATAGACTTGTCATCCTGTAACTGAATCACGTGAGGGAAGAAACTTAATTGATCTCTTTCAATCTCTCTTCATAGGTGATCAGAGTCTTACAGTCAGTGCATCATTATGATGAAAGAGAAGCTCACATGATTTGCGATAAAGTCCAAGTCAAACTCCTCAGTGAGTGCTATGATCCTGGTAAGATGCCCATTACTGACCTCCGGATTCAGCACTGGGAAGAAGCCATTCAAGAAGTAAAGGGAGGAACGTCAAATCGAGATCTGGCTACAGAATGTTACTTCCTTTGGAAAACTACTCGTCTGAAGTATTTGACCTTGACAGCGGAGACCCAAAAGATACTCAGGGAGCTGAGAAAGAAGTTCCGGCTGCTTCTGCTGACAAATGGAGTGCCAGAGATCCAAAGGGAAAAAATTGAGACTTGTGCTTGCCAGTCATATTTTGATGCCATCGTCGTAGGAGGAGAGCAAAAAGAAGAAAAGCCAGCATCCTCTATATTTCATCACTCTTGTGAACTTCTAGGAGTTCAGCCCGAGGAGTGTGTGATGGTTGGTGATTCTCTAGATACAGACATTCAGGGAGGCCTGAATGCAGGTTTGAAAGCAACTATTTGGGTCAATAAAACCACAGTGGCCCCAAAAGACATTTCCCCAGTTCCTCACTATGTTATTCCTTCTGTTCTTGATCTTCCTGGGCTTTTTTGTTCTTTAGAAGATACTAGTCTAGAAATTAAAAAGTTGGCTGATATTTCTAGTATGTGTCAGATGTCTACGGAGGAATCTAGGACTTTAGCCTGCAAGGGTTCGTGCTAAAAGGCTACTTACACATGTCTACCTTATATTGGTTTATTCTGAATCTTCTCTATTATATTAAAAAAACCCTACACTGCTTGTGGTGTACATTTGATTTTTTTAAAAAAATCGACATTCTGTCATACTTGAAATGCCAAAGCGTGCTTGGCATTTACATTGACTTTACACATCACATTAAAATGGTTGAAAGTATGCAGCTTCACCAGTGTGTGTGTGTGTTGTGTCGTTACAGTCGTGACCGACTCTTCATGACTCCATGTCCATGGAGTTTTCTTGGCAGGAACACTGGAGTGGTTTGCCAGTTCCTACTCTAGGCACCTACAGCACCTGGTATTCCCTGGTGGTCTCCCATCCAAGTACTAGCCAGGGCCGACCCTGCTTAGCTTCCGAGATCAGGCGAGATCGGATGTGCTTAGGGCATCTAGGCTCCCAGCTTCACCAGTAAAGTCAGCCAAAGTCAGTTACAAACCCTATTCAATCTAGAGTCATCAACACGAAGGAGGAACAGAGCTAGTGAACAGTGACATGTCCGAGAAGAGTTTCCCCACTGAAGCATAGATTGGATATGTGAACCAAAAGATAGATTTTTCCATGGTTCTTGCTCATACATAAAGCCCAGACCCAAGCAGGGATCTATTGTTTTCAGGCTTATCAAGTACTGCTTGCATGAGCAGCAAGACAGTATGGCCAAGGTAGCCTGTCCCCTCCCATTGGTTGACTACCCTGGATTAGAGAATGGCTGAAAAGGACTACGGTGGAACATAAAGTTATACTTCTGCGTTCTACGAGCTGAAAACAGTGGCCCTTACTTTGTCCCATTATATTTTCACCTTAAGAATTTATGGCTTGAAAACATTACCCCCATTTCGTTCAACTCAACCTCAAATCTGAAATAGAAACCTGCGGTGCAAGCACATATTTTAGGTTTTGCATTAGAAAGTCCACCATCCAGTTTGAAATGCATTCATTCAATCTAAGTTCTCATACAACTGTGGTGTTGTAAACAAGCGGACACCTTAAAATGGGATTATAGGGTTGGGTGTCTTTAATCCAGATAACTCAGTGTAATTAATTGGCTTGCAGATAGACTAGAAGCCTATCTCCATCTTAAATTAGTGGTATTGCATGCATAGGCATTGGTAGGAAGGCATCAGCTGGAGTGAAGGATATTTGTGAAGCTGTAGGGGAAAGTCCATAGGTGAGCAAAGATTCTCTTTCTGCTCACTTATTAACAAGGATAGCATGCATTTTTCCTTCGTAAAGAAAAGAATATAATTTAAGTTGAACTGAAGCTTATTGGTTCGTAACTTGAGCCATTTAAGCTGTTTCCAAAGAATCAAACAAGTGGAAAATAAGCAAGAAGGCAAGCATTAAAAAGGGTCTTTATGAAACCAGATACACACAGCAGTGTATAACAGGGCTGTCCAACTTTGAACAGGCTGAGGTCTACTTTTTCTGGATGAAAGTGCCTAAGGGCTACTACACTAAAGCCTCTACTTATGAATTTTATCTGTTCCAAGCATATGCTCATAAGTAAAAAAAAAAAAATTGTAAGTAGACCAGCAGTTTCCCATAGGAGGAGGAGGAGGAGGAGGAGGATGGAAGGGTGGGAGGAAGGAATTATCTGGGGAGGGGAGAAGAGGGGGACATCACCAAACAAAGCAGGTGGGCACACCCATGACCCTGCCCCTTGCTGTCCCCTCCACTCCCCTTCCTCCGCTCTGCACCAACAACCCAATTGGTCATGAGACAGTGGCACATCGATCATCTGGCTGGTAGGGAGAGTAGGGGACTGTGCCCATAGCCCTTGAACTGCCCCGCTCGGCTGAGACAGTGGGCTGGCAGACCCAGAGGTTTGCTGGGTCAGTGGTGGTCCTTGGGTTGGGGGAGGTAGCGGTGGAGAACTTATCCCCTCACATTTTTATTAATGGCTGGCGGGCTACTTTTGAACCCTTCGTGGGCTACTGGTAGCCCCCGGTCTACCTGCTGGGCAGGCCGGGTGTATAAGATAATAAACTAGACACTTGGTTTAGAATTGAGGTTCAAGTCCATCCTAAAGTTGATACTTGCTTATTAGGAAGTGAAGTGTAACTTATTAGTGAGTAAACACCACTGGGCACAGTGTTCATTTTTGTTTATACATACATGATGTTGCACTTTTGAGAGATTCAATTTTATAACATTTATATCCTGCTGTTCAACAATAATGAGTTTGGTGGTATATTCCAAAATGCTTCCTAGAGAGGCGTTTAAAACTGTACCACCACCACCCAGTCCTTTGGCAGAGGGCACCCAAACTCATCTTAAGAACCTATCCTGGCCTGCACACCACCCATGAAACTTTGGGACTTCAGGGGTTCCTGGATGACCCACAAAATTTTGGTGCACAGCCCAAGAGAGATGAATTATCATCATCAAAAGCTAGCTGTTTCTTGTTGGCTTGATTCCCCATCCCCAAGTGGTCTAATAAAGGTATTGGTTGCTCTTGCATTTGTATGGTTCTGGGGACCACACCAACCTTTTCCAATTCTTGCTTTTCAGCAATAATTTTAAAAGTGATTGTAAAGTTTCTGCTATTATGGAAGCTAAAGTTCAGGAAAATTCCAATCATAAATTCCAATCACTGCCTTAAATGTGAACCTTTCCGCTCTACACACAAAGTACAGTCTCTCTCTCTCTCTCTCTCTCTCTCTGTATGTGTGTGTGTGTGTGTGTGTGCGCGCACACACACACACACACACACACACACACACACTGTGGAAGGGGAAAGAAGTGTTTTCATAGTCCTAGTTTTTTGCCCTTTACAAATAAACCATCAACATACCTTAATTATGATTACACCATTATTATTATGGGAAATAATTTAAACCATTAGGGAAATAATTTTTTTCCAGGGCCAGAGACTTGGAGCGTCGGTCGCTAACATATTGCAAGTCCCTGTTTTCCAAACAGTTGATTCTGACTTTGTTTCCGCTAGCATTTAGCTGAGAGAAATCCTGAACATTCTCCTTTTTTCCTTTCTGTATGAAAACACAGCATCAACAGAAATAGCCTCCTTCTCGCCTGGCTGCAGCAGGGTGGGGAACTATGTCCATGTGCTTCTATTTCAGCTCTAGTTGTATTGAACACATCTGGTATACGTACATACTTGATATATGGATGCATTTGTTATGGATTTCAGCTTTGTTTTATATTTGTCAGGAAGTCTATTGCAGTACCTTTTTTTCAGTAAGGTCGTAAATGTGTCAATGGAAATACACCAACACTTCTTGCAAATATTTCTTTTGAAAACAGTAGGATCTCTATTTAATTACAGTGGTTTATCCAGTGGGTTTTTTGTGTGAAATAAATTATTTGCCTGACTACCCCAGCCCCTCCAAAACTGAATTTTATGATGAATTGTTTTCAGCTTTTCAAGCAGTGTCACTTACTTGAATTAGAAAGTGAGTTTTTTGTTCCACTGGCATATGGATGATACACACTTTTTCTTTCTTTTATACTCTCTTATATAAGAAAGGAAGGTCAGTCGGTGGCAGTGGAATGTGCAAATACAGTACTACCTTGTAAGATGAATGCTCCTTAATACGAAAACTCATAAGACAAATGAAATTTCCGAGAGTAGGAAAGCCTCGTAGGATGAACTTTTCTTACGGGATGCCTCACGAGACAAATTCACTGCATTCCTATGAGAACTATGTTAAACGTGTTTCGTAGAATGGATTTTTTGGTAAAATAACCTGACCCATAGGACGAATTAAATTGGTCTTAAGAGTACTCTTTAAAGTTCAAGCAAATGAACTGTGTTCTTGTACTCTTTAAAGTTCAAGCAAATCATGCTGTGTTACAAAAAATGCGTGCTGGGGAAAATGAAAGGAAAAATTATTTAGCATTTCTGAAACTGCCCTGGACACTGCCATACAATAGGGATAAAAGGCAATATTACTATGGAAAAGTCTGACCTTTAGTGCAGTTTGGTACATATTTTATTCTTTGTGTTCAATAAGATTTACATCAGGGGCGTGGTGGCTCAATGGACTAAGGCTCCAAAAACTGTTGACTGCAAAGTCGGCAGCTTGGCGGTTCAAATCCTGGGTGCCACGTAGTGAAGCGAGCTCCCACTGATAACCTTAGCTCCTGTCAACCTAGCAGTTTGAAAGCATGTAAATGCAAGTAAATAGATACCACCGTAAAAGGCGGGAAGGTAAGACAGTGTTTCCTTGCAGCCATGCCGGCCACATGGCCATGGACTTGCACAACACTGGCTGTTTCGTCTTGAATACGGAGATGAGCACCGCCCCAAGAGTCGGACACGACTAGCACACATGTGCAAGGGGGAACCTTTACCTTTTTAGTATGCATCAAGTACTGTCAGAGGCAAGGGCTGACTTTGATAGACTTTGATTGCCTGAACATACAATATTTTTATGTGAAATCCTAAACTACAAGATCTTTCAGAACTGTCAACCTTGATTTTCATTCTGTTCTAACATGAAATAGTTTGATTGCTTTGTGTGTGTGTGTTTTTGTTTGTTTTTTTGTTTTGTTTTTTGGCTGAAATATTTGTTGCCTTTTGTATTTGTTCTGGAAGACCCTGAATAAATCCTTTGGGAGCAGCACTTAACATATTCTCAAGGAAGAAAAATCCCCGCTATTGCCAAGGATTCCAGTTGAAAACAAAGATACAGAGTATCATCAGATCCTTTCAAGTAGAATGGGCAAGAATGTGGTGCTGAAAACCAAGTTTATTTATTAATTCTGTTGCAGCAGACTTACAGCAGGTGGCGTATTCAGGCATCCAACGGCTTATTGTGATTTAATGCTGCTGGCACTGGTAGTTTCCTAATGTGCTGGATCACACAGCTCTGAGCATCTCTAGCTGGCACAACTTTAGGCATGCTAACTTGACATGTTGTGAGTTGCAGTCCCAACACATTTGGAGGCCATCAGGTTGGTCAGGGCTGCTCCAAGAATCATAACAACACGTATGCAGGACATAAATCATGTATGCTGTATCATATACTCTACCATGTACTTTGTTGCATATACAGTATGCATTTTATGTTGTGGCTACTAAATTAAGACTGGAGAACCTTTGGCTTCACATTGTTCTGAACTTGAAGCCCCAGCTAGAGCCAACAAGGAAGGATGATGGGAGCTTGAGCCCAGCAACATCTAGAAAGCCATTCGCTGCCCTACCTTCACCAAGTCTGGTGAGTCAAGGACTTGACTACCTCAGAGAGGTTTGGGGATAACAAGGGGAATGTCGGTTCATTGCTAGTCTAGTGGCGACGCTTAACTCCAAAACTCTGTCAATATGAAGTGATTGTATGAAACAGTCCCATGGACCTTGCTGAAGGATAGCTCTTACAGAGTGGAAGCAACCTGCCTGATACACAGGAATAAAATTATTTCCTTTCTATTTTCAAGAAGCGCGAAAGGATATTGCAAACAATCGTTTTGAAATCAGCTGAGCTATCTGGAAGAATCAAGAGAATTCACTTCCCCATCTGTTGACAGTTGTAAACTACAATAAGTTCTTAAATATTACACATATTACTATAGGAATATAGCATATGCAATATGTCCAAGAATAATTTTGAGAGTTGATATTTTCATAGATATTGGAGATTGGGTAGCTTGAAATATTTCCTTGTTCAGAGGTGTCACACAGAACCCAGATAAATTCAATCAATATTGATCACGGAAGGCGGAGTTCCAGAGCAAGTTGCAAAAACTTTGTTCCTGTTAGGCCACAAGACCTGCTGACACATCATGGGATAAAACTGCAATCAAAAATGTCAGAAGATAGAAGTGATTTTTGCCTACTGTCTTGCAGATTGTGCATACAACATATACATAGTAGACAAATTCACATATAACTCTTCTGTAGTTGTAGAGTGGGGGAAAATTTGGAATATGAGAATCTTGAGATCATTATCTGTTAGGATAAAGGAAAACTATTTTAAACTGGTTTTAAGATGGTATTTGACACCACTTAGGTTGAATAGGATAAATGCTGAATATTCTAAGATGTGTTGGAAATGTGAGAAAAAGATAGGTACATATATGTATCTTTGGTGGGAATGTGAAATAGTTCAAAAGTTTTGGGAAATTGTTTTTTTTAGAGTTAAGAGAGATGATTCAAGTAGATATTGATTCTAATCAAGAGATAGCATTGTTATCATTGTCAATTAGTAAAGATTATGATGTTAAAACAAAAGAACTAATAGCAAATCTTATGACAGCTGCAAGATTAATTATAGCAAGAAATTGGAAATCCAAACTAGATCTCAGGATGGAAGATTGGTGTAACGAACTTTGGGACATAGCCATAAATGATAAATTGTCTTGTAGTTTAAAAGTTAAACGAGGAGAAATGAAGAAGGACATTTTATGATATTTGGGGAAAATTTATAGACTTTGTATTAGTAGAAGGGAAGGGGAAAGAACTGACGAATATCTCAACACAGTTCTGGAGACGAGGACTTTAAGAAGAACATCAAAACAATAGAAGTTGGAGAAGTAAATGAAGAACTCAAGGAAGAAATTGGTGGTCCCGGGGGGTGGGGATGCACTAATATTGTTGTTTGTTTGTCTGTCTGTTATAATTTTAATAAAATATTTTAAAAAATCTCTTCTGTAGTTGTGAGACAAACAGTACAGTTGGGCTCTACAGGGAAAGCATATACAGATAGCTATATTTTAGAGATGGGCATAAATTAATTCATGCCACTTCATATGAAGCTCCCACTCACCTTTTTGTTACATCTTCAGCAGAGCTCCACTCCAGGGAGGAGCTCAGATTGTCCTTCCGTCATCTTCCAATAACGCAACCACTCAACCGCTGCACAAGGAGAGAACGACTGTCCCATTTCTTTGCCTGAATTAAAACATATACAGTATCAATGTTAAAATGCTACAATGACCGCTCACCACCCCAAAAAGAGTCTCAAATTTAGATGCCAAGAGTCTGTTTAAAGGAAATGTTTTGGCCAGCTGGAGAAAGAACAGCAAGTAGAGTATTCCAAAAAGCCTCCTGAGGAAGAGCATTCCATAAGCAGGGAACAGACACTGGAAAAGCCTTCTCTTGTGTTCTCCCCAGATGGTAGGGCCAAAGGAAGGGCCTCTCCTGATTATCTTAGTAAGATTCTTAACACTTATGGGACTCAGATGAGGAAATAGGGATGCTTCAGATAGTATGGAGGCAAGCCAGAGAGGGCTTTATCAGTCAAAACCTGCCCTGTCCTGGAAATGCACCCAAAGCTAAAGAATTTAAGGATTGATAGATCCATAAAGGAAGGGATGTAACCTGGACTCAAGTTGTTTAGTGAGACTGGACTGTATATTATCCTTCATTACTGTAAGCCGCCTTGGGTCCTTTTCCAAGGAGAAAGGCGGGGTAAATATACTCTAAGGTAAATAAATAAATAAACATCTGGGGACCCAAGATGATGGGAAACACTGATCTAAAAGGAGTGCAACTCTGTCTAGTATGGGTAGTTTACCTGTATCCTAGATGTGAGATCCATTCCCCCACAGTGCCTCCATTTTGCCAGGATTAAGTCTCATTTTATCCAGCCCATGTGGAAAACCTTCACTTGTTGAAAACCTGTACTGATTTAGAAGCAAGAGAGACATACTGTCATCAGCATAACAATGACGTTTTCCCCCACATTTCCTAATGAGTGCTACCTTCTGCTGGAGCTGTCCCGGACAGGGATCCTTTATCATTTCCCTTGATCAGAGTGTGCTGTTTGTCTGTTCTCATTTTAAAATTAACTTGTCCTGAATGGTATAAAAATAGCTTTTTAGAAAGAACCTTCTATAAGGTTCTTTTGTAACAACCTTAATGAAGATGCTGGGAATGGGTGTGTTTCTGCCTTTAAAGTAGAAAGGAGGTGTTGTTTATGATGTTCCCTGAGTAGTGGGCGATGCATTAATGAATTAATTATAAACGTCTGGGAGCTATATAGCAAACTTCAAACTCAGATTTCTCTCCAAGCTAACAAGACTATCAGTGCATCTGCTCAAAACTCATGTTAGCATTTCAAAGGTGCCATTTGCGAATACACACAAATTACAGTATACTGTATAGTATTGTATTATTATGCAGCAAATTGTATGTTGCAGAGCAGTATATGAAGTAAATGTCTCTTTCAAACAAAACTGTTGAATTTTACTGAATTCTGTTAGGGATAATTATTTGTTTTCTTTATTTAAAGTAATTTTACCCTGCCCTTTTCTTTAAAAGGACACAAGGCAGTTTATCATAACACCCCAGTGTGTTTTATCCAACTAACACTTATTGTCGATTCCCAGTGGGGTATAGTGGATAGAGTGATGGATGAGGAATCTGGGAAACAGGGATTGAATTTCTGGCCAGCCATGGAAAATGACTATGGAAGAGGAACTGGTAAAAAACACTCCTTAAATTATCTTCCTTACTTTGAAAACCACGTTAGGGGTTGCTGTAAGCCAGTCCCGACTTGACTGCATGTAACAACAACACTGATTCTAGCAGTCACCTAGGGGAAAATATGATAAAGGAACATTATTGCAGAAAGTTTCCAATACTGTATCAAAATATTGTTTTCAGGTCATGGTAAATTTCAACAGAAATGACTTTCACCTAAGGATGGGATTCTGCCGTAGGCTACAGGTCATGTGCTTGGATAGGGAGTTCTAGTTTCAAATCCCTCCATAATCACAAAGCCCATTTGGTATTCTCAGACCAGTCAGTTCTACTTCATCAATCTTCCAATAAAAGGGGAAGAATCATCATCTAAGGCAGTGAAGTATGTGTCATAAATATCACCTCAATTATCCTTAGAGGAACATTGGTGGCTGAATAAATTAAAAATGGAAGCCACTTGGGAGTGTTTCGTGAGCGAATATTTTCCATTCACCTGGACTCCAGATCTGAATGAAATCAGACAAATTCTTGAATGGTATTTTCTTTAAATGTCTCAATTCAAGGAATTTGTAAAGCACTGTCTTCCTGGTAATTTTCTTAGAGATTGGCTGACTATCTTTCTCTTTAATTTTTAAATATTCATGAAAAAGTGGTTCAAGATTTCAATTTTGGTTTTCTCTCTCTCTCCAAATATGAAATTAATCTGGCTACTCTAACTGGGCTTCAGGGTTTGTTGCCTTATTTACAGATTATGTAAAGACCTCTGTAAAACGGTTGCCCTTGGAGACCACACAGGTGGAGACCACAGCTATAAAACTTAGCCAAATCCCAACAAAAGGTTTTGTGTATTAAACCAAATATTTCTGTTTCAGATATTTGGGATATTAAAGGGAAATCCAAAGGTAGTAACAGAGGGTTGAAGTTAGGGCAATATCACGTTTCAATTTTTAGCCTTGTCAAGCATCTGTAAAGGAAACTGCCCAGAGTTCCTTTGGGAAAATCAGTGCAGTATATAAACTTAAAAATAAATAAAATAAATAAATATTCCAATGGTTGTGACCCCAGAATCTCCTGGACGTGCCTCTCTACTTCCTCATTGCTATGCTGCTCTCCATCTATGACACTACTGAGGAGATGGAGCCACATCCTCCATTTGCTTTATGCTCTTAAAAAAATTAGGTGCGTAGGAACTAGAAAGACACAATGTGTAGATGCAACAGACACTCAGCTTGCCTTGCCTAAGTGATTCCAAGATCTGGAGCTGGCTCTGGCTTTCTGGAAGTGTTTTGGCACACACACACACATCCCAGCACTAAGCACTTTAGATTTGAAACGCCTTTTCCTTAAAGACAAATCACCTTTAAAATCACTGTCTGCTTTTCAAATAGCTTTTTCTGAAGAGCCCCCTTGGCCACGCCCATTTTTGACTGTTGTGTCAGTTTTTCTTGCAACAACCACTGGGGGTGGTGTTTTTTAAATCAGTTCCTGTATCCCCCTTTAAAGCGATTTGGTTGTATTTGCGGACATACTACACCGCCTTTTTCCAGTCCCCCCTCCCCGTTTATGCCGTTTCCCTGTCCTAGTTTAAAGCGGTTCAACCAAGTGCGAACAGGGAAGCCAATTGCTAAGCAACTGCTGAAGTGCGGACTGCCGAACTGCTGTAGCGACCACGTGACCGTGGGAGGAGATAAAGCGATGCAAAATAAAAAGCGGCTGCTCAAGGAAGTGCGGTAGCAGCCGGGATTGCCCCAACCAGACAAAAGTAGCATCTGCCACACATGTTTTCATTTTGTTATTCAGAATGTAATAAGTAAGATTTAAGATGACTTGGCGAATATGGGGGGAGCGGCAGTCAGTCAGTTGTGGGATACTGGCCTATTCTCATTTAGCAAATCTAAAATACTATACATGATCTGTCAGGAAGCCAGATATATTTGAACAACCCCTTTCTTTTATCCAAATGTTTATCATTTGTTATAATAATTACAGTATTTTTTTTAAAAAGTTCTGAACATGTGAAATATATAACACATATTTTAAATTTTACAGGCTGCTTAAAAGAACTAATGCTGGGCATAAAAAATAAGTGGTGGAATTGAATATTTTTCTATCTAATCACAAGGCCACCATCCTTTATTATCATTAGTGCCAGATTATGGTTCCTTGTGTTTACAGAAATGACTTGCAAATCACTTGTAACTTTTCAATTTGTGAGATGAAATTCTATTATAATGTAACTTTTGGTGAACACATCTTGACTTTCTGGATTATGGCCAGTACATTTCAAACTGAGATATAATTCCATCTTTAAAAAACAAATAGTTTACTGAAGATTACTTGACAAGTTTAAGCTGGCATGTGAATCCACAAACATAAGAGTTTCACTGCACATTCGATCAATTATTTCCACAACAACTTCATCTGGTTTACTGAAAGAGGTAATTTTCCCCACTATGTAAATATTTGTATGAAAACAATTTTGGTGTCAGAAATAGTTCCAAAGAGTAACACTCAGAAAAGTATAAAGTTTAGCTACTTTCTCAGTTTCGTTCTGGTGAAATATGAATTAATGTTGATGGCCATTCATTCACCTCAACAGACAAGATTTGGGAGAGAGCTATTTTTAATTATATGTACCTGATAATTTTGTTTCCTTGTGGAAGCTGCAATCATATAAAGGCTTTTATGCTAAAAAGAAGTTCTGCTGCTAAATGCTGGAATTGCTGATCATCCATTGTACTGCAAAAAGTAGAAACAAAGATTTTAAGACAGGAGAGCACTAGCTCAGCCATCTTGAAAGAATATCTGACCTATAGCATTGGATGTGGGTGCCGAACAGGGACCCAGGAAAAGTCAAGCTCCAGTAACTTTTAATGACAGATCTTGTTAAGGTTAAAAAAACAGCACTGCCCTCATGCTGTGATTAAATATGAATAGGAACTCATCATCTCGGCCATTCCAGGTTGCAGCATTGTGAACAGGCTTGTTTCTTTCTAAATTAATCATTCTGAGCTACTCAGCAACAGGGCCTGGGTACACAAAGCAGCGTGAGACAGAAAACTCTCTGCAGGCTGCCAAAACGAAGCATAAATGAGTGCGGCTTTGCCATTTTTTTTTTAGCCTGCCTCCAGAATCATGCCTGCTCTGTCCAGTCCCCGCTTTGCTCCAAAGAACAGGATAAAAACTGGGTCAAACTAGAAAACGATATGCCTCAAACAGGCAAAAGCAATGCAGACAAAACCTGCCTTTCTCTCACATGTAGCAGCTGAAACTTTTAAAAGCTAGGATGGCCCAGTACATAAACTGAGCTGTTAAGCATTTATTTGGGGGCGGGGGGGTGTTTGTGCTGCTTTACGAACCCAGTTCACCTCAAGATTAACTGGGTAGTTTTAGAAGAATTTTTTCTCCAGTCTGCCTCCCCCCACCAGCTTTAACAGGGAAATAAGGAGGGCCTCCCTCTTTCCCAAGACTATTGTGAGGATGAATGTGATAGGAATGGCAAAGTGCTTGCGTGCACAGAGGCCCAATTCATAGATTAACCAGGCAGCACATGAGACGCTGGGAAAGAATAGTTGGGAGCAGCCAGACTCTGCTGCAGCAGTAATTGCAGCAGCAAGAGCCAGTCTTTCTGCAGAGCCAAACCGTATGGTGTCCCCTCCAGTAAAAGTGTCAGCTTCAGTAAAGGCACCACTCTACAATGGGAAATAGACCTGGTGAGGTAAGCCTTTGAATGCTCATGTGATGGCTGCAGTGTGGAATCTGAAGTACTGTCTGCCTAAGTACATATGAAACTGATTTTAATACTGTATCCCCTTTTACTGCTACATTAAATAAATTTTTATTTACGGGAGAAGACCAAAAAGTTAGGGATACTTTGCAAACGATAGTTCAAGAAAATATATTAAAGCTGCCTAGCAGAGAATTCCAACAATCTCATTAAACTGCAAATCCCAGGATTCCATAGGTGGAGTTAGCAAGATACCAGACTGCTATAACTGCATGATGTAGATGGGTTTTTCATATGAAGACCTAAAAGGTTCTTCTCCATTATTCTAGAGATGGGCATGAAGCACTTTGTCACACTTTGTGCCAATTTGTACAAGTGGTACCACAGGCACCATGAGTAACCTTCCTGTACCTCCTGGCTGGCTGGCCCACTCACGTTCCATTAGGTGTTGCCAGGGGTCCTCCTTCTCTGGCAGCACCCCACTCCAGGGAAGATTTTGGCTACCTTTCCCTGTATATCTCTCACGAAGGTATTCTAAAGTTGGGGCAACAGAAACTCTCTCTTTCACAAATGTATGATGTATTTCACCCACTGAACAACTAAAGGTGGTCCTTTTTTCAAGATGTATGAAGCAAAGTGATAAACGAGGAAATGCTTCCCAGGTATATGGGCGCAAACCCCTTGCAAATGGCCAATAAAGAGGTGAAACTGATAGCACTGGATTTATATCATTGTCAGAACAGATTTTAAAAATGAATTTTCTATGATAATGTCTGGGTTGGTGTGTTGCTGTTACGTGCCATTCAGTTGCTTCTAACTTCAGAGAAACTCACCTCATAAATATCCTATCATTAACATGGTTCTGTTTTCCTGCAGCCTTCAAGTTTTGCCAGCATCATTTTCCTTCCCAATGAGTTTTGTCTTCTCATGACGTGTCCAAAGTGCGTTAGTTTCATGTTAGCTTCTAGAAGGAGTTCAGGCTTGATTTGATTTAAAAAGCACACACATACTACAGTGGTCCCCAGCCATTTTGGGATTCATATACTGCGGTCCCGGTGTATTGTGGGACTGCAGTATATGAAAGGCAAGGCCACCTGGGGTAAGCTGTATGGGCCTGTTTGAGGCCCCCTGCACTTACCCAGGCCTGGCACTGCCCCAAACGGGCCTCCGCCAGGCTTCCCTGGCCTGTCGGAGGCCCCAGACGTGGTTTCCAGTTGTCCAAAAGTGACTTCTGGATCACTGGAAACCACTTCTTGGGCCTCCGACAGGTCCATGAAGCCTGTTGGAGGCCTGTTTGGGGCAGCACCAGGCCTTAGGTAAGTGTAGGAGGTCCCAGATAGCCCCTCCAGTCCTGAACCAACCCAGCGTCAGTATATCGTGGATTTTCCATTATTGCGGATCAGGTTGGGTCCCTAACCCCCACAAAAGGTGGGGGATTACTGTACTTATTTGTTTTTATGAAGTGATTTTAAAGCCTTTTTGTTATTCTGGTACAGTGCTAGATACATAGTCCAAATTCTCAAAGTGATGTTAAAAAATTATTATTTCTTCTGTATCATGCAATTGTTTTTGTTTCAGGAATTTTAAAAAATTTAAAGGAAATTATCTCTGTCTGTACTAAAATGTCTTCCAAAAATACCATATGCTGTGATGTGCCCATTTATTTAAACTGACAATGCCGTCTGGTAGGATATGTTGATCCAAATCCTCTTGCTTAATTATGCTGGTATAAAACAAACAGCCTAACTTTTGGAGGTGAGCTGCCTTAAGTTAAGAAAACACCATACACATTATCCATTGCATACTGAGTTCTGTGATTCAGTATGCAACCAATAATAACTATGGTGAGTTCTTAACTTGGGGACCATTTTCCTCCGAATCTTACACTATTTGTATAGTTGTGCAAGAGGATTTTGGCTTTCTAGTCAGATGCAGGCTCCACTGATTTCAGAGATGCTTGAGTGCAGAGAAGTTTATAAAGGACTGAGGCCTTAATCAATTAATAAATCATTTAAAGCTGTTTGATTAATTAATTGGAGAAAACTTCAACTAGTTTCACAGGCTTTTTTACTAATGTCATACAGTATTTTGTTACACTGTATATTTTTTCATAGCTTCTTTAACGTTTCTTTTACTGCATTCATATTAATTCTCATTATTTTTGCTATAGAGTCATCTTTGCTGTGCTGTAGTCTACCTGTGGCAGAAGCATTTTAAGATAATCATTTGAACACAACTTAACAGAAAACACCTTACTTTGGACAAGATGAAGCCATTGCTACATTTCTTAATTGAAACAACAAACAGCTAGTTTTGTGGCATGTTTAATCAGTCTTGTTTGGCACAAGCTTTTAGGTACGCTCACTTCATGTCATGTAGCCCATGAAAGCTTGCATGGTTACCTTAAGGTCATTGTTTGGCTAACAAGTCTATCTCCAGAAATTAATGCAACACTGACTTTTATGATTAATTTTGTTTTAAAGCTGCTTTTCAATACGGATGGAGGTAGGGGGCAATACAAAATTTTAATTTGTGTGCATTATTATGTTGAGAGGCTACATTCCATGTTAAGCAATCTAAATTAAGTAATTTAAAACTTTAGTTCAGATTTATGAAGGAAAACATGATTCTGCTCCATAAGACGGAATTGGTGCAGAGTTTTTTTCAAGTCAGTTGAAAGCAAAACTTCAAACTCAGTGACCTTGAAACCAGGCTGTAAATTCTCACCGTTTTCTTATGGTTATGGTTTTCTTACTTAGTCTACAGCCTTCGAGCATCTTAGTTTACGGACTAAATATATTCATATGTGAGCCCTCAAAACACTGTCATTATAAAGATAACTCTCGCAAAGTGGCATCCTATTAGTTCAACATAAAACTTTTCCTTATCTACTATCATGAGGAAAATTGCAAAACTCCTCACTGATGAGGCCCACATGGGTATTATTAACAGAAATATTTGCTAAATTTATGCACACATCGACAAATACTTTCTCAAAGGTCAAACAAATGGTTATTCTTTTTCTGTTACCCATTTGTATTCTTGAATTATATTTTAATTACTTTTGTTGTCCCATTTCCACAAGCTAAGCTTTTGTTGTTTTAAAGAATATTTGGCTTAATTACTTTTCGAAGGCTTCATGTAACCCTGTACATATAAAGCGCTTTTCTTCGGACTTTCAAGGCCTACATTGGGAGTTGGCTTGCTACCAGCGCACTGAACCAGTGAGCCACGTAGGTAGCAGCAAAGCCAATTTTGGTGAAGTAATCATAGTTGACTGCCTCGCTTGCGCTTATTCCACAAACATGTCTGACAACAACAACAATAAAACTGGGCAGGCATATTGGTTTTGATTCTGAATCCATTCAGATATGCCGGAACAGTAGCTATTCTGTAAAGTAGAGGGACACCTTCACGGACTACTGCCTACGCCTCAGTACAGCTTTCTAACCGTCTGACAGACAAAAACGGAGCCTGATGCAAATATCTTAATAGGCATCCCATCTGTGAGGTCACTGAGATATTTCAAACGACTTTCAACTCTCATTAGTAATTAGTTGAAAAGTTTCCACTACTGTGTCCATATCTTTTGTAACTCCTACAGCCAAACCTCATGGGAACAGCTCTGAACTGGGTGACACTTTCACCCATGGGTCAGTCTTCATAATGAGGTTCAATTGATGGGTGTTTTGCACTTTTCAACTGTATATATTTGTAATAACCTTTTGAATTGTGTTTTTTTTTCCTGGCTTCTGCCATGCAAATCTCATTATTTCTAATAGGCTGCAATTAGGATCTTCAAGCTGATGATCATAGACATTAAGAATTGTTCCAAGATAAGTGTTATTTTTTTTCTCCTATAGTAGTGAAATGCAAATATTTGATAAAGCATATATAAAAGATTATTTCTACCATATTTTCTTCTCATGCTTGCATTTTTTTATGCTTTTCTTTGAAACACCTCTTACAAACAACACATTTGTTAATGTAAAAACAGTCACTCAAACTAGGATAAATTAGAGATATGATGTACATAATTATTTATGAAAGATTCATATTGAGAAAGTTAAATGGCATGTCACCATTCTATTCAATAACAGTTAATATGCTGTTAAATCATTCTAAATTTAGATGACAAAATGACACAAAATAAATATTTAAAAGAGAAACCATGAAAGTTATATACAATTATATGCTGTTCATATCTAGTATAAACACCAATTATATCAAGGTATAGGATTTCAACCATAATTTTGTAATTTCTTTCTCTCCCCACCCCCACATGTAAGAAATGTTTACGACTATGGAATTGACTTTGTCAAGGTTGATTGTGGATGCGTATATATAGTAATACTTTGTCACAGTACCAGGAGAACTGGAACAATTAATGAGTGATTTTAGGGTAAAAGAGATCCATTCTCTATCATTTACCTTTTCCCCACAGTTACATACTGTGCATAGACAATTTAGTCACGTAGACTGCTATTCTACACCGCTTCCTAGAAGTTAACTCCCACTGAACTTTGTGTGGAGTACCTTTCAGCAAGTACGCATAGGATTGTGTTCCACATGCTTTATTCCATGAATAAACACTATCAGAACGTAGCATTGAGAGTTGAAAAATGTGGGGTAGCAAAGCCATAGACACTGTAGAAAACATTTAAAAGATTTTTCTCAGTAAGTTTATAAACATATAACGCAGGCCAGTCATTTAAAAGCAGAGGGGAAATGTGTAGGAAAGAAGTGGAATAAATAATTTTGGTAATCAAGTGGACATTTTAAAAAATCCTAGGAACAGACACTTGCTGTAATCACAGTGAGAAAAGTGTATATTTAAGATCCAGGGATCTATAAGAACTAAGAGTTCTTCCACCCAGATTATTTTTTCCCCTTACCCTCTTTTCTTTGGGTTGCTGCTGAATGAACCAAGTGTTGACTGGAATTTGTATCCATACTTCTCTTTTAAAATCTAGACTTGGCATCTCCTTCACAAATCTTGTTTTAACAAATTCTCTTCCCTACTGGGGCTCTTCTGCTCAAGCTTTTTTTTTTTTTAATTGGTGGTGCAGTGCTAATTGAAACCTTCTGACCAGAAGGCTTTTTCCTCAGATCTTTCATGCAAAACGACTTCTGTTCTCGTTAAGAAATTTAAAATTTCTGAAAGAAAAATTTCAAAAACCTTTAAAAACGAGTTTCTCTGTTGTTCTGTTTGTTTAAAAGTGGTGGCATTGTGCTAATTGAACACTTCTGATCAGGAAGCTCTTGCAACTAACATTCTTCTCCTGCCACACATAGGTACTAAAAACAAACCATGCTTCTAGTGGGAATAAAAAGGAGTGGAAAGTCACTGGACAAAAGGCTGTGTGCAAACAAAAACACTGTATGGGTTTTGGGGAAAATATTGAAATCATTAGTATACAATGCAGTAGTTCAAGGAGAATAAATGTTATGTGTAGAACAGCGCTAAGCAACTGATTTGGGCAGGGGGAGGAAAGTGTAAAAAATAGTCTCATGCTGTACACTTCAACAAGAAAGAGAGCATTACTGATCCTCAAAAAGAAGAGTCTAAGAATATAAATGAGCAAGCCTAAGGAGACAAAAACACTCAGGTTTTTCAAATTAAAATGTAAATGCCTTTGAGACATCATATTGTAATTATAGAAAATGTAATTAGATGTATGTTTGAACAGAGAAAGAAAGATCAGGACAGGATAGAAGTATCATTTTGGTTATTTTATTTACCTCTTGTTTTGTATATTTGGATGTGATAATTCAGAGCTAGTTATGGTAGTTAAAAAATTCAGAATACAATTCTATGCTGATCCCAAAATTTGGGTGTTGTGCAGAGGTAGAGATGGTGAAAGGTGTACCTATATTAGTGGTAACACAAGATTTCCCTTCTGGGAATTGATTTGATTCTCATGCAGTTCCTAGACATGTGGAACAAGGATGTGTAAGTCACGCACTGCAATATTTTAGCCATTTACCTTTCCTCAAGGGAATGAGTAAGTTCTGAGTAGTGTCCAGAGGACTAGCACAAAAGTTAGCCACTTGGCAAAAATAAATAAAAGAATATTCTTAAACATCAGTTTCAATAAATCCATTTATGTTTCCCCATTTTGTAGATTACTTGTCAACAAACATTCTCCAAGAGGAATAGTGAAAGTTACTTTTTTCTACTTCAGCTTCTAGAATCCCAGTTTTAAAGAGTAACTCTACCCCACTGAGCTCTCCAATGTTGTTTTCATCTGTTCTATCCTGAAATCAATTTTTCTAGTGCTGCTTCTGCCCAGCAACACAAACTACATTCTGTAGCAATCTGTTTTTTAAAAATGAAGGACAACTGGGAGAAGAATGCAGGGGTGGGTGTTCCCACCACACCTCAACTATCTACATCACCAACATGCCATACCCATATAACACCCCCATTTTTACAGGAACAAATTAACTGATCTAATGGGGAAAAGTCAGTCTGAATCATGTAGAACCCCCCATGGTAGAGAAAAATAGCCACACTGGGAGCAAAAAAGGGAGATATCAATTTGAATTGGCCTTTGCATAAATATAATCAGTAAAAAATGCTTCCAATCATCCTGTACTACAACCACAGCAAACCCTGTGGTATTTGATAGTCACAGCCTAAGAATGGTTCCTTCTCCTAACAATACTTTCAGTGTGCAACTGCCTTGCTTCAAATATGGAATTTTATGAAAATTCAAATACTGTATTATTGTTCTGTGTTTGTGACCTCCAGTGTTTTTAGCGGGGAAAGCATTGTTGAGACAGCTCAGGGCTAGTCCCTGTATGGGTGCGCCAGACCTGTTGACCCAATAAAAGTTCTGGCGGAGAGAGGGTTCTGAGTTCTGCTGTTTATTGGATCCGATAAATTGCTGACGAACTGTACTCTGTTAATGCAAGAGCAAAGACCACACCAAACAAAAGGGGGCTGGGTTTTTAAAAAGATTTTTAGACCCCTAGGGGAGACAGATCATGCACTGAGACAATGGAAACACAATGAGGAATTGGTATTTCCATGGTTACACAAACAGGGATGGGATAGTGCACAAAAGGTGTACATCAAGACAAGGATAGGTGCTAGACGTTTCTTGTGGAACACCAAAGAAAACAAGGAAGCATTGATTAACAGTACGTGATAAGAACAAGTCTTGATTGTTGAGCCACACACATATGAAAAATACAATACAAAAGAGTCCATCAAGAATCCAGACTGAGGTGAAGATAGGAAGATCCATCTGTTGTCTGGGGTAATCCAATCTCCTCCAGAGCAGAGTTGAAGGGGAGACTGGGTTGCTGATATGCTGATCTGAGACCGGGAGTTCCCACAGGTGTCTTCAGCTGTTGCTTGGTGTGAACATGAAGTCCCAGGGTGCCTTGAATGACTACCAGTGTTCCCTAGTATGGAACAAGGAGGGTTTCTGGGGTCAGGTTAGGCTAAGTGGGCCAAGTGGAGAGGGGCATTGTGGGAAAAAGTGAAGCAGGCTCCCTCAAGTTTGCAAGTGAGGCAGGATTGCAAGGAGCAAATGTTTAGTGAGAGAAAAGGAAAAAGGTAAGAAATGGGAGTGTGGTAGAAGAAGGTTTTAAGTGCCCTGGGGGAGTCCAGGTGTGGGTGCAGAGGATTTCCCTAAACCATTTTTTACACAAAGGAATGATACCTGTTTAAAGGAAAGAGGAGGGGAGGCAAAGTGTTTTGCAAGCAGGAGAGTTGTCTATATGCCCTTAGGGCCAAATTGATCACTGGAGGTGTTTTGATCATTTATCAGTAAGGTGTGAACTGGACCATTCCCTTCTCCTGCTGGCGGATGAGTCATCATTTTAACATGGCCAAGGTGATTCTAGTAAAGCTATTTTGTGTATTTTGGGTTTGATTTCTGATTGCTTGCCTGGCTGCTAACTTGCTACATTATTTTCCTGTGGATTCTGCATAGCTGGCTTGGCTTTATCTTCCTGAGGTTTGCTATTGGAGGCCAATTCTATCATATGGGAAATGTTGTTTTTGGTACCTTTATCGCTGGTGGTATGCTTGTCATGTTTTTGTCATCGTGCCCTTTATTTTATTTTATTTTTCTGACTCCACATTCCTCCCTTTTTCAAACCAGAAAAAACCCAATTTGGGATGAAAGGACAGAGCTTCCAGGTGGGGGCATCGCAATTCAATGCAGGACGCAAAGAAGTTCAGCCTTTTCAGGAAGCTGAAACTCTCTTTGCTTCATTAAATAAGGCTATGACTATTTCACGGGAGCCGTCTTGAAGTGCTTTTTTTAATTCAATAGAAAAGTGCTGACAAGTGTTGTCATGCAGTAATTAATTCTTTCGACGCAATCTTCTGTGGCTTAGAATGATTTATACAGTGTAGAATATTTGGCAAAATCCAAATCCATTTATCCTGTTTAAACAATGGAACAAAGCATTAAAGTCAACATTCCATTCAGTTCAGCCTCTTCATTACTAGTTTTTAAACCAACATGTTCACAACTGTAACATCCTGTTTAAAGTCTTTTAAACTAACACATAAAAGTTTTTCCCAAATGCTGAAAGGAAAAATCTAATTGAGAAGGTGGAGTTTGCTGCTCATTTGGGGCTAATTAAGTTATGTTCTATTGTTGATCCAAAAGTCTGATCTATACTTCTACTGAGTTTCCAGACAATCTTAATCTTATTATCCAAATTATGGGGGATAAGGAAAGATGAAGATTTTGTTTGTTTCTGTTTGTTCAGAACTGTACACCGATCACAAATTTATTCATATATTGGAGGAAAATGACATCATGTCAGAAAATCCAAATATAGGATAAAGTAAACAGAAGGTTTTGAATGCTTAAGGAAAAAAACACCCAGATTTAATCCACATGCCTGCAGTTGAGCCTTGCCTCTTGTTCTGAATTAGGTTTGTCCTCTCTTTTTCTCTGACTGACTCCTTATCTTTAATAATAATTCAGTGGTGGGGGTGGGGATATACTTCTTTCCCTAGCAGGAATAATAGCATGAGTTGAATTTGTGCCTGTGGCTGACAATCTTGTTTTGTTTGATAAAAAAAAAACCTTGCCAAAACATCCACTTCTCTTCCTACATTCAAGAGAAAGAATTTTACACTAAAAAATGGAACATGAGGTAAAGTGGACAGATTTCACCATCTTGAATTGTGACAAATCACTGAGATAGTCTCATAAAGATTAGAATCAACTTGAATTCAATGGGATTTATTTCTGAGAACACCTGCACAGGAGTGTGTGCATAATATAGTGGCAGATTAGGCACACTATACCCTAGTGTTAACTGTTTACTCAGGCAGATGCATTATTAAGCTCAAGGGATTGGCAAAACCTGCCATGCAAGAATTTTTTTTTAACTTTTCAGACAGTTTCAAAAAACATTTGAACTCAGGAGCTCTCCGCTGTCGTGAAGCACCTTATATAAACACACACACTTTTTCATCTTCAGATCTGAACTTGCAGCAGGAAAAGAAAAGGAAGTGCAGGAACCAGTATATGATGACAGCTGAAATTGGAAGTCTGGAATGGGATCACAGGACAAGGAAGCTGTGTGGGAAAGACTTGGAAAGACTCCAGACTTCAATTGATCTCCAGCCTCCTCCATTGCCATCAACCAGCAAACATGAGTTTGGCAAGTGTGTTTGCCTGTGTAATGTGAATTGTGACCATCAAATGTTTGATGGGTTCAGATGCTTCCCATTAACCATTCAACCAGTCACAAATTTATTAGACATTTGCTACTGTAATAAATACAGTAAATATAAACAAGCATGCCAATCAGATAGGCCAACCATGCTCAATCTTTTTTGGCCATGACCATAAACACAGTATGAACGCAATATAGGTCGAGTCAAGGTTGTGTTAAGTCACATAATGAGCATTATAGGGAGGAATGTGAAGAATTGTTTCCAGTCTGTGGCCGCCTCCAAATGTGTCAGGGCCCCTCAGGAGACCATATGCCCCCCACTCTGCAGCTGAAAATGGCTGAGATAGCCTGTGGAGACAATTTGTGAATGAATACCGCCAGAAGCAGGTTATACTCCCTAGAATAACCTTGTCTGAAACCAGTTTTTCAGAACTTGATAAATCCTTTCATGTGAAATCAACAGTGTGAAACTTTCTGTTATGATATAGGAGTTATTTGTTGTTTTACTCAACTCCTCTGTACTGTATATCTGTTCTCAAGTAAGCCCTGCTGACTAAAAGTGCTTATGACTGCAGCCTCAGAAAGCATATTAGTACAGTAGCTGATGTAGGACTCATAAGGAAATAAAGTTTAAATTGCTAACTATAACAGCTCTCTTTACTGTATAAATAGTTTCTGTTATCATTATGATACATACACCTTATCATTCGACGATTCTTTAGCTACACTAGCATGGCTTTCCAAAACAGCTCAAATTGTTAAGAGAATATGCCTCCAGCTACATGAGTAAACCATTTCCTTTCACGCTTCCCCCTGCTTTTCTCTGTAAAAGCAGAGAGGGGGGTTGTGAGTGTTAAGCTTTCTTAGGCAATTTCAGTTCCAAGTTGTCAATCAGTATGAAGACTAGGTAGTTCTCTTACTTGATAATAGATCAAAGTACTTTTTTTTAAAAAAGGCCATCAATCAGTGGTAGGCATTAGAACTGATTGATATTAATTTGGGTAGAAATTACATCTGGTTGGGTGGTTGTTGAGAGAGAGAGAGTTAGTGTTGCATTTTTGAATGCAACTCTATTTTCCATCAAAGTCTCATATGCACATACTATATAAAAAGAAAAAAGCAATGTGCCATATATAAAATCCAACTGCAAGAGTCATTAGACCACTGTTTCCTTCTGTCAGTACATATACCTATAATTACATCAGGGATGGTGAATATGTGGTTCTTCAGATGTTGTTAGACTGCAACTCCCATCAGTCTCCATCATTGGCCAATGGCCACCACTGGCAAAAGTTGATGGAATTTGAGGGGGGAACTAGATGGGGTTGCACTTCCCCTGGAGGATCAGGTGCACTATCTGGGTGTACCTCTGGATGTGGATCTCTCAAGGGAAATCAGATCTCAGGTGTGGCCAGGTCACCCGAGGCAAATCACACCCCTTTGCCTCTCTCTTGAAGGGAAGTCATAAGAACATAAGAACATAAGAAGAGCCATGCTGGATCAGGCCAAAGGCCCAGCTTCCTGTATCTCACAGTGAACCCACCAGATGCTTCTGGGAGCACATAACACTAGATATCTGTTTCCTGATACCACTCCCATGCATCTGGCCCTTGAAGTACCCTGGTTTTAAGCCTGGAGATTACACATCTCCATCATGGTTTGTAACCTGTGATGGACTTCTCCTCCAGGAATCAAGGAGTCACTAACAACACTAATCTATGTGCTTGTAATACTGAGAATATACTATTGCAATGTTCTCCATGAGTGCTTTTACACGACCCCTAAGATCCGCTGGTCACTTAAATTCGGACCAGAGATCTTAGGGGTTTGTTGCTCTTCGTGCGTCCCCACCCCTCCACACTTCCTGGCTGCTGGCTGCGTGAGGGGAGGGAGAAAAAAAAGGGACAAAAGAATGGAGGCTTACCTCCGGTGCCGGTGGATGCCGCCCCGTCGTTGTGATTCCTTATCTTAAAGGGGCGGGAGGCAAAAAACAACAGCAAAAAGAAGCGAGGAGAGCCCGGCACATCGCATCAAGATTTTTCACCCTTGGAGAGCAGGTACATGAAAAGTGCACTGGGACACGCTTAGGTGGGTGTGGCCGCACTTAATTTTCAGTAAACTCCAGAGTTGGTGGGTAAACAATTTTAAGCTCCGGAGCTGGGAGCCATTTGCGGCAGAGTTTAGGGGTCGTGTAAAAAGGCCCCATGTTGGGCTGCCTTTGAAGGCTGTTCAAGAGTTGCACCAGGTGGTACCAATCTGGTACCTGGTACATCACAATTCAGTCATGTATGACCTAACCTAGCACATTTGCACCAGCAGCCTGTATATTTCTAGACCAAGTTCAAGGTGCTTGTGTTGACATTTAAAGCCCGTAATGGTTTAGGACCTTGCAACATGTCTGAGCACCTCTCCCTCAAAATGTCTACCCATCTGACCTGTGACTTATATGCTAGGATGCTGCAGGTGATAACCCTGAGGGAGGTCCAAAACATTTGCCACTTGGAACTGGACCTTTTCTGTGGCTGCCGCATCACTTTGAAACTCACTCCCACCTGATGTATGATTAGCCCCATCCCTCCTTGATTTTAGGAAACATGTTAAAACCTGGCTCCTTTGACAAGCCTTTTATGGTTTTGCTCCAGAGTAAGCTTGTCAAATGATTTGGCTTCTCCTCCTCTTTTTTTGCCACCTAATATTATTGAATTCAATATTTATTACTGTTTTATAGTAACTATTCTTTACTAGTTGTTTTATTTTTAGATATTGTGCTTCTTGCTTGCTGATTATGGGTGTTTTTTAAAATTGTATTTTGTGATTTTCTGGGTTGCCCAGAGTAATGGGTCTGAAATTAGGTGGGTGGGATAAAAATATTGAATGAACAAATGAACAAATATTACGCTTTTGCTCACTACCAGGTATCACACTATAAGAAAGAGAATTTTGGTCCAAAGTTGTCCAATTCTTCCCCAAGTATAGTATCATTTTGTGCCCTTTCCTAGGGATGTGAATCTCATAGTCTTTTTCTCATAGAATGAATGGGAATATAGTAAAATCTTCTCACAGTAAAACTGCTCTATATGAAGGCTCTTTCTCCTGAGAAAACTCATGGGAAATACCATGTTTCCCCGAAAATAAGACACTGTCTTATATTAATTTTTTCTCAAGAAGACACACTAGGGCTTATTTTCAGGGGATGTCTTATTTTATTAAGTATAATATGCTTGAATGTCAGCCCTCGACACAACCATAGCCACGCCCATCACTAGGTCTTACTATCAGGGTAGGGCTTATATTTAACAAATGCATAGAAATCCTGCTAGGGCTTATTTTTTGGGGAGGTCTTATTTTCAGGGAAACAGGGTATCACTGATTTTTTTAGATTTCATGATCATTTTTCCCTTGAATGAATGCCAAGCTGCACAAGATCATTATGGTTCCTGCACAAAAATGGAATTTTCAAAGTGCAGGATTCACCAGAAAAGATAACAAAGCTGTGTATAATTCAGCAGCAGCCTGCATAGAACAGTCAGCAAAAAATGGCAGGGAGGGCAGAGTGATGGGGTATGAGACCCAAGTCTCATTTTTGCAGAAAGTTGGAAAATCTCACTGGTGCAGAGAAAGTTCTCATTGGGAAGCCTCAGCACTACCTGAGGCATTTTTCAAGTTCTTGTCACATTACTATCTTTTATTAGTTTGGGGGCCATCTCTGCATCTTTCTTCCTTTCACTTTTTTTGGCTTCCTGCTATAATCACAGTGCATAAAGCACAGGGCAAATATGGTTTCGAAACAGCTTCTGCACTAGCAATGGATTGGTGGCAGCAGATCTTCTAATTTTTATGAGCTTTTCGTACTGTTATTCACAACCTGCATGCAGCACAACAATGGTCTGATGATATCATCTTCATCTAACTGCAGGCAGGTGCAAGTCAGAGCAGGTATATATCCAGATGACAATAAATTACTTCAGTGAATTTCGCCCTGAGGTATTTTTATTATTATTTTACAGATCATAGCTGGCGAGACAACTTTATACCAATGTGCTTCTGTAATTACAGATATTGCTTGAAATTGTGTGTGTATGTAGCATTTAAAAGCATGCATGTAAGTCGTGTGGAATCATAATGTAAAGAAGATGAGAGTAACCTGATATATCTAATGGAACTGCAGCAGCCGTGACAATGAAAGCTCTGGCCCTACTTCCTGTCATGTAACAGGAACCCAGCCTACAAATTCCGTTGTCTTCTTTTCCCTTGCTGGAGAATGAATGACATCATGGCTATTTAGTTCGGATGTGGTAGGGCTAAACAAAGATATTACTGAAGCCAATTTTGAGCTTTGAGCTGATCCAAGATGTCCAGTCAAGGTGCACTGTGTTGAAGTTCAGCCATCTTAATTTAGCACATGAGCCAGAGAGATCCATTGGTTTCTTTCCCCATCCCTAAAGACACAGATATTGTTAGTGATGATGCATACATTGATGTAAAAATGGGCATGACTTGAGTCATCCCGCTTTGTCAGAATTCCCTCCCCAAACTCCCCTGGTTGGCTGCCCCACTCCCTTGGTGGTGCATGCCGGCCAAGTCCTCTTCCTCAGGTGGGTGGCCAGTCTGCACAGGAGCAGAGGTCCCTGCCCTCACTTCCTCATCTTTAACCTTTCTCATTTGTTCCAAATCACTGCTGCATTCTGGCAAGCACTATGGTTCTATCTGCATATCATCCATTCTTGGGGGACCCACTGTACAGGTGCTTTTACGCAAATGCTTGAAGCCTCTGAGCAAAAATGGGAGAACTTGAACATTTGGCATCTAGGGATAACATTGATATAATTGCCATAACAGAAACCTGGTGGAGTGAGGAGAACCAGTGGGATACCGCAATCCAGGCTATAAACTCGATAGAAGGGATAGAGAGGGGCGGGTTGGAGGGGGAGTGGCCACCATCTATGTCAAAGAAGGGGTAAAATCCAGCAGAATGGAGATTGATGGTGGATCTGACTCCACCATAGAATTACTGTGGGTTAACTACCGGGTCCAAGGAGCGATGTGATAGTGGGGGGTGTGCTATTGTCCACCAGATCAAAAACTTGAGGAGGAACTTGAAATGAGGAGACAAATCATGGAGGTGTCTAAGAGGGACAGGATAGTAATCATGGGGGACTTCAGTTATCCCCACATTGACTAGGCCAATGCAAGCTCTGGGCAAGAAAGAGAAACCAGGTTTCTTGACATTCTGAATGACTGTGCCTTAGAACAACTTGTCATGGAGCCCACCTGAGAACAGGGAACTCTGTGTGAAACTCAGAACCTGGTCGTGAATGTGAATGTCACTGAGTCTCTGGGGAACAGTGACCATGCTGCAATCTCCTTTGTGATGTATGTCGGGGGAAGAGTGTTGAGCAGATCAAACACAAAAACCCTTGATTTCCGAAGGGCGGACTTCCCTCAGATGAGGAAACTAGTTAGAAGGGAATTGAAAGGGAAGGTAAAAAGAATCCAATCTCTCCAGAGTGCATAGAGCCTGTTTAAAACAATGGTAGTTCAGGCCCAGCAGAAGTGCATACCACAAAGAAAGAAGAGCTCATTTAAGTCCAAGAGGGGACTGGCATGGTTAACAAGTTAGAGAGGCCCTAAAGTACAAGGAGAGATCTTTCCATAAATGGAAATCCTCCCCAAATGAGGAAAATAAAAAGGAACATAAATTCTGGCAAAAGAAATGCAAAAAGATGATAAGAGAGGCAAAGTAAGACTTTGAGGAATGTATGGCTAGCAATACAAAGGGAAATAATAAAAGCTTCTTTAAATATGTTAGAAGTAGAAAACCTGCCAGAGAACCAGTTGGCCTTCTGGATGGCAAGGGAGGAAAAGGGGAGGTAAAGGAGGACTTGGAAATTGCAGAGAAATTAAATGACTTCTTTGCTTCTGTCTTCACTACAGAGGACCTTGGGCAGATTCCGCTGTCTGAACAGAAAACCTGGCAAATTCCAGTCAAAATGCCTCTTTAAATAACAGCCTTCAAAAGTAATGTAAAAGAATCTTTGCTCCCATTCAGTCAGTTACTTTTAGGATACAATTTAATTAATCCCTCAGTATCCAAAATAACTCCTTACAGAAATATATGCATGTTCCAGTCCTAGAGGGGTCAACTGTGTCCCCCATTATAGTTAGTAACAAAACTAACAATGTTGCTTTAGGATTCACCAGGGACGCCTCCAGCTGTGCTCAGAGATCTGAGATCCACAGGGGATAACTTTTTCCCTTCCAATTCACTCCTGTACTGGATTCTGCAAAAATTCACTGGAAAGGGGCATAGTGCCTTCTGCTGGTTGAGACCACCTGGGGACAGCTGGCTGCAGACTTTATTGCAGCTGCTGTGACATGTCTCTGTCTAGAACGATTACCTTGGGGAACTGTCTCTCATTCATTTTATGATATTATGTCTGTCAACTTTATTAGGGGAAGTAGAGAATCTCCCGTGTTAATTACATTTGGGGGCCCTGAGGCACCTGGCTGCAACGGGACAGAGTTTTCTAAGGAATGTAGGAAGTTTAGAAATCAACATTTCATTCACCCGGGCTCTCTTCAGTTTTAGGATTAATTATCTTACCAATACTGATGATGATGATGATGATGATGATGATGATGATGATGATGATGATGAT